>CM054112.1:12480559-12992514 GCA_028673005.1 Tanypteryx hageni
AGTAAAAAAGCATGGAAGTCTTTATAAGAAAAATTAAAATTTATGCACTCTTGAATTTCAGCCTTTACTTGATCTACACTTAGTTTGTTTCGATCGTTAGACCACAGTTCATTCAGGATACTGAAAATTCGTTCGCAAGCTGCATTGGACACTGAAATTGATACGATACAATTTTTTTCAGTTCTTCTCCAACTCCATCATTAACCTTATAAAAGAAATTAACCCATCTTGAGTCCACCCATTTGGTATTGGCCGCAACAACTTCACTTAGGCTACGAAATACACAAAAGTCTTCATATAGTTTATCTTCATCGAATGCTTATTTCAGTGACATACCTCCATTAACGAAGCCTCTGGTAACGAAGCTCCTTTTTATGTAGTCAGCACTTTACTCCGAAATCTGCCCCGAAATGAATTTAAAATACTTAGACGAGCGATAAAACAAAGATTTCATTGTTATTACAAACTTTGAGTGTTTTTTTGTAGCCTTAAGTTGTGATTTTTATGCAGGACGATAAAACAACACAATTCTTTAAAGAAATACAAAAAATAAACTAAAAAATGAAAACAGAGAAAAATGATATTTTATTGTGATTTTTAATGCTGTTTCGGGCTGCGAAAGTATGGAGGCTACTTTGAGGCAATCTTTAGTGAGAGACAGAGTTTCTCGGGAAAAGAGAGAGAGAAAATTCGAACTGCACGGACTTGGTGAGACCTTATATGAGCCATTTATTTGAAAGTGGTGCAAGTCCACTTTATCTTGTTTCGAAATATTTTAAAGTTAGCATTTCAATTTACTCAAAAATATTGATACGTGCTGATACCATGGTTTTGTAATTTTTAGTATCGCAAACAGCTAAATTTAACAGGTTATTACTTTTACAAGACATCAACCGAGAGAAACGATGTTTTAGTCAACCGTAAATGGACTTAAACCATTTTCAAAATTACTAAATTTACAAAAAAAGGATTTGAATCTTATTTATATATTTAAATTGGAGCAGGCTATTCTTTTATTATTATAATAAAATTAAATTTTCTACGATATTAATATTTATTTATTGAGAATTTACACAAGAGTCCTTAAGTTATATGAAATATTTTTATTATTAATTTTTAAATTCAAGGTTTTTAAAATATTCATGTTGTATAGGCGGTATATAAGGTGATAAAATCCAACATGTCCATATATTTTGCTGATGTAATGGGCAGAATATTTTTGTACAAAGGGATCAATTGTATTTTATAAAAATTTCTTGTTCTTCCTCGTTTCGGTAACAAATCTAGAATTTCAAATTCCGCATCTGGTGCCAGTGAAGTTTTATTAAACATTTTATAAGGTGTTTTTTTTAAATCGCATCCAGCATATTTTCAGCCAATTTATACTTTCTCCATCAGTATTTTTTACTCTTTAGAATAGCCTCTTCCAGAGGTTCCATGGAAAAAATATCTTCCCTTTTCATTTCATGTATTAAAAACTTTTTTCGTCATTGTGCTATTAATTTGTAATAATCCTGAGGGGCATAAAAAAAATTCCATTTTCTCAATGCCATTTCTATAACACCAAAATCGCGATCGTTAGGTAAAAATGAATGCCCTGATAACAAACATTTATGATCGATAATGTTTATGTTATTCTCATTGGACAATTTCCAGCCATGTTAAAGACAACTTCAAATTCCTATATTGTCCAGTACACATGTCGCTATATGCAATAACATGTTTTTGAGTTGTTACATTCTGTAAGTGCTTCAAACAACAAGATGCAATTTCTTGCGAACCCCTGGAAGCTACAGTTTCGTCCCAAACGTACATATTAACTTCATCGTCGTGAAAATTATGGAAGCCTAGATTGAAAATATACATATTACGCATATAATATGCAATTGAAACCGATAGCGTCGGATATGGTAAAGCTTTCTGTAAATCAAAATAGAATTCGAAATACTTGTCAGGCATTTTTAATGCAATTTATTTATCTTTCTGTAAAGGTATTCTAGCTAATTCGGCACATCTTAAATGGATCTCATGTTATTCCATAAGTTTAGATATTTCTTCAATATTACTCGATGCTCGAATTTTCGTATTCAGCATATCACATTTTTGGCACGTGTCTTTGCGTGGGATGCATTATTTTCTCCACACATAAATTAAACATTTTTCTTACTCGGGGCTTAAATATTTCCTTCCTGGATTATGAGATCTTGTGTAATGACTTTCAAATGCAGGAAAACTTCCAATGTGTTCTTTGACAACTTTAATATCTTCTTCAATCGTTTTCCTGGAAGATTCTGCCATTTTCCCACGCAAATCTATTCCAGGAACACGTGCTTTAATAGCACTATCCAATCGTCCTGCAGATATATTATAGGTATCCAAGAAAAACTTCTTACATACCAAAATGCTTTTACTTGTAATTTTAAAATAATATTTAAAACTATACGATCTTGGTGTCCCTTTGTAATTTCTGCACCGTCTTCTTTGCACAACGTTAGGTTGAGTACCTTCATATAAAAGTATATTCTGTTTTTTGAAATCTGCCATGCTCCAAAATGTTTCAAAAAGATGTTTCCGTTCTTCTGGACTAATATTATTTATACATTTCTTCAAGCAGTGACAATCTTTGTTTTCGAATTTTTTGCAGGCATAATCTTGCCGTTTTGGGTATAATATTTTTCACCTCAGTTCCTCTTGACTTTTCTTGTCTTTTGGGTGTGGGTGTCACTGTTGCTCTTCCTTTCTTCGTTCCGATGTATTTCCACAGAATCAGTTTTGAAATTGGCTGAAACATCATTCTCATTTGACGAAGAAATTGAAAATTCTAAAATTCTTCTTCTTTTCCTGATTTTTATAGAATTAGAATTAAAATTGTTTGAAATATCATCCTCATCTGATTATAAAATTCTACTTTTTTCTCGTTATAATGGGTAGTATTTCTGAAAACTTAAGATTGTACAATATAACTTTAAAACATATTCAATAATTAACAATACAACAATTTAATTAGATATTGCAGCAATTAATAATATAATTAATAATAATATCTATTTTTAATGTGTTAGAGCAAAAATCAGTTTTTTTATGTCAACAGATTAAGTTAATTTAATAAATAAATGATGAGCTATACCCAAAACGTGTAATTTTGTACATACTTCCCTGCATCATTGTCCGATACATTCAAATACTCATCAATGTTTCCGAACATATCATTATTCATTGACGATAATAACTTTTAACACTTCGATCTAATTCACATTCAAATTAACGGGACTTACTTCACTTTCAAAATGAATATATTGTAAGTTCCGTTTCACAGCTAAACATCTGTTGACACATTCACAGCAATATTTAATTGTTTGACTGTTGATATTGCTTTAAAACAAAAGCATCAGCCACTATCTGTATCCTACTTTAACTTTTTCTTAATTGGACTTTCAAAATAAACGGCTTATATATCGTCGCATGTATGCACAGGTGTCTCCAAATGCTCTCTCTATTCGCCGTAAACAGTTTCAATTGTCATGGTATTATGTTACGTACTTCTTCCTTCAAAGAAGTCCCTGATATAAAGGAAAATATCGTTCGCTTTTAGTTCTAAGTCGTCAGTCGCGCAGTGAGCATTTTGCGAAGTGTTTTTACTTTTCTCAAAAGCTATACTTGGAATTTTAATCCATGTTTTAGGGTTTAATTAAATGAATTTAACAGCAACCATAACGTCAGCCAAACAACTATCGAGTGATAGTGATCCTAGTGCTCCTAAGAAGAAACGAAAATCCATCTCACTTTCTGAGAAAATGCAAGCGATACTAAGAGTAGAGGCAGGCGAAAGAAAGCCAGAAGTGGCGCGTTCCTTATGGTTGGCGCAATCCAAACTAAAAAGAGTATTAAATTAAGAAAAGCCTCAGTTCAGTCCCGAATTGATGCAACTGATAAAATGAGCATCATAATGGAGAAGTTGGAGAAATTGTTGTGTTTGGTTAGACGATATGACTCAGCATCATATGCCACTCAGCCAGCCACACATTATACAAACGGCACGAAGTCTTTTTGAGCATATAAAGGCTGAAGAAGGAGGAGAATCGATGGAGACATTTGCAGCCAGCAGAGGTTGGAAAAATTTAAGAAACCAAAATTCACAGCGTTCGAATCTTAGGTGAGGCAACAAGCGCTGATGTCCAGGCAGCAAGTGAATTTCCTGCTACATTCAGCGCAATAGTACAAAAAGATAACCATCCCCCGAATTTAGTGTTCAATGTTGACGAGACGGGAATTTTTTGGAAAAAAATGCCCTTGAGAACATTCATTACAAAAGAGGAGAAACGTACTATTGGCTTCGAGGCTGCCAAGGATCGCCTTGCCCTCTTGCTCGGAGGCAATGCTTCATGCGATTTAAAACTAAAGAGCCTTGCCGTCTATCATTTTGTGACTCCGAGGGCGATGAAGGATACTCAAAATTGCATTTTCCAGTTATCTGGATGACAAATAAAAGGGCTTGGATGACAGTCAGTATTTTTTGTGATTGGCTCATTGACCATTTCTGTCCATCTGTTGAACGTTATTGTCAGGCAAATAGACTTTAACCAAGAGCATTGTTGATTTTGGATAATAATCCAGTTCAATCAGAAAATCTTGAGAATCTACAAACACCTATACCTGTCGAAATTGTCTTTCTTCCCCCAAATACTACCTCCATAAATCAGCCCATCGACATGAGAGTCATGGTGAACTTTAAAGCATACTATATGAGGCGCACGTTTAGACAGTTGATGGAGGAAATTAATGGACAGCAACAATCGTTAAGGGATTTCTGGAAGTCCTATGATATAATGAAGGCTATTACTAACATTAAGGAAGCGTGTGAAGAGGTGACACCCAAGTGCATGAATAGTGTGTGGTGTAAGTTGTGGTCAGATGCCGTCAAGGACTACGCTGAGTCTCAATTAGAGATACCAACAATAAAGAATGATATAATACGAATGGCCAATGATATTTTATTCTACAAACTAGACGTCGACGGTGTGTAGGAGTTTATCGACTCTCATTGAGGGACACTTACAAACGATGAGTTGCAAGAGCTAGCGCAGGAGCAGGATACAAGTGTCAATGGTAACACAGTTACTGACGACATATCAGCTGAAAAAGTGCTAACGATGAAGTTTTTGCCAGATAATCTTGCAAAAATTACTGTTGCACTGGAGAGTTTCTCAGAAAATGATCCAAATTGGGAACGTAGCACTGCTGTCAAAAGAGCGGCATCGCAAGATCTTTTCCTACTATCGTGAGATGCTTCAAGAAAGAAAGAAGAAATCAATACAATCTACCCTTGATGCATTCCTTAAGAATAAATCGTCCACTCCACAGCCCCAAGATTCAGGTCCATTAACCCGGGATCCCAGCACTACTAACCCCCAGTAAAGTCTGCAATCCACCGTTGCCAAGTTACGGCGAAGACGGTAATTGTAACCATTTAAGTTCCATGTAAAGTCCCCGGCAGGAGGTATTAAATGCTTTTTAACATTTCATTTGTTGTACATATATTTTTTTTTAATTTTAAATCATATACATCTTCTACGATATATGTAACGAAATACTGGAACCTATCCCCTTTTACCATATGTTAAATCTACCTCTGGCAACGAAGTTTCCGAGAACGAAGTGGATGCTAGGAACTTAATTTTTCCGTTATGGGAGGTATGCCTGTATATCCAAGATTTCTGAGTTCATCCCATGTAATCTCTTTTTTTGATAATATATTCATGCTTTTATACTCAGAACTCTCAAAATCAAAATACTTCCCATGGTAAGTTAAGCACCTTTGAAAAAATTGTTTGTTTCTGCGGTAAATTGCAAACTATCCACGTCTTATAAGCAGTTTAATATACCAAGAGTTTGCTGCCCATAAAATTTACCCCTTTTCTATTTTAAATATTTTCGCGAATATCAACCATCACCGCATGCAAATGTATAAGTAACATAATCACTTTCTAAAATTTTAACACTATGCTAAAAATAATTCAAAATATTTTGCAAAAATACGAATAGCAAAGTGCAGGAGAAATATTTTCTTCAAATGCTTTCCATATTGTTTGGGACTCTCATATTCACCTTCCTCGAAGAAATATTCTCTCAAAGCAAACCAGTTTGAGAGCACCCGTTCGATAACTGGTAGCAGAGACATCCATCTTGTTGGTACATGTCTTAAAATTTGCTTATATTCAACATTATCAAACTGGCAGAATGATTTTAACTTTTCTGTGCGTTAAGCGAAATCATAAAACTCATTGTATATTTTCACCAATAACAACTTCATATCATAAGGAAGCGCTTCTAGTGCATATTTAACACAGTTATGAAATATATTAAAGAAAGTACACATTTTTTCATTAATTTTACATTTATTTGAATGAAATGTAATGATGAATCTGTGAATTAATAAATTCCGGGAGATATCGGCCTCCCGGACAAGGTCTGTCAGGAGCCGGGAGAGACCTGTCTATATACGCCAAATTCCGGGGGAGGCGGCAACCCTAGATGAAGGGATGGATTGGATTAGATTAGATATGGTTTTATTTAGAGCGAGATTAAGACTAGGAGGTCCCATCTTCAACCTAACCCCTTGTCATGACACAAATACAATAATACATTCAAGAATTAATAATAATATAATAATTGTAAAAAGATATATAAATGCGTGGGAAAAAAAAGAAAAAGCACACTGCAGGAAAACACCCACATAGAAGGGAGGTGTGAAAAACCGCGAAATCTACTAAAGTTAACTAAACCTATCATCATATGAAGCACTATAAGATATAAGATAACCATACAAAAAAATACAGGCACTAAAAGAGTATAGGCGAGAAAGAAAAATACAGGAAATAAATGGTAAAAAGGAACAAATAAATGCACTACAGGATAACAACTACAGACGAAGGGGATGCGTGCACCGGTGAAAAAAGAAAGAAGAAAATACAGAAAAACGGAAAAAGGGAGAGGAAGGATGGAGAAGAATGGATTGAGAGGGAAGGAGAGAGGGGAAAGGAGAGAGGGGGAAGGAGGGAGGGGGAAGGAGAGAGAGGGAAGGAGGGAGGAAGAAGGAGATAGGGGAAAGGAGAGAGGGGGAAGGATAGATAGATAGATAATCGTCTTTATTCGGGGGAAATTTAGACCATAAGGTCCATTCTTACATTTAACCCTATAGGAAGGAGGGAGGGAGGGGGAAAGGGGGAGGGAGGGAGGGGGAAGGATGGAGAAGAATGGATTGAGAGGGAAGGAGGGAGGGGGAAGGAGGGATGGGGAAGGAGGGGGAGGGAAGGATGGAGAGGGAAGGAGGTAGGGGGAAGGAGATAGGGGGAAGGAGGGAGGGGGAAGGAGGGAGGGGGAAGGAGGGAGGGGGAAGGAGGGAAAGGGAAGGAGAGAGGGGGAGGGAGGGAAGGGGAAGGATGGAGATGAATGGATTGAGAGGGAATGAGGGAGGGGGAAGGAGGAGGGGGAAGGGGGGAGGGGGGAGGAGGGAGGGGGAAGGAGGGAGGGGAAAGGAGGGAGGGGGAAGGAGGGAGGAATAAGGAGGGAGGGGGAAGGAGAGAGGGGGAAGGAGGGAGGGGGAAGGAGGGAGGGGGAAGGAGGGGGAGGGAAGGATGGAGAGGAAAGAATGAAGAGGAAAGGATTGAGAGGAAAGGATTGAGAGGAGAGGATTGAGAGGAGAGGATGGAGAGGAGAGGATGGAGAGGGAAGGAGGGAGAGAGAAGTAGGGATAGGGAAGGGGGGAAGGAAAGGAGGGAGAGGGAAGGAGAGAGAGGGAATGAGGGAGAGGAAAGGAGGGAGAACGGTGGAGGGGGATAGAGAAGTTTGAGAGGGATAACGAAGAGAGGGTAGTGACGGAGAAGAAAAAAGAAAATGCTGGTAATAAGGAATGATTGAGGAAAGATAGAGAAAGAACTATCGGAAAGGAGAGAGAAAGGAGTTGAAGATGATAGGCAAAGAGAGACGAAGTTTTGAAATAAGGAAAATCTGATTCGAAGGAGGATTCGTGGTTATTGTTGGAATCTGAAAGATTGAAAATATTCTGGAGGAAAAAGGCGTTTGTAATGGTTCCCAAAGACCTCTCTTTTCCCTTTTTCTCCTTCTCTCTCTCTCTCTCTGGCCCTGTCATTTTTCGGCAGTTAATTAGAGCGGTCGACGGGAGAGAGCGGAGTTTTGGAAAAAGTGAAGCAAGTAAAGCGGAGAACGAGGGAGGAAGGTGTGCAGGGGGCTAGAGGAGAGGAGAGAGGGAATGGGCGGACTAGGGGGGAGTGGAGAGAAGGGGGGAAGAGTATGTGATAGAGGAAAGGAGAGAGGGGAAAAGAGGAGTAGGGGAAGAGGATGGAAGAGAGGGGGAGGGAGGAATATGGGATAGTGAAGTGAGGGGGAGGGAGGAGTAGGTGATAGAGGAGAGGAGAGATGGGAAGTGCGGACTAGGGGAAGGGCAGTGGAGGGAGGGGGAGGGAGTAGTAGGGGATAGAGGAGAGAGGGGAAAAGTGTAGGGGAAGAGGATAGGAGAGAGGGGAAGGGAGGAATTGGGGAAGAGGATAGGTGAGAGGGTGAGGGAGTAATAGGGGACAGAGGAAGAAGAGAGGGAGAAGAATAGGGGATAGAAGAGAGTAGATAGGGGGAAGGAGGAATATGGGAAGAGAAGAGGAGAGAGATGGAGGGAGGAGTAGGAAAAGAGGAGAGGAGAGACGTGGAGGGAGGAGTAGGGGAAGAAGAAAGGAGAGAGGGGGAGTGAGGAGTATGGGAAGAGGAAAGAAGAGTTCCGGAGAGAGGAGTAGGGGAAGAGGAGAGACGGGAGGGGGGAGTAGGGGATAGAGGGAGAGGTGGAGGCAGTAGTAGGGGAGGAGGGAAGGAGAGAGTGGGTGGTAGGATTAGGGGGTAGAGGAGAGATGGGAAAGGAGGAGTAGGGGAAGAGGAAAGGAGAGAGTGGGAGGGAGGTGTAGGGGAAGAAGAAAGGAGAGAGAGAGGGAGGGAGGAGTAGTGAAAGAGGATCGGAGAGAGGGGGTGGGAGGAGTAGGAGAAGACGAGAGGAGAGAGGATGTGGGAGGAGTATGGGGAGAGGAGAGTGTGGATAGGAGCAGTAGGGGTAGATTAGAGGTGACTGGGGGAGAGAGAAGTAGGGGAAGAGGATCGGGTAGAGAGGGGGGGAGGAGCAGGGGATATATTAGAGGAGAGTGTGGGAGGGAGGGAAGAATAAGTGAGAGAGGAGAGAGGGGGAGGGAGGATTAGGGCAAGAGGAGAGGAGAGAGTGAGTGGGAGGAGTAGGGTTAGAGGAGAGGAGAGAGGAGATGCTAGGGGAAGAGGAGAGGGGAGAGTGGTTGGGAGGAGTAGGGGAAGAGTAGAGGAGAGAGGAGGAGGGAGGAGTATGGGAAGAGGAGAGTAGAGAGGTGGAGGGAGGAGTAGGGGAAGAGTAGAGGAGAGAGGAGGAGGGAGGAGTATGGGAAGAGGAGAGTAGAGAGGTGGAGGGAGGAGTAGGGGAAGAGCTGAGGAGATAGGATGAGGGATGACTTTGGGAAGAGGAGAGGAGAGTGGGGGAGGGAGGAGTATGGGAAGAAGAGAGTGAGGGAAGAGCAGGGAAAGGGGACTTGTCTTACATTAGGGAACACCCCGTGTTCAACGATCAATCTTTCTTAGGGCGGACCATATTAGAACGACGAAATTTTTCCCCATCTCAACGACACCTCTATAAAAAACCATTTATTCGGGACCTGTCGAGGGTTGCTAAATGGAATTTTCATTGTCATTCGCCACGTGAAAAGCGGTGCAAATATCTGTATGAAAGGTAATTGGGAGAAGATTGGGATATTATATCTTTGATTTTCATTATAAAATTTATTATTATTATGGTAAGAAGTTTAGCCATAACGCATATGATAAAATAACATAAGAAGTCGAATCTCTGTCAAATTAGCGCGATAATTTTTATGGAAGTAGAAAAAAACCGAGAGTTTACCTTGTAGTAACGTTTTTGCTGACGGCTCATTACCAATTTCGTTTTTGTTTTGTTAACTATTGTTATTTTACTTTAAGTACACAAAAATATATGGAAATTGTACTCGGAAATTATCGTTTATTATAATGCGTTTATCATAACGGGCATACTGCGTAATTAAAATAGTAATTAACAAATTTTCAGCGAAAAATAGATACACGTATGTACGGAATTGCAATGCTAAACTGTATATTAAAATAAATTTATTTTTCATATTACAGATTTTTTCTGAATTCAATAAAAGTTATTTTTATTATACTCTTTTTATTAACTTCACCTAAGATAAATTCATATATTCAAATCCGATATATCTCTCTATTACATAAAAAACTAGACGATGCTACCCACTGACATTTTCGGTAGTTCTTCACGCGACCACCGAGGAGTTGCAGATGGCGCAGTTGTTGATCTCATTACTGACAGTCTCCTATTACATTTCAGGGGTATTATGCCGCGCGTGCGTTTATCAAGTGAAGAACGTCGTGAACGCCATAGACGACGTCAAAGACAATATTATCATCGAAATTTAGATCGTGAACATGAAAGACAACGTAATCGAAGCCGTGAAAGTAGGCGTGTGGACAATAATCCGGATAAATGGAAATTGAGCAGAAATTGCAAGGTGACGATAGATCTGTTACATATTTTGACTTACCAGGTGTCGATATCAATGCCACTTTGTTCGAAGGATCGGACAATTTAACGAGAAACAAAGAAAGAGTTTTACAGCCATTTCGGAAAGTTTTACTGATCCAAAATCTCAGCAGCGTCTATTCTTTATCGATGGGCTAGGCGGTACAGCCAAGACCTTTTCATACAAGTGCTTACAACCACGCGCCAGCTATCGAGAAACGACCTGTAATTCGCTGAGGGGCGAGACCCGAAGGTCTGAGAACGCCAGAGCAAGCGGAGGCCGGTGGTTGACGAGCGCTAGCGAGTAGGGAGCAGAGTCACCTAGTAAATGTAGGAGGTGCAATCAAAAAGTTTCCGGACAGACGTAATAAAAACAATTGACTTACCGCAGGTCCTATTGAATGTTGGCCCCTTCAAAATAGTTCCCTTATGCAACGATACTGCGATTCCAACGACTTTTCATCTTCGCAAAGCACTCTTGGAACTCCTTTTTGGGGATGTTGTCGAGCGTGTCCTGCGACTCGGCCTGAATCTCCTCCACATCATCAAATCGGCGTTCTATGAGAACTTTTTTCAACTTTGGAAAGAGAAAAAACCGCACGGAGAAAGATCAGGAGAGTACGGAGGATGGGGAACAGCTGTCATGTTGTTTTTAGCAAGGAACTGTTGAACAGACAGTGCTGGTGCGTTGTCGTGGTGGAGCAGCCAGTCCTGCGATGTCCACTTGTCTGGACGTTTCCGCCTGATGCTCTCCCTCAGTCATCTCAGAACTTCAGTGTAATAATGTTGGTTGACTGCCTGGCCTTGTGAAACTAATTCCCTGTGCACAATCCCTTCCATGTCAAAATACACAATGAGCATGCTCTTCACATTGCTCTTGACCTGTCGTGCTTTCTTGGGCCTTGGGGAGTTTGCACTTTTTCACTGTGATGATTGTTGTTTCGTTTCGGGATAAATCCAACTTTCGTCACCTGTAATAATCTTAAAAAGAAAGTTTGGGTCGTTTTCAAGGCCGACGGACAAATTTTGCCGCAATGCGTCCCATGTGCAAAACGTCAGTGAGAATGCTTTTAACAGACCCGTAGGAGATACCAAGACTACTAAAAATGTCAAGAATGCTTTGCCGGCAATCTTCGTGGATGGCTTCGCGCACTTTTTCGATGTTTTAATCATTTTTGCTTGTTGAAGGACAACCAGAACGCTCCGAGTCCTCAACTGATGTTTGTCCATTTTTGAAACGTGAATACCACTCGTATGTTTGGGTTCTACCTATGGCTTCCTCATCAAATGCTTGATTTAGTATTGCAAGGGTCTCAGATGCTGATATCCCAAGTTTGTAACGAAATTTCACACAAACACGTTGTTCTTTCAAAGAAGTCATTTTTACGTGCTGGGAAAATTGCCGAAACACTATGACATTAATAAATTAGAATCAAAAGTAGTGCATGATAAAAAATATTAGGACATCTCTCTATAAAAATATTTAAACCGTTTTCACGTTTTAAGTTTTTTCATTATAATTTGAAATTAAAGAACAGACCGACTGTGGTACTTTTCGCGCACTTAGTGACACCAAGCGACAGAATAATGAAATACTTGTGTAAACAAACAACGCCATATTGAGTTTGATTGTAAGATCATTATTATTTAAATTGGCTTCAGAGAAATCCCGGACACGATAAGAGAAACTATCCATGAAACGGAAGAAGGAAGGCCAGTGAGATTAACGAGTACTATGAGAAACTAAAGGGAAAATCATAGCAGAGAAAGAATAGACTGAAACGAATGATAAGCAAAGAAAGAACAGGAGGAGAAATGAAAATAAAAAGCGTTTGGAACCATTAGAAATGTTCAAAGTAAGTTATGAGTTTTGTGCAAATAAATAAACAAAATGACAACGAGAAGCACGTTTCGTTAAGCTGAGGGAAAATCAATCACGACGTTTGGCAAACGAAACTGAAGGGGCGCGAGGTAAGCGTCTAATTTGATTAAGTTGAAATCGATCTCTGCTTCATAACAGTAAATTTCTTACCGACAAATATAATAGTTTTGCTACTGAGATTCACAAATTCGCCGATTAAAAATTTGTTGTGTTTGCAAAAAAATTGTGATCATCCATTATCGGTTTTAAGAAACAATAACAGAGTTGATTTGCCTAACGTATTGCCACTTTAGCTTATAAAGTCAGACAAACTTTTGTCATGCAACCAGTGTAAAACATTTTTCCAAATTAATACAAAATAATGCCCTTCAAGAGATTACTGGAACAACATGGACCCTGGAATTATACCAGATGAACTATTAAGTTTGTCAGTCGTAGAAAAACGCTTGATTTCCCGTATGATTCCTTTTATGCAAATTAAAAAATACTATGGAAGATTTGGGCAATATGTTTCAATTTTAGCTACAATATAAATTTCTATATTGAATAGTAATGTTTCATGCATATTCATGTATTACAAATTGATCTCATTGTCATCATTATAAATTCATTCCACTAAAAAGGAAAAAATAAAAATATATGAAACCTTTTTAATTTATAGTCTTTTTTATAAATTCCACTGAAAGTAATAAATAAATTTTTGGGTTCCAGAAATATCTGGATCTTAAGGAAGATGTTCACAAAATATGATCAAGAATCTCTTTAAAAAGATGTTTGGCTTATGTTGATTAAATAATAATTTTTCGGATTATTTTTATAGTGTAATGGATAATTTAATCTACATATGCCATACATATTTTTTAAAGAGATTCATGATCATATTTAGCGAAAATTTTCTTTGAGATTCAGACATTTTCTGGGACCCAAAATTTTATTTTATACATTTCAGTGCGCTTTATATAAAAGAGTATTAATTAAAAATGTTCTTATATATTTTTATTATTAAAAATAAATTACTTGAAGTAATAAAATGAGGTGAATTATTTGTATTAGGTTTGCATGGTAGGTCTTGATTAGAATTATAAACTTTCAGTAGTGCGAGAATTAAGAGTGATTAAATTCAAAGATTATATTGTGACGACATTTTTGCGGTGGACAGAGATATTGTGTGATATACACATTGCCTAATCCGATAAATCCGCTTACCTATGTAAAATTCAGGAAGTTCAACAACTACATGGCAATGGTGTGAGGTTAGTATTTTTCGGCATGAGGCCATTGAATTACAAATTTCCATTGGATGATAGAGAATTATTCAGCGACTAGCAGAGTTTGTCGATTTGAAACGGTTAGTCTTGCGCGTTTTAATTGCATTAACCCTTTTCATAGTTTGATCGTAACAATCAGGATCTCGTTAATTTCCTTGTAAAAATTTTATTGCTTCAGTTTTCAAGCTCATGAGATGGAAATTCACAATTGGAACCTATGGCGCATGTATTCTTTTGTTATGGTCTGCGCAGTTGCCTTTCGAAAATGCTATGTCATATGTTTCAGATTATACGATTGATAGCAATAAAGAGCGTAGCCACTGGTAACAACGACCTACATCCACACAATGGCAAATAATTTTACTCGTCGTATTGACAGAGATCACTGAGAAATGGCTTGGGTCGAAAAAATAGCGGTTGCCTCGACCTACTCTCTGCCTCTCTCCCCTCCCCATTCGCTCTCCTCCCACCCTCCACTCCCTCCACCCCTCTCTGTGAATGTGCGAATAACCAGCCGACATTTAAACCCAACCCCATCGGTGACAGCGAGCGAAATGGTCACAGTGATTAAATTTCTCTTTTCACGAAACCCTGAAAAATTGACGTATACGAGTATATACGCCAATTCTTGACGGATTTAAATCTTGTCGTAACTTGTTAGTGGAATTTTTTTATTTTTTCATTTCACATGTTCAGGATTAAATGCGGATCCTGTTTTAAATGTTTAAATTAAAATTTGTAGCAGCTGTTTCTCAAATTTTTAATATACATATATTTCTTGATTCGAACCTGGTTATTTTCAGTGATGATTTCATTTTTCTAGGTAAAAGGACGATCACATAAGAGCTTTTAATATCTTTTGGAAATACTATTAAAAACGTGACGGATAGACACTTTGGAATGATATATACCGAATAAACTCGCATAATTTTCCCATTAACATATTTTCCCTTCTCACTATTGAGGAAGAAAAGGAACAACTTCACTCCCTCTTTAATTTTCCAGTTTTAACACACGACGTGAACATACTCAACCGAATAAAAAAATGGAAAACAAGTCTCACATATAAAATTGGTTTATTCTTGTTTTAAATATATTCTAATTTAAGTATTACCTCATTATGAAGATGAATGATTTCCACATTTCTCCCCATCTCTTTAGTCAAAGTATATAAGTATAAAAGCGGTAATATGCGAATAAGTATGATATAATTAGATAGCTGCGTATCGCAGACCCCAGTAAAATACGTACTTCTAGCAAGAAAGGAAGAGAAACTCCAGAAAATGATAAATATACTACTATTAAAAGGTAGAAAATACGGTATGGAAATAAATACAGAAAAATCCAAGGTCATTCGAATATCGAATCTGAGCATAAGTATTGAAGTAAAGCTTTTAGAACAAGTTTCAGACTATAAATACCTTGGAAGCATCATAACAAGAGAAGCAAAACGTACGGATGAGATCAGAACAAAAATAGGGAAAGCAAAAACCTAGGAGTAGGAGAGAAGCGAATGATTATACAGACTATTAGAAAGAGGAAGGCAAACTGGGTTGGACATTACCTGAGGAGAGAGAGAGTATGACAAAAGACGTGTTAGAAGGAAAACTAGACGGAAAAAGGGAAAGAGGTAGGAAAAGGTTTCAGCTGATAGACGATTTGAAAGGGAATGAGAGTTATCAAGATATGAAGAGGACAGCGGAAAATAGGAGTATATGGAGAACCAGGTTTAACCATGAATAATCACGGACCTGTCTACGGACAGACTACCTATGATGATTATGAATTAGATAGACTTAACATCGAGTCTCATAAGAAAAACCTGTTCGTATTTATTGTTCGAAAACGTATATTATTTTAGTTTAAAAGTTTTTACGTTTCCATGAAAAATCTTAGAGAATTGTTTTATAGGCACTTTACTAATATTTCTTTATTCTGTCACCTTCTTCCGAATGAATACACTTCACGCGAATTTAATTTTAAAGTTTGAAAAACTCGGGACACTATGAATGGCTGTATCTCTCGCTTTAATTTAAAGTTTGAAAATAATACCCAAAAATATAAGTAACTTAATCAATTTTGCGGTAATTTGATATTTCTTGCGACATTGTGCTAAATTACGTATCAGTGAATGGTGAAAGAGTTTTTATAGGAAGAGCGAAGGTATTAGACTAAGCAATTTCATATACCGTCTGAAAACTGCCAACGGTGAATGGCACATTTTAAAATTTAACCAACCAAAACGTTTAAAGAGAATTATGCGGAACATCTACTTACTTTGATTTTGGAATTCATTGATTCTTGTGAATTAAAAAACTGTCTAAAGTTAATCCTATGAATAAAGGCGCCAAAAATGAAATATTTTCCAATATGATGTGGTCATTATTGATTTAATTTTAAAATACGATAGTTTTTTAAAGATGACATGGTTTTCTCTTATTTCGCTCGTTAATTATACTTTCTTTATCTTTTGACGCAAGTGTCCATGCACATCACCTATTATCTTTGAACCAGAAAACAAAAGCGTTTACGGACGCTAGCGCCTACTGCTCGAAAGGGCAGCGGGCACGAATCCTGCGAAAGTAGGCTTTTTTAAGGTCGCCCTGCCCCATGTTTGTGTCGTTTGAGTAGACCGCGCAAAGTCTGCGTTCCGTCCTTCGGAAGGGACGTTAAGCCGCTGGCTCCCATGGTGCTCTTCGTTAAGAGTAGGCTAATGCCGGCACCGAGTTTAGAAGGAGCTATGGCTATAACAATTCAAGAGGTTAATTAGTCAAAAATACAATCACACACACAAAAGCATTTACTCAAATTTGATTAAATGATCAAATATGTTATGTATTCCCACATTGCACAAAAAGCCCCTTAAGTAACGCAAACCTGTGTTTGGACGTACCAACTCATACGATATTTATGACTGCTTTGTTCTTACTATAATGGGTCGACAATGCCATTGGTCACCGGAATTCATGTACATATAGTTTCACCTCTATTAATAGATTTCGCATTCGGCTTCAACCCACGGGATTACCGCTCCAGTTTCAAACGCCGTCGTCGGCAAAGCGCTATCTTCGTCCGCTTCATCGTCTCCCTCTTTGCCCTCGCCCCCTTCACTCCCGTCTCATTCAGCCTCAATAAGCTCTACTCCACCCTTAAAGAATCTCTCAATTACCCAACTTGAAGAACTCTCTCTCTCGCTCAACACCTTCTCGAGTGTAGAAGGGAAGAGCAGCCAAGCGTTGACCTGAGAACAGTATCAAGGTGCCCTTTTGCGAGTGAGTGGAGTTCCCTTTTCCGCCTTTCCTCTCTCAACTCTTTCCTCAAGGTACACGAGAACAGGGAGCCGCATTCCTCTTTATTTCCGCGAATGCAATAAGTGAAGGAAACACGAAAGGGAGGGAGTTCAGAGGAGGAGAAGGGAGGCGTTGAGGAGGAAAGGGGGAGAGGGAGGAGAGGAGGAGAGGGAGGAGAGGGAGGAGAGGGGGGAGAGGGAGGATAGAGGGGGGGTAGATAGATAGATAGATAATCGTCTTTATTCGGGCGAAATTTAGACCATAAGGTCCATTCTTACATGAGAGTACATGAGAGAGTAGGAGAGAGGGGGAAGGGGGAGAGAGGTAGGGAGAGGGGAGGAAAGCGGGATAGAGGAGGAGAGGGGGGAGAGGGGGAAGGGGAGAGAGGGGGGAGAGGGAGGAAGAGGGGGAGAGAGGAGGAGAGAGTGGGAGAGAGGGGGAGAGAGTGGGAGAGAGGGGGAAGGGGGGTAGAGAGGTAGGGAGAGAGGGGGAAGGGGGTAGAGAGGTAGGGAGAGGGGGAGAGGGGGAAGAGGGAGGAAGAGGGGAGGGGAGAGGGAGGGATAAAGGAGGAGAGAGGGTAGAGGGGGACGGGGGGGGAGATGTGGAGAGGGGGAGAGAGGGGACAAAGGGGGAAGAGGGAGGAAGAGGGGGAGAGAGGGGAGGACGGGCAGAGTATCGCCCCTTTCCACCATATTCTAGAGAGCGAACACGGGGCTCTGCGCCGAATAAAGAAAAGTAAGACTACGTAGAGGACTGTATGCGTGGACACGATTAACCTCAAAGATGAAGAGGAAGTGGTCCAATGGAGAATGTGGAAGTGAACTGAAAGTATTTTAATATGAATAGCAGTGAAATGTATATCACCATGAAAAATGAAATACATATATGTTTTCGTATTGGTAAGTGGTTATTCGTTCATCTTTGATACTTTTACATTAACAATGAATTGCCGCTGAGGACGGCCACTTATTAGTTGAAAGGTGTGTGTGAGGTTTACCCAACATCTTTATGGACTGTTAGCTTCTGTGTTCCTGGCTTTCGTCAGGTTGACGCCTTTTCAGCATTGCTATATAGGCGAGTCTATGGCTGTCCTTCTGTGTCTGGCATCTTTGTGGTTGTAGCCATATCCTTTTATATTGCAACTCTTAGCCATTACGTCCATCACTTTTTCTGCACACCATTTAAAAACTTCTCTGAATAATCTGTATAAATTAAAAACGGCATAAGATGTAATATAAATCATTTCGTAAAAATATTTGTTGATAAAAATTTTATCATTTTGTTTCTCCGGTATCATTTTATTTATAAATATGTGAATATTAAACAACGGTTAATATTGTTGAAGTATTCAAAATAAAAGATCCAACATTAAATGCAATCTAACCTCGGAAGCCAAAATTCTCAAACTTCGAAACGGCATATTAATAAAATTCCTCATCAGTGCAAAATAATTCACTTTTTGTCGACTCCTCCTTGTTCTTTGTAATCTGAGGTCTTTCGCATAAAACTGTTAATGAGAAACTGTAGTCTCTTAACATTACTGCAACAATAGCATTATTACATTATAACTATACTACTATTTTCTTCGACTCAAACAAGAGACGTTTAACTAAATTAGCTTCTGTGAAATGTTTGATTACGATTCTGTAATGCCGGAATAAATTTAAAATCTCCGCAATGCACACAGATGCTGAAAGACGAGTTGAATTATTTCCTACCACCAGAAAAAAAGAAAGAGTTGAGTAGAGATTTTGAAGAAATCGATTTCTGTTGTGGAAATGTGTTGGAAGGAGTTAGACATTTGCTGCAGAGCGAGAGAAAGAGAAAGGAAGGGATTGGGGAAGAGTTGAACAGAGAAAGTTTGCAGATATTAACCTTAAAAAGCCACATCAAGATTAATATTTTTCGTACATTAGATACTGAAAATGTTTGCTAATATTTAAAAAGCGATAATCAAAAGAGAATTGTTATCTTCTATAACTAATTACTGATGTGTGCAAGGATAATGTAATCATCTTCCTGGTTAAATCCTTGATAGATAATGATAGCTTTATAATTCTCAGAAACATTGTAACGTGCGTTTTAATCTAATTACTCCACAGTGACATTCCCTTTTTTGCATTTTTGAAATGATCGAAGGATAGATTTCAGCGTACGAAATGTATTAACTCCGTAGAAATAATAACTAATTTTTTTTTAATTTACTAAGCTGATGCTAATTTGTCTGTATTTCTTTAGAAATTGCGGTGTAAATAACACTTAAATGAATTTCATTTGAAATATCCAAAAGTAAATATAAAAATCAATCAAAAATATCGGCCAATAAGGAACTATACGTAACGCGATTAAAGCCATTTGAAGGAATGAGAAAAGAGAAATATTCGGAGAAACAACAAAGAGGAAGTGAGAGAGAGAAAGAGGCAGAGATTCGAGACAGAGGAGGAAGAGAGGGATGAGGGATATGAGGGAGAACGCCTGTAGGGTGAGAGCGGGAAAATAAATAAGAAATAAATAAGAGATGCGAAAAGGTGGCTGAGAAGTGGATGAGGAGAAAAAAGAAAGAAAGTGGAGGGGAATGGGTAAGAGAGAAGAGAAAAGGCAGTGTTCCATTTCGAGGGTATCAAAGGAAGAGGTCGGAGGAAGCGTGGGAGGAAATTGGCGGTCAGAGGGTTGAAACTGTGATGGCGCTGGGGGGGTGGAGTAGGTATCGGAGAGTCCTTCTGAATACAAGTGGATAAGATGTGGACGAAAGGCGGTGGGTAAGAGGGGGAAGAGATGGGGGCGGGAAGAGGAGAAGGAGGAAACGGGGGGAGGATGGAGGGAAGGTTTGTGTTTTGGGAGAGATCCGAAGGAGGAAATACATAAAAAATAAATAAAAGGGCGCGTGGAGACCGGGGTAAAAAAGAGATGAATCAGGGAAAAGGGGTTGCGTCGGAAGAAGAAAGACTTGGTGCAGACGATACTTTGCCTTCAAAGAGCCTCCTCCCATCTATTCTCCCCCTGCATCTACTTCACCTCTTCTACAAATTATCTCCCTTTACCACATCCCCCTCTTCCTCTTCGACGTCTCTCTCTCTCTCCTCTCCTCTCCCTTTTTGACGTCTCTCTCTCTCCTCTCCTCTCCCTTTTTGACGTCTCTCTCTCTCCTCTCCCCCTCCCCTCCCCATCCCCTCTCCCTCACTCCCCATCCCCTCTCCCTCCCTCCCCATCCCATGGATTTCAGATTTCCTATGAAAATAAAATGGGAAGGATAGGTCCTGGAATCGAACCCGGAACTTTCAATCTCCGCAACAAGAACTATCTTCAGGAGATCGGCCCTAGTAGCAACGATTTATCATGAAAATCGGTCTATTGGCTCATAAGTTAACAGGGGGCAGTCAGAACCTAACCATTACAATTTGGTTACACCAGGATTTACATATTTAACAATTTTTTTAAATTTACAATCTTAATTAACAAAAAATGGTTACCACGAGAGAAATATACATATACATTCTCTTATACATATGTAGATAAGTACAACAGAGACAATTTTGAATAATTATAAATATGGAGAATTTTCATTTTATACTTTCGAATATAAATGCTTGCCTTACAAATAAAAGATGAAAAAGAAAGTCAGAAGAAAATTTAACAGAAATTTTAAAAAAAATAAAAAAATTAAAAATTAACAATTAAAAATATATTTTTAAAACCACACCAGATAGACTTGAGCGTCGGAGAATGTAAAATACCAGAGGCTACGTACAATACAATGATTCCATGTTGGAGTGGATAAATCTGGCAGAAAGTGAAGTGTGTGTAGGATTATATCATTCAGTTTAGCACTTGTTCATCAAATGTAGAAAGCAGGAGTTGCGGAAGCCTTCCAGTGACTTTAGCTTTGTTGTCTTTACGGGTAACTCATTCCAAAGTCTGCAGGACGCTACATGAAATGAATTACTGAAAATTTTTGTTCTATGAGTTGGGATATTTAGCGTTCTTGAGTTACGGGTGTTTTTTTCGTGTAGGGAAGAGAGAAAGGAATAGGTCGACGAAAGATAAGAGGGAGAGTTTGAAGACAGTAGCCGAAATAGTGTATTAAGGATATGGAGTTTCCTGCGGGAATCGAGATTAAGCCATGACATCTTTTTGTAATAGTCAGATATATGATCTGATTTTTTAAGGTTAAAAATAAATCTTACGCAGGAATTTAAAGTTTTTTTTAATTTTATTGGACAGCTCTACTGATAGATCACTGTAGACCACGTCGCACTAATCTATATGAGGTAGAAGAAGAGAGGATACGAGTTTTTGCTTTAAATTCTGGGGTAGGAAGTTTTTTAGTCTCTTTAATGAATAGAGGGAGCAGTTTACTTTTTTACAAACACTCGTGATATGGTCTGTCCACGTGAGTGTGTCATTTATAATAAGACCAAGATTTTTTTACGGCTTTAAAGAATTGGATGGGTGCATTATCAACTTGCAGACAGTCGATATCGAAGTTGATGTGGGAAAGGAGCTTTGGGTAACCTATCAAAATGGCTTGTGATTTAGTTGGATTTATTTTTAGGACATGGTAACTGCTCCATTCAGTTAGTGATTTAAGGTCCGCATTCTGCTTACTAATGGCGTCTGGAAGTTCTGAGGATTTTGAATGTATATAGATCTGAAGGTCGTCGGCGTAGAGGTGATAGGAGCACGATGTAATTGCCGTGGAGAAGTCATTAATGTAAATGGAAAACAAAAGAGGTCCGAGAATTGATCCTTGTGGGACACCTCTGGTGACGGGGAGCCAAGAGGAGGAGGAATTATTTAGAGTTACTTTTTGGTGACGGTTATTTAGGTAATATGAGAGCCAATCTAACCTAGTACGTGAGAAACCCAGGCCTTTGAGTTTGTCCATGAGGACATCCTTCTCGATTGAATCGAATGCCTTAGAAAAGTCGACTAATGTTAGAACTGTAATTTGTTTTGTGTCCATCGCTGCACGTATATCGTCAGTTATTTTTAAAAGGGCAGTGTGGTGTTTTCTAAATCCAGATTGGAAAGGATCTAAAAGATTGCGTCGTTGGAGGAAGTCAGTCAGTTGCTCGTGGACCAGTCGTTCTAAGACCTTAGATAGGGTTGGTAAAATACTTATAGGCCTGTGATCGTTTAAATTTTCAGTAGCTGATTTTTTCGGAAGAGTAATGACCATAGCTTTTTTCCACTGTGAAGGAAATTGGCCTTGCATTAGTGATGTGTTTATGATGTCAGTTAATGACGGCAGGATATAAGGTGTGAGTTTATTAAGCATTTCTATAGAAATTCCATCTACCCCGTAAGATTTGGACTTAATAGATTTTAAGCACCTGAGTGTCTGAATCTGTGAGATAGGAGAGAAGTTGAAATCCGTTAGACTAGCTGACTGAAAGTCAGACGAACAGACACAGAAAAGAAACTATAAGCTTATTTGTATTATGAAATGTAGGCCAATAATTATATTATCGAATCACTATAGAAGAGATTTGGAATAAGCGGAAGAAAGTCAAGAGGTTCACTTCCAATTTCGCCTAAATAAATTAAAATGATGACTTCTTTCTAAAAAAAATTCTCAAATATAAAATTTTGTGCTGATTTTCTAAGTGGTTTTGAGATAATTAAAATTCATTTCAATCACGTATCATAGAGTAAATAGTAAAAACGCATTCAGTTGACCTTACGACGTGTATTTCCGTTAAAACCTCGAATTCGATGTTTTATGAAAACAATACATTCTAAAAACCAGTCTATAAATGCCAAAATGAGAATTATTTTATAGAAATTATATATGAGTAGCAAATAAATTCAATGAAGCTGATTTTGAATAGAATTGTTCTGTTAGTAAAAGCTTAATATTTCTAAATGACTACGAAAGGCCAAAATTGCAAATCTCTTAATATTTGCAAAAAAGAGATTTAAAATTCCTCGGTCGTGTTTTTGCGAATAGACGTCACGTGATATCAACTAGCAAAGAGAATATGTTTTTACCTATCACGGAAAGTGGGTGGCAGTTAATTTTCCGCCTATTTCAATCAGAGAACGATATATTGGGAAGTTTGAACTAATTTCCCGAAAGTGGACAACCCTCTGCATTCTGACAAGCGACTGGTTGAAATTCCGTGAACTTTTCTCTCGTTATTCATCACTTCTTTAATTTTTGCGATCACATTCCTGAAATTATCGCTTTCCGCGATGTAGATCAAAAACCGAATCTTAGCCAAAGCGAAATGCTCATCCCGCGAGCCGCTTCTGTGTTCACATTCTCGCCGCTAGAGATCGCTCCGGCCGGCACGAGTCGCTCCCTCTCGACGTCGTCATCCGTGTGAACGCGATGGCTCGTGTGAACGTGTTTCCAATATTCCGCTCTCCTGGGAAGAAGTTGGATGGCAGGAGGGAGCAGAAGGGGCAGGAGGGGGCAGGGGGGGCAGGAGGGGGCAGGAGGGGGCAGGAGGGGGCAGGAGGGGGCAGGAGGGGGAAGGAGGGGGAAGGAGGGGGAAGGAGGGGGAAGGAGGGGGAAGACAGACAGACAGACAGACAAACGACTTTATTAGGGCGAAATTGAGACTATGTAGTCCCTTCTTACATTTAACCCTTTCGTCATATAAGTAATTACAATATTTACAAAATAAGAGGAATTAATTACATACAGATTTTAACAAAATACAAATTAATTACAAGTTAATATATTTGTTAGTAGATAACAGAGCATTACCAAAGAATGTTAGTTTTTTGGGTCATAAAAAACTGTGTATCGGTTATGTTTTAACACAGAAAAATTCCCACTGCGGAAAACACCTACGAAGAGAAGAGAGGTGTAAAAAACCACGAAAATTCCTAAATAGTTCATGGGAAGGAAAAGAAAAAAAATCAATAATATGAGAAACAGAGAAAAAAAAACATTCATAAATACAAACATATGTACATACATTTATATCCATATGAGGGAGGGGGGTGAGAGGGGAACAGGGATTGTAGGGTAAGATATGCCTGGGAGATTACATCGTCATTATGATACAGGAAAAATAAATTAAATAAAATTATAAATTTATGCCTAATAAGCGCATTCTTGTGACAACCTGAAAGAAAAGATAGAGTGTGGTTCAATGCATGGGAAGTGAGAGAAGATGCTTGTAATACAAGCGTTTAAAAGTGCTTAGAGATAGAGAGTTTTTTATTAACGTTGGAAGGCCATTCCAGAGTTTACAAGCAGTGACAGTAAAGGATTTGTTGTAAATTTCTGTTCTATGAAGTGGAGTTAGTAGTTTATCACATCCTCTGGTATTGCAATGGTGAACTGTATTAATGGTGACAAAATTGGATGAAAGATAACAAGGGATGTTGTTATTTAGAATTTGATACAATAGAGAGAGAAGGTGAAGGTTTCTTCGGCAATCAAGTTTTAGCCAGGAGAGTCTACGGAAGTATTCTGAGACATGGTCAGATTTTTTAAGATTAAATATGAATCTGATGCAGGCGTTATGAGAACGTTGTAGCTTAATGGCGAGTTCCTTTGATATGTCCTGGTATACAGCATCACAATAATCGAAGTGAGGAAAAATTAGGGAGGTCACTAGCTGTATTTTTAGTGACGAGGGAAGAATGTTAACGAGAGGCCTTAGAGTGTGTAAGGAGGAGATTACCGTCTTGCAGATTTTTATTATATGATTATTCCAGGTGAGCGTTTCATTAATTAGAATCCCGAGATTTTTTACGATTTTGCAATAGGGTATAACTGAGCCGTTCAAAGACAGAGGAACTGATTCTGCAAGGTTTATAGATGCCAGTAGTTTCGGATAACCGATTAAAATGGCTTGAGATTTCAAGGGGTTTATGGTGAGAAAATTATCGTAGCTCCATTCTTGAAGTTGGGCCAAGTCATGATTTATGTTAGCTATGGAAAGAGATAAGTTATTGGGTTTTGTGTCTAAGTAGATTTGGAGATCATCGGCGTACAAATGATGCTTGGAGTAAGTTAAGTATTGAGAACAATCATTTATGAATAAAGAGAACAATAGAGGACCTAAAATTGAGCCCTGCGGTACGCCTTGGTTAACATTAAGCCGAGAGGACGAGGAATCGTTGTAGATGACTTGCTGGGAACGGTTGCTAAGGTACGAAGAGAACCACTCTATTGAAGGTGAAGAGAATCTCATGCAGCGGAGTTTTGCTAGGAGTATGTCTTTATCTACTGAGTCAAACGCTTTACTAAAATCAAGCAATATTAGTACCGTGAGTTTTCTGTCATCCATGTGTCTGCGTATATCATCAGTTATTTTAATTAGCGCGGTGGTGGTGCTATGAGACTTCCGAAAGCCAGATTGATGGGGGTCAAGTAGATGATTAATGTCGAGAAAATCTGCTACCTGAAGGAGGGGGTAGGAGGGGGAAGGAGGGGGAAGGAGGGGGAAGGAGATGGAAGGAGGGGGAAGGAGGGGGAAGGAGGGGGTGGGAGGGGGCGGGAGGGGGCGGGAGGGGGCGGGAGGGGGCGGGAGGGGGCGGGAGGGGGCGGGAGGGGGCGGGAGGGGGCGGGAGGGGGCGGGAGGGGGCGGGAGGGGGCGGGAGGGGGCGGGAGGGGCGGGAGGGGGCGGGAGGGGGCGGGAGGGGGCGGGAGGGGGCGGGAGGGGGCGGGAGGGGGCGGGAGGGGGCGGGAGGGGGCGGGAGGGGGCGGGAGGGGGCGGGAGGGGGCGGGACAGACAGACAGACAAACGACTTTATTAGGGCGAAATTGAGACTATGTAGTCCCTTCTTACATACAGGAGGGGGCAGGAGGGGGCAGGAGGGAGCAGGAGGGGGCGTGAAGGAGCATGAGGGGCAATGAGGAGAGCGTTACGGATGTGAGGGCGATTAGATTTAATCCGTAAAATTTTAAAAATCTCTTAAAAATCACATTAAATATAATATTTAAAAGGGATCAAGCTATTAAGAATTGAAAATCTATAGTAGTGAATGATGGAATGGACAGATTATTCCGAAAGTTTAAATTAAGCTAATCCTAAATGCTCTCGAATAAAAGTCAAACTCGGCAAAAATACGGATTTCATCGAAAATTCCGTCGTCGAAAAGAGGGAAAGAATTAACGAGTGAATGGAATAAAAAGGATTTTCAAAATTCTGGCGACTGGAAAAATCCTTTCGATTTCAAAAGGCGGACTTTTTAGAGTGAGTTAAGGACGCAATTCCAATGACGTCCATTTAAGTAATCAACGGAAAGTCATTCGCATTGAAAACGTATAACGTAAACGATTATTAAATTACGTATATTATATTGATTTTCGTCGAGAGATTTTACTCTTAAAGTCTATCGTCCGTTTTTCATCTAAAAGACACAAAGATTTTTATTAATTTTACTACATAATACCTAATTTTTCGATTCGGAAAAACAAAACAAAAGGTAGTAGTAGCAGTAGCATCGGGCATTATCCTTCCGCGCGAGACGACCCTATAAAGACACGTTATTACGATTTCCGAACCGAAAAAGAAAAAATCTCTTAACACGCCCAAAATCACGTACTCCCACGTACATTTACAGAAACTCCCGCGCGAAAGCCACGTCGGCCATATCCGCGTAATTTTTCTGGACTCGTAACTTAATTAATCCAATGATCTGATCTAACGGCCTATGTAGCAACCATTCACCCGAGGGATAGTGGTGACGCTGGCCGCTGATCTCGCTATTAACATTGGTAGGACAGCGGGGAGGGATGGAGAGAAAGGAGGGAATGGAGAGAGAGAATGGAATGGAGAGAGGAAGGGAAGAAGGGAGGGGAGGGAGAAAGGATATGGAGGGAAGGAATGGAATCTCCCAGAGGACTCTTAATTGATCCGTGTTGGACCAACTCTTCACCTAGGGAGTGATTTCAACTCTTCCCCTGCGACAGGCGATATACGCTCTCCGTGAAAAGGATTCATCTCCAACAGACGTGGATGGAGTGGCGCTTAAGAGGGTGAGAAGCGCAAGTAGAGTGGAGAGGGATAAAGGGAGAGAGGGAGAAAGGTAGATTGAGAAAGGGAGAGTGGGAGAAAGGGAGATTGAAAAAGGAAGAACGGGGGAGATGAAGAAAGGGAGAGAGGGAGAAAGGGAGAGATGGAGAACAGGGGAAGCGGATAGATAGATAGTTAGATAGATAATCGTCTTTATTCGGGCGAAATTTGGAATATAAGGTCCATTCTTACATTTAACCCTTCGTCAATATAATAAATATTAGAAAAATAAATTAATGATTACAATACACATTGCAAAACCAGTATATAAATCGTACAAAGTAAAAAAGAAAATTGAAAACAGATATAAGTTTCTGGGGAAAACCTAGGTAAAGACAAGCATGTCATCCCTAATAAAACCCACTCAGGAAAACACCCACTGAGAAGGGAGATGTGAATAACCTGCGAAACCCCTAGATCAGGGGTCGGAAACCTACAGCCCGCGAGCCGCGTGCGGCCCTCGAGAACGCTTTATGCGGCCCGCAAAGCTGTAATGAAAAAGTGATCAGGAAAATTTCTCATTTTATATTTTTTGAGTAAAATTATGGTCTCAAAGCCTTTTCTGGTG
Organism: Tanypteryx hageni; assembly: GCA_028673005.1. Classification (NCBI taxonomy): domain Eukaryota; kingdom Metazoa; phylum Arthropoda; class Insecta; order Odonata; family Petaluridae; genus Tanypteryx; species Tanypteryx hageni. Next base: position 12,508,202 of record CM054112.1, read on the forward strand.
AAGTTTTAACGCTAGTAAATTACGTAGACTTGATTTCGTTCATATGAAATCACAGAATCTCTAGAAAACCTCTGATTTATTCGCTCATCCGGCCCGCCGAGGCTTTCTTGACTCCCAATGCGGCCCTCCGAAACATTCACAACTGCAAATGCGGCCCGCCATGCAGAAAAGGTTGCCGACCCCTGCCCTAGATAGTGTATATATAGTAATACAATACAATAACATTAAATAAAAAGGAGTATGTACAGTTGGAGAATTCGTATATTCAGCATCGTTGTATACGTCACAAAAAATACATGTAAAGATAACGTAATATACACAAGAAATATACATTAATATATATACAATGAATATATAAGGGAGGCAGAGAGGAAGAATAGGGGGAAGGAAGAGCGGATGAAAGTGAAGAGCTAGGGAGAGAGGGAAGAGAGAGGGAGAGGGAGGAGGGAGAGGGAGAAGGAGGGAGAGGGAGAAGGAGGGAGAGGGAGGGAGAGGGAGAAGGAGGGAGAGGTAGGAGGGAGAGGGAGAAGGAGGGAGAGGTAGAAGGAGAGAGAGGTAGAAGGAGAGAGAGGGAGAAGGAGGGGGAGAAAAAGGGACAGGGATGAGGGAAATAGTGGTAAAAGTGAGAGAGGGAGGAGAAGAAAGAGAGGGGTGAGAGAGGGTGCAGGATGGAGAGAGTGTTGGAGGAGAGAGAGAGGGTGGGGGATGGAGAGAGGGTGGAGGATGGAGAGAGGGTGAGAGGATGGAGAGAGAAAGAAGGGAGAGAGGGAGAATGAGGGAGGTAGAAAGGTTGGGTTGGGCGTGACGGACCTTTTTTCCCATTTTGAAAATCCAATTGAACGATAAAGTTGATCAGATTCGGAGAGTGAAGATACGAAGAGTTTAATTGGGTTTTCGTTCGGAAGGAAGTTTTCCGCTTCTTTATTTTTTCGAATGTTTTTGGAGTGTTATCGAATTAGTAGGAGTACTTAGGTGGAGATTGGAGCGTGTTTTTATTTCTCGAGAGATGGGGTTTAGGGAGGGTGAGTGGAGAGAGAGGGAGAGAGATAGAGGGAGAGAGTGGTAGAGGAGAGAGATTTAGACAGGTGAGGGGAGGAGGGGAATGAGTGGGACCGATGGTGCCGATCAAGCGAGAAGAGAACAAGGGGAGGGTGTTAGAGGATGGAAGAACGAGGAGACAGGAGCGGATGTGAGAGAGATAGAGATCAGAATAAGAGCGAGAAGGTCGTTCTGGGGGTGAGAGTAACGCAATGAGAGATAGAGGCGCGAAAGTGTGAGCGCATCCTCTTAAAATAAGTTTAGGAATCGAGTCTAGCATCGCGAGGGGCGCAGTGGGTGCGGCGAGGGGCGCAGTGCGTGTGTGGGGGCGGAAGGGGCGAGGATGGAATGATGTCCGAATGATGCGATCGCAGGGGCGAGGTGTGATTCATGACCAGTGTTGTTTTCTTCGACTTCGGAATTTCGTTTTTCATTTCTCTCTCCCTCCCTCTCTCCTCCTCCCCCCTCTCCCTCTCTCCCTCTCTCTCTCTCTTCTTTCTTCTGTCCCTTTGTCATTCTGTGGCTCCCTCTGTCACGGTATGAAAATGGGAATACCTCGATAAACGATCAAGATACATTTTTTAAATTTGGCAAGAATGCTCTATTCACATATTTTAAGATGACGACGAAAAAAATCTCGAAAAAAGCCATGGATTCGACTCCATGGAATACGTTTCCATTTCCCATAAGAAAACACGTAAACATCGACTTTTTGACTTGCAGGCTTTTCTTCCTTTGGAAAATAACATTTTAAAAATAGCCTTCTATATTTAAATCTAAGCCATTTTAAAGAAAAAATTATAAAGTTTCTTATTCTGCTCATATATTTGCGCCTACAGTTCAAAATATCTCATGTTAAACGTTTAATGCACGTTTTTTCAGAAAAACCTTGCCATTTAATGGGATGTTGCCCTGTCTACCAATTACACTTTTAAACCTCTAAATCCAATTGTTATTTCAATTATTATTGGTGAAAGAGTGCTTTGAATTCTTTAACAGAAAGAGAGAGAGAAGGAAGGAGAGGGACATGATTTTCATAGCTACAAATGTAAACAATATCCGTTGCGTTAATTACGATAATTATTCGCATCTTAAAATTACTAAGAAACATTGTAGGAGTTCGAGACTGGTAACAACGAACGCCTAAAATAAAAAAAATTTATTTTCCAGCCATTGATCAGTTTTTAAAGCAATAATTTGACGTATTCTTAGTGAGTTACAATTTTGCCGGTATCAAGTAATTGCGTACAATTGTCTTTGATAATAGCTTAAAGTCGCAGCTATTCACGAAATTTCATTTTTAAAACTCCCCCGTTGGTATTTTCAACGGGCATCTCCCCTAGTTTCTGTCATAGTTGTGAATATTTTGATTTTCACATGTGTTGGCTAATACCAGGAAATGCCGATGATTTAAAAACAGCCTTAAGCCTTTAATTTTTCAAACTTTATTTTGTATTTTAACTTAATAATTTGGACTAGTTCAATTTGATCTTTTTAGATGAGACGTAGTGATATATCAAAATGTTTTACCTTCGCTTCGCTGCAAAGCTTATTGAAATAAAGCAAACTATAATTAAATAATCAAACCAAATTTAAACTGTCGCACTGAACTACTAAAAGTTGCTGCGTTATGCCATATCTGCAAAATAACGAAATTAAGCATGCGTTGTGCGAATAATTGCTTCTTAAGTCACAGTGGATATATTCCTTTTTGATTTATAATTTCCTTTTGATACAGATACGCGTGCCAATGGAAGCTGTGCCATCGCTCCATTGATCATGTCCTTCTCTATTATTGTCGACAGCTTCGCGAGATTAAATAGTTTTAGTTTTTCAACTATTCTCCCGGGTTTTGAATTCCTATTTGTTTTAATTTACCCAGTTTATCAACACAAAACGAGCTCAAAATTACATACATTTGTTACCATAGTACCACGTCTGTCATTATCATCAATGGTGAATTCCCTCTGCGATGGTGGTGCTCATATTTTCTCGAAGTACGGGGACCATGATCGATAAAAAACTATTGATAAATGAGACGTTTTTAATATTTTTCATAAAAATCTAATAAGTAAGCAGAGATAAATTTATAAAACGAGTATTTTATTTGGGTTAACTCAGAAATTGATGCATTTTCGATTGTTTTCAAATTTTGCAATTGAAAAAATAAAACTAATTGAACTGCAGGTTTTATACAGAATTCTAGTAAAACGCAGAAATAAATTTTGAATTTGTTGTCTCTGCCGAGCCCCTTAAAAAATATTCTTCGTGTTAACGCTGAGACCTTGCATACAAAACAATGCTATTATAAATTTAAAAGATTCACATTGTTGCCGAGTTTCATTTCGGTGGACGAAACTTTTCTTTTTCTTCGAATATGATTCGAAGAGGGTTTCTAGATATTTGAAGTAATTTTGCAGTATTCCAGCGGCCGCAAAAGAGGGAGGAGAGAGAGAAAGGAAAGAGAGAAAGGAGAGAGCGAAAGGAGAGATAGAAAGGAAAGAGAGAAAGGAGAGAGAGAAAGTAGATATAAAAAGAAGATTAAGAAAGGAGAGAGAGAAAAGAGAGAAAGAAAGGAGAGAGAGAAAAGAGAGAGAGAAAGGAGAGAGAGAAAGGAGAGAGAGAAAGGAGAGAGAGAAATTAGAGAGAGAGAGTAGAGAAAGGGAGAGGGGAGGGGAGGGGGAGAGGGAGAGAGAAAGAGAGGGAGACAGAGAGACAAAGAGAAAAGAGGGAGTGAGTGAGATGATAGAGAGAAGGGAGATCGGGAGAGATGGACACTTTTTCTCGCGTCCAATTGTTTGACATCGATCATTATAAATCGCACGGAGCAATTCGCCCCACCCGTCGCTCGCGTCCACCCCTCTCCACACCAAACAAAATCGTCATCGGAAGCTAAGCCAAGTTTTCGAAAAAATTACAAAAGGACCGGAGGGAATGGGGAGTGAGAGAGAGGGAATCGAATGTTTCCTTTCTCTTTTTATCATGGTCGCCATGGTCCAGGAGACTTATTATCTCTTATAAAAACCTCGCTATTTAGAATTTCGACGTGGGAGGAATTTGCGTAACTTTCGCAGAACGTGTATCGCGCGTTTTTCCAATATCCGCCGCTTTTTCGAGTTGCTTGGAGTGTTAAATTACTCGCACGGCGTTTTTCGCGGCTTCAAATATTTTTTTTCCATTCCCTGCATTTTTTTTTGAAATTTTTATTTTACCATATTTTGCGCGGTAATTTATCGATTGAAACTACGGTTTTCTGGTAAATAAGAATTTATCTGGAATATATTGAGCACGATCATGAATCTTTGCTTGAATGTAAATCAGATACCAGGTTTAGGAAATTTTTCTTTGTTACAAAGTGTTCTATTGACCAAATATGTTTGATATTATTCCGAACAGGGCTTTAGAAAATGAAAAAATACGCATTGAAAAGGCTTTAAGCATTACTGTTATGTAACATTAGTTTTCAAAAACTTAATTTCTTTTCAAAATATTATCAAATTTATGATGATTATCCCTATACATAGTAGATATGTTTTAATATTTAACGTAATGACAAGTAGTTACCATGTCCTCCAAAATAATAATAATTGGTTAGAAGAGAGGTTTTGATTAATGCTTTCACGGCAATGAATGCATTTATGGGACAGATTTTTACGCACAAATGAGGAAGCAGAGTAAATGAATTCTTCATAACCCTGTATATTTCAAAAATTATTAGTGTAATTATATATTTTAAGATTCATATCAGTTTGGTAACATCGCAACTTCTAAATGCAATGACACTGAAGTACTCCCATACAAAAGATTAATATTCAAACGAAAATGGAGAATGGTTTTTCAAATCGAACCTTAAAAATATCATTTCCTAAGAGAAAGTAATATATATCCATTATTTAAAAGGCTGCTGGTCGTAAAATATCGATTGCCTTATTTTAAGCTAGCTAATTACTCGGGCTTCACCCGAGGTTTTCAGCTTCGAATTTTTCATCTCAATTTCACTCGCTATTATTTTAATTCAAACTCAAGGTACTCTCGAGATAGGTGACCATTATTTCTCTTGAATTAGCATGGGCAAATGAAATATAGATTAAAATTTGATACTTTTCTAAGAATATTCAAAGTAACTTATGTAATTTTACAAAAAAATTAACACGGGCCTCTAGTCAGAGTATGATTTGTGTGGCACCCCCCTCCACTTCCCCTCTTCCTCCAAAAATCAAAATTATGGTCCCTGGATGCCCATCCTCATGGTTTTATTAGTAAGTGTACCAAGTTTTAAGTCTCTATGTTTCTTGGTTTTGTCCACACACACACACAGATACACTCCACCTTTTATTACTATAGATTCCTAAGGATTAAATACTAATCAAAAGGATTAGATAAAGATATTTTGCCCCTTGTGCACGTGCTAATAGTGAATAAAAAACTAATTGTCAAAATCCACCTACAATTATACATTTAAGACACCATTTACCATAAGGCCATTTCTGTTATTACGCATTTAAAGACATTTGGTGAAAAAATATTACCAGCAGCTTTTTCCAAATTTTTCCCTCCACCGCATCACTTTTTCTCATAGTTCCATAGTTTTGGGATAGGCGAATTCAAATCTCTTTGAGTACTCCGGAAATATTTCCCTCAGATGAGTAAATGTCATCTTCCAAGATAAATTATATTTCAACATTTGCTAAATATATATTTGATTAATTGCTGCAACCCAGTTTCCTTCAACTCGCGAGTTGCTAAAGCCGACTGCCAATGAGTTACACTTTAAGAATTGCAAATTTTTGCCAAAAACATATTCCACATAAAATTAACATGAAAATAAATAAAGTTTAATTTATAGCGAAATCAATTTCGTATCGTTTACTGGCAATATTTTGGGGTACTTCATGGCTAAATTGACGTTATGATAACTTCATAACTATTTATATTAGAATTTGTTTTGAACTGAAATTTAAATAAAAATTAGACTATCATTAATTTATGAGCTCTATTCGGCCTTACACGTCGTTAAGATGGGAATTCATCAAAGAAATCTAGAATAAAGTTATTGTATATCGCGAAAGATTAGTGAGAGAAGTTTTCACTGTAAAGGGAAATTAATAAATTGAAGTACGTGCTTTCAAACCAGATGCAATGAGTAATTATAACGATTACACAACTTTAAGATTTTTGAGTTCGTACTTAAACCAAAAGTAAAGCAGCTGTGACAAATTGACAAAAGAGTAATTTATAACCAAAATATTAAAGACATTTCCCGCTTTATCCAAACACGAGATTAAAATGCGCTTAAAATAGAATAGCGCGTCGTATGCCTGTCGCGCTGCGCTAACATCGTCGAGACGCGATTAGGGCAGAAATGTGCAAACTTTGTCTCCCCCTCTCCATCCCCCTTTCCCCTCCTCCATTCTCCTCCCGCCCTCTCGTTACATCCAGGTCGGTTTGAGGCGAACGAGACGCAGACATCGCCCAACGCGAAGTATTTTCCTCCTGTGTCTCGTCGATTCATTAATCAGGGTGAACCATAACGTCAATTTACTTACTTGCGCCGTGCCTTAAAACAATTGATCAATTAATCACTCCCCGAAGACGAGGGCCTCGAGACACGGACGTCGCTAGCTGCGGTGACGACTATTATTCAGCGTGCGTTCGTAAGTTAATACGGATAGCAGCCGAGTGCACGTTATTTCTCGTGAAATATGGTCATTTTGTTCGCATGCTTGGAAATGCACTTCCAAGAGAAAGACCGTTATTTATAACAACTGAAATGTGTTTATGCGGGAAAATGTTTTCGATCGTAGATTTGCGATGAAAACTAGGCAGAAAAAATATACGCAACGGGTTCAAAAGGAACGCCGACTTAAATTTGGCGCCAATTTTTATCGAGAGGTGATATTTTTCGAGGAATTAAAAGGCATTATATAGTAGTGAGAAAGGAAAAGAGAGAGAGTGAATCTGGTCAAAATTTTAGTTGCGTCGATGTATGTCTTATATTAGTGGCACGACGCTTCGGAAATCCTTTCCGGCTCTCGTCATCAAAACACGAACTGATATTTTCAGGAAAGGAGATACAGCCGTTACTTTCTGACAGGGAAAAGGAAAGAGAGCTTGTTACGACGATATAAGCCCGCGAGTTAGACATCCGCCCCCACCCCACCTCCCTTTTCCGCCCCCTCCCGCCCACCCCACCCTCGTCCGACGTCGATCCATTCCTGTAAAATTTTTGTCCGCCTTTCTTCCCGGTCCCTCCCTTTGCTTCTCCCTCCCCCGTTCCCTCCCTCCCACTCCCTTCCTCCCTCCCCTCCCATCCCCCTCTCTTCTCTTACCCGTCACTTCACCCCCTCCCTCCAATTGATCCAATCAACGCGAATACGGAAGAGCAGTCACCCCGAAGCTTTTGAACTCCTATGGGATTGAATTCGTCGCGGTAGCGTTTTCGAAATTACAGCCAGCCAACGAGACGTGAACTCTTCGTACGGACGGCTGAATTGGATATTTTCGCAACAAGGAAAATAGAGGAAAAGGTTCGGCGTGGGTGTAGGGAGAAGGGGGAGTTAAGGAGGAACAGGACATGGTCGGAACTCTTTTGATCGCCTTTGATCTCGAACATTCTACGTGACAAAGTTCGACAATCGACGGATCGATATGTTCGGAATGTCTTGCGATGGGAAGGGACGATTTTATTTTTTATTACTGAGTCTCGTTCTTTCATCTTTTCAGCCAATTTTACCTTTCCTTTCGAAACTGAAAAGTTTACACTTCCTTTCTCTCTTTTTTGTCCAACAATAAATATGTCTCAAACTTAACTTCGATTTCTTTTTCCCTGCCCAGAAAAAAATAATGAGATCGGATAAGGTTTTCAGTGTTTGCGGAAAAGTATGCGGCATTTCTTTATTTCGAACTCTTCTCTTCTATATTGGTCCTCGTAAGCGGTGGTTACGAATTCTCTGAATTTATTCCGAGTCACCCATTCTCATAATTACTCCAAATTATTGCTATTTTAATATTAAGCATTTATACATATTAAGTTGATTACATACTTTCCCACCAATTCTGTAATCAACTTTTGCACTAAAGTCAAATTTTCTAACATGAGTGCTTAACGGATGCCCATAGTGGTTACATAATTGTAACTACTGATATTTTTTATTATTAAAACTAGTTTATATTTCGAAATAATAAATTCCCAGTTTCACGTAACCCAGAGATATTACCATGATTATTTCTCAATGAACTCAATCGGTTTGCGTGGCAATGCGCTGTAAATAAATATATGATTATTATAATAATAGTGGTTTTTTCGTAGTTCGTCTTTCACCTAATACAAGATTTTTAGTGTCTTTTATACGAGAGGGCAAAAAATTGAGAAGTTTTTTCAGAAGCTATAAAGAATTTTCCATAATTGTACTCACTGGAAAAGAAGCGATAGATTATACTTAAAGAAATGGCACCTGATTTAACGGAATATCCCAAGAAGTTTTCCAATCCTACAAAGAACTATAGTTAAAGTTCGATCTCTTAGCAAGAGTACAAACAGACCCTAAAAAATGAACGATTAGCCGTTTTCCTGTTTATTTTGTCTAGAAAGGGCGCTTAAAGTTTCATTACGTTTATTCCTGATGAGAATGTCATGCATGTGTCTGATCAAAATCTAATACATTTTTTGCAAATCATAAATCAAAAAACAGTTCTAATGCCTGTTATGCATTTAAATGTCAAATTTTGGAAGTAATCGTGGCATCTTCCGAGGATGAGAACATCTGAGAAACGGCTAACGCTCGTAGTTTAGCAGTCACATTTGTTCATTATCTTAAAAATTCTGCGCACTACAGTCTGCTGATTTGAATGTTTTTATTCTCAGAAAAGGGCCTTAGATTCCTTTTTATGCTGACTGTGAGTGTATCCGTCCATATGTTATCTTTCAAAATAATATTTGAAGCCTTATACCCATTTTTTTATCTAAGAGATGTGTAAAATGCTGTCAAAAATTCCAATATCCTTTTCTGCGGTTGCTGCAATTTGATAAAGATTAAACTCATTAAAAGCGTACTTGAGGACCAACTATTCAGTAAACAAGAATATTTCTCCATTACATGCGAAATATGGCCGATATCTATGCGCATAGTGCCCGTTTACCTTATTAAACTCTCTGAAGGAAATAATATTTAGTCAATCATAGATCGAATATAACTTAAACGCAAACTACATGAAAATAGTCGGAGTATATGTTATTTTATAATTATTGTAAGGCAACTAAAACAACTTATAAAACAATTTGCAAAAATGAATGCTGAAAATATACAATGGAATTTAATAATCATCCACATCTTGACGAGCGTGATTTGCAAAATTATCTGCATTTCACAGTCATTGCTGCGCAATCAATAAAAGCCGAGATTATTTATAACCACTTTGCGTTTTAGCAGGTTCATGGGTTGCATAATATTCAGGGAAAGGTCTGGCTAGTGTTGCTTAAAATATACAAAATTAAAATTTTATTAATTATCGAGAGATATTCCTATTCCAATAGGCTTCAATAGCACAAAAAATGTAAAAAACACTTTCAATTAGCACTGTCATAATGAACTAAAACGAAATTCAGGAAAATATAAGTAACTAGCGTATTGCTCGTCATATGACGGGTGTCAGTTACTATATGGTTAAAACCCGTCGTAAGACTGGTAATCCTACTGAAACCATACATCTTAAGTAATCGTAACTCATTATTATGGATAATCACAAAATTAGTTTATTTCTCTATTGTAATTGCTCGTTGAAATTCAACGAGAACTTAGATATTAATAATAACAGCTGTAATTATTGAGTAAGAGCCGATATAAAATTTATAAATAGAGTACCAGGATGATTTTTTTCTCATTCTTGTTTTCTCCAATGATGAGCTCCTTGTCAAAAATGGAGTAATAATAATAAATAAATAATAATATTCCCTCCCTCCCTTTAGCCGTCCATCTCTCCCTCCCTCTGTCTCCCTCACTTCCTCTCTCTTTCCTTCCCTCTCTCTCCCTCCCTCTCTCTCCCTCCCTCTCCCTCCCTCCCTCTCCCTCCCGCCCTCTCCCTCCCTCCCACTCTCCCTCCCTCTCTCTCTCCCTCTCTCACTCCCTCTCTCGCTCCCTCTCCCTTAAATGTAAGAATGGACCTTCTGGTCTAAATTTCGCCCGAATAAAGACGATTATCTATCTATCTATCTATCTATCCCTCCCTCTCTCTTCCTCTCTCTCTCTTCCTCCCTCTCTCTCCCTCCCTCTCTCTTCCTCCCTCTCTCTCCCTCCCTCTCTCTTCCTCCCTCCCTCCCTTGTTTATTTTTATGTATTATTATATTTTTAAGCCGCTATGTAAACATTAATTTTTAACTTTTCACTTCATTGTGATCATGTATCGTTTCACATTGTTCTTTCAAGTATGTAGGGTTTTCGCAGGTTTTTTTCCACCCCCCTTCACTTCGTGGGTGTTTTCCTGCGTGGGTTTTTACTAGGTTGGTCAAAGCAGGTCCTTCCTAGGTTTTTCCCACAAACACCATGTCTTTCTTAGAAGTTTTCCTGAATATGTACCTACCTATTTCGCACTGTCTGTATTTAGTATGTTATTATCTAAATAGTTTTGATGTTAATATTACTTTGTTATATAATATAATTTAACATAGACGATGGGTTAAATGTAAGAGTGGACCTTATGGTCTAAATTTCGCCCAAATAAAGACCTTTATCTATCTATCCATCTCTCTTTCTCCCTCTCTCTGCCTCTCTTTTCTCCCACCTCCCCCTCTCTTATTTCCTACTGTCCCAATCCCTAGCTCTCCCTCTTTTTCTGTCTCCTTATTTATCTCTTTCCTCCCGTCCTTTTCTAATTATATACCTCCCTTACTCTCTATGTACCTACATATATCCCTTCCTTCCTATCTCCCTCCTCAAATCTCCCTCTCTCTTACTCTATATATAGTCGTTTAGATAAGCAAAAGATTTCAAGCTAAATCCCAGTCCCATTAGGACTACATAATTTTGCGAAAAATCCTACGATAATTTTAGGCAATCTATGCACTTGCGTATATTACACGTATGCGGGTTGAGACAACGATGACGTGGAAAAATTCTCACCGTGAGATTTGAAATGCACGATTCGTTAAGCAATAGGATAAGCAAACATTTCGCAAAAGCGAAAGAAGGGTATGGATTCCGAAGCCTTGCCTAACAACAATTCGGAGAAGAATAAAGATGCGTCAGAGGCCAAGAAGCCCTCTCCGTTCGCGACGTTAAATCCGATTAACTGAAAAATGTTTCCGCTTCCGCCATAATCCTGTGTGGAGGAGAACTATTAGGCGGCCCTTCCAGAGCACTTTGCGGGCAGTTCGCATCTGTGCCATGAGACGCCGGGCTCGTTTCCAGTGCATTAAATGCCATTAATATGAGCGGTGATTTCTCCCCAGTGTTAGTGTTTGCTATCAATTACTAGCAAAAAGCATTTTGAGAAGGACTGAATTTTAATTGATGGCTAGTGAAGTGTTAACATGACATACTACGAGAATTTGAGAGGGGCAAGTACAGATAATAAATTATATATATATATATATATATATATATATATATATATATATATTTATTTATATTTATATATAAACCTTATGAAGCCGGATGGCTTAAGAAATTAAAAATTTACTAAGTGACATCCGAGTCTTATGGATTAGAATCCCAAAATTCTAATTGAATCAGTCTAATAGTTCTAAATTCGTGCTTCTTTCAAAAAATCCTTACATTGTTGATCATCATTCCCTCTGTTGTGGAAGTATATTTTTATGCACGATAATTAAATTTCTTCAATTCTCTTAGCTTTGTGCTTTTCCTTAGCTTTAATTAACTTAATTTACCATATTAGAACAGCAATTAATGGTTTGTCCTTATTATACACTCACCGTATATTAAAGTGTTAGAAATTATCTTGGATCATATAGGTACATCGTAGGCATACTTACTTAATATTAGTGCCAAATCATTAATTCCGTTATATGGATGTTGTGCTTGCGGATTACTCGGATACACTATTGAATTTTATGAACTGAGACAAATTGTTTACATAAATTGTAATCCATGTTGGTTTTTTGAATTGGGCAATTCAACTATTTTCTTCTTTTCTTTTGTAAGAATGAAGCGTTAATTATTTAAAAATATCACCATGTAATTTTAACTGTCGTAGTGAAGTTGCTAAATATATTTTCTAATTCTCGTTAGTTTAGCCTGAAATAGCAGAAATTCATTTATTCAATTGAATAGAATTTAGAGGAGTCTACATTTTTTCGTGTCCCTGACAGGCTGTGATCACTGGCTATTTTCGAGAATATTCTTCATTCCCCCATTAATAGTAACCAGAAATCTTTAACATTACCTCAACATTAAACATTTTTTGTATTTTCTACTATCTACATTTTGTCTTGTTTTCAAAAAGCAATTACATTTATCTGATAATTATAAATATTTTTAGTAGTCAAAGTTGGATTTTCTACATCCCGCCTACTTCGAAAATCTTTTCCTAAATAATCAACATTAAAAGAATGGTAAAAGTAGATAATTTAAAGCATAATTTTATTCATTTTAGCGATTTTACATTGCGAAAATATTCATAGATAGGAATATTGTTGCGCTGAATTTTTTACGCTGCATCCTGTATCGACGCTAATCTTCGCAACACGAGTGGTGATCCCGTCTCGAGAGAAAAGCAAAGGGTTTGGAGATTGTATCGTCTATGTAAAGAAGACCTCGTCGCTACAATCATCAAACACAGAAAACACTCAGGCGAATATTGAATGTTAAATGCTAAACGTCTCCGCCTTTCACTTTGAACGCGTTTTTTCGGCAAGAGAAGCGAGGCGAGATAATAGGGAAGGAGAACGACTTTTATCCCGCCCTTAAGATCTTCAAAGAGCTTTGATCATATTTGAACTTCGCTGAAATCGACAGTTGCGTAACGTAAACGTTGTTACCATAAGGAACTAAGAAGTTGCGGAATGTAATTTATAACAAAGTCCTCCTTGAGCGAAAATAACGTTCGATTTTTTCAAATTTATTCGTCGTCACTCCATGTGACTTGTCCGAATCTGCATAAACACCCATGCATACAACCCACCTGCTCCTATGCACACCGCCCACACGATAATCAGCTCCAAGACGGCGGCGATCTTCGTTGAGTGCTTGCCCCTCAGCGCCTCACTCTTGGACGGCGTCCACTTTGCCCTTCCGGACACCTCGAGGATCTTCCGAACGCCCGCACCGCAGTCCATCTTCGGGATCGCGTTCACACTTCCACAGACTCCGAAAGACTCCGGACACAGAAGCACCAAAACCTGCTCTCTCCTAACTTCCGGATAAGCATAGCCAGAGTATTTTCGGTCCTCACTCGGTCTTCTCTCTTTCGGAAAATGATCAAATTGGATTTTCCTGGTGCAGCCGATGAAGCCGCAAAACACGCGAGCAAACAAACAAATAGTTCAGAACCTGCGACGAGACTGAAATTTCCTTCCTCAAAGTTCTCCGGGGGCTCCGGAGAAAGCGATATTCCCCGAGGAACCTTCCATACGACGATCAATTAATAATTCGGCAGGAGTCGCTTCGCCGAAAAGAGCTCTTCATCCGTCACCGGTACCTATCATATTACGTCAAGGACAGTTTTCACGGCTTCCTATCGAGCTGACCGACCGACTCTGTCCTTGACAGGAGCCGATTCCGAAAGTTTGGAAAACATCACATAAGTTCCGGAGTTCCCGGCGTCTGCGGACAGATCGCTCGCTCTTTTCCTCGTTTCGAACGTTTACCGGTCGTACGCGCGAGGGACGGTATAACTTAACGAGAGTTCTGAAGTCCGAGGAAGCTCGCGCTGCGGTTCCCTTTCGCGATCTTCCCTCCGCACAAAAAAGAAGGAAACTTATCTCCGCCCGGAGACGATCCTCACTCTCGAATTCGCGCGCTCTCGCATTCCTCGCACCTCGGCTCCGACCGCGCACAGAGAGACATGTTAACGCGTCCGCCACGCAGACCCCTCTGAGTTTGTAGGATCTCCCGCTCCGGGAGCGGCGCTCCGCTCCCTTGCCCTCGCGGGCGTGCGTGCGCAGGAGATGTACGTACCCCGGCCCGCCCCGCCCTTCCTGCCCCCTCCCGCCGCCCCACGTACCACCGAAGCGACCTCTTCGCGACCCCATACTACTCCCCCTTGCCCCCGCGATAAGTCCTCTCGTCACCGAAACCCAAACACTAGCCACCGGCGGACGCAGTCTCCCTATTTTACCGAATCTAACTCCACCCCGCATCTCTCTCTATCCAGATATTGCCACGCCTTCAACCGTCTCTTCTCCGATCGCAGGCACGCCATCGAGCTTCGCAAAAAAATTTCTACCGACCTTCCTCACCATATGTGATCTAAAGAGAAATGTGTGCGTTGCGACCCTTTCCGTTTTATTCGAACGACATTCATATGTAAATACGTGGAAAAAACTGATAATGCATGATTCCGTCATATACATACACGAGTTGTCGGCGCGTGCATTCTGCAAGCGCCTAAAAATACCCGCCATACACTTAGATCTTAACTCGTAAATAAACCAACGCGATCTACAAGGCAACAGCATTTGAGCCAAGTGGAGCCCATAAGTATCTATTATAATAATTGTCTTGATATGTTTGTTTTTGTTTTTGTCTGTAACGCTCCCCTGTATGAGAAACATTTAGCGTTTGTCTTGATATGTTTGTTTGTGTTTTTGTCTCTAATGCTCCCGTTTGGGAAGCATTTGGCGTTTGTTAGGTTTTCGACGATTTTTTTCGCGATATACTGGGATCTAAATCTCATCTTATATATCATTTTAAGCAAATAATCGTCTATTAAGATGAAGTAATATATTCCAAGAACGTTTACTTTCTCAATTTGATTAACGTTGGCGTGAGTGTAGCATATTATTCATTTTGAAATTTAAATTAATCATCTTGGGAATTCGGGACTTGAAACGCTTGAAGACGAAATTTTATTTTCCTGCCGTCGATTTTTTAATACCTATCGTATCGGTCCACAACTCGGTTTTTAACGCAATATTTTAAAGTATTTTTACGTAAAAATCTTTCGTCGTCAAGGTGATTTGCATTTCTGCAAGTTTAATGTGATTGCGCATGATTGACTGGGATTATGAATTGACGTCGTATCTGTCCGTAATTTCATGAAATTTCAACGCAATTTAAAAGTATAAACAATACCTTGGTTACGATAAATAATACGACAGTAACGAAAATAAACAAATATTCAATTATTCATTGTTATTGAGTTAACGAAGACAGATATAAAGATTAAAGTTAATAAATGTCTTCAAGGACATTTTCTCCAAAACTCGGTAAATTTTTAATCTTTGACTAAAGCAGAAAATTTTAATTTATATAAATTTATTTTAGTTGAATCACGTTGTATATGTACTATAAAGTAAACAATAAATGGAACAGCTTCAGTATAAGTAACCCACGTCCGTATCACCGAAGTATGAGGAAATTTAAATAATAAACTTGATATTACTATGAATACAAACGTAAATAGTATTAATTTGCAATATACTAAAACCGAAACATATAAATGTATATTTTATTTTGCAATGGGGGCTCTGCCCCAAACCCTCGCTTTCTTATGGCCGAGCAAAATGTTCCTTTGAGGAGGAACGAAAAACACTTCAACCAACTTACCCAACCCGGTGAGGACGAGCAAAATGTTCCTCCATGCAATAATTTCCCAAAACAAAATGTTCCTTTGAGAAGGAACGAAAGTAACTTCAACCAACCTACCGAACCCGGTGAGGACGAGCAAAATGTTCCACCATGCAAACATTTCCCAAAACAACAAAAGAAGAACTAAATCGCCATGGGTGACTTACACTGAAGCTTACCCCAATAAAATATAACATTCAGATAAATGTCATATAAAGCGTGTAAAATAATGTTTAACGAATAATTTATAATATTTTATATATAATAATAATAATTTATTGTTTGCTTTTAGAGCATATAAAAGTCGATTCAGCGGGGAATTATCGTTCTCGTCTTATAGAATCTATTTTCGTTGAATTACAACTGAAGATGGCTGTTTTGTAGCAGAAATGCGCTTCTGGTTTATTATTATTACCTTGTTGTGGCTATTGTAGATACCGAGACAAGTATTTTTTAAGTGATTGTTCTTATTAATAAAATATGGTTTCATTAAATTACTATATACATTTTATTTTAACGTGATATTTGACGAGCAGTTTCGTTAACAAGATAATAAATTGCAAGAGTTCTCGCAGAATATTTCGCATTTTCCGAAAAATTAAGGCACCTATCCGGGATTTCCAAATTCTCTGGCAATCGGTGCGAGTCCAAATTTTCGTATTTCATCTGATCACTTTGTATTAGCAATAACAAAAATAATCATTAAGACATTACCCTATGTGATATACTATAATTTATGAAAAAGTTATATTTTGTGTTTTAGTATTATGGCCTCACCAACAGCGCCTTTTAATACATATCTGAATAAAAAAATTGCGAAACACATATAGCGTCATTATGATTTTTCGTCGTTAGTTGGAGAAGCGTATGGCATTACAGTCTCCACAATTTTCTCAAACCCTAATCAAATTCTCTCGTTCGTTTCGTTCGATTATTGAAAAGAATTAAGAATTTCTGGGAAAATCTTTACAAAACACGACATTAATATTTTTCACGTTTTGCTAAAACTTCGTGTTTTAGGAATATGACGTCGTCATAAGTTTACATCGCAGTTTAAAATCAATGACATTATAATATAATCCATTGATTCTCATTAGAAAGCACTAAATAATTACTATTATATTATTTTGTTTATCATAAAAAATTATTGAAATCCTGGAAATAATCCAATCGCCTTTAAAAGATACTATTGCATGTCTTCGATTGGCATCCGTTCATTGTATCTGACGAAATCAGCGATCAAAATTAACTGCATGAAATTGATTTTCTGATTCTGAGCTTCAGTTAGGAATGATTCTTTAGAATCCCGCACTGTCTCCACAATATGTAGTAGCAATAAATTCATTTTCATACTTGAAAATAAATCCTCGCTTTCAAGTTCTATTTCAAATTAGCACTATATTTTCCGCTAAGTAGAGACATGTTCCGTTCGTTACTCATCGTATTGTCCCGGTGTCTCGAAAATGTTTGTTAAAATGATCAAATGTATCCTTTTTTAAACCTTTTTAAAAACAAGCAACAAAATACCATTTAGACTCATATAATAATTAAATTTATTTCTTTTTTGTTTACACTTCCACTTTTTGAAACGAACGTAAACAGTAATAGTGTTTTACGGTATGAGCACATGATACGAGCTTTTCATCTCGGATTACTACTTTGCATAACTTTTATGGTTTCCTTTATTGTCTATACTGTAAATATCATTAGACGTCGTACGTAATCCTCCGCCGATGTACAGTGTATCTTTTCTACCCGTGGAATTTTCCTTATATGAAAAAATGTCTTTAAAAATCTAGTTATCCCAAAATTTGTGCGATTGCCTTCTCCTGTTTTTATCTTGCTGAATATGGTCATCCTATCTCTAAGCTGCTTAAAGAAACAATATTGGAAATATGTACTCCATTTCAGAGTCCTTATTTAAAGTGGTCGTAATTGTTGGCCGATTTAAACCAAAATTGGAATCGGTCAACCAATTTTAGCATATCTCTCCAATACCAAACTTTATCAAAATACGTCCAGCAGTTCCCGAGTTTTAACATACGGACGAACGGAAACGATTTCCCCTATATGCGTTCACTTCGTGCAAAAAACGCATAAAAAGGTAAAATTTGCCTCTTTATATGAGTTCGGATTTAAAATAATTTATTAGAGGGATAGTTCGTTAAATAATCCAAATGTAGATTTGACTACTAATATATTAAACCCGAATTGTCTTTTATGTCCCACCAAGGATTAATCTATCTCGCAGTTGAATTAAAAATTTTCAGTTGTTCAGTAAAAATGGAAGCAGGAACAGATTTTTTACCAAAAGATTCATCTAGCGATTCATAGGTTTTTATTTCTCGTAACTCCAATAGCAAGGCGTAGGTTGATACTCAGGTGATGCGATCGATGGCCCATAAAACGGATTAAAAAGCTGTCGAGACGCCAAATCCTCTGATATTCAACGGGCGCTCTTAACGATCTCTTGGTCTCATAAACTTCAGAGCTCGCTATAGTAGATTTGACCCGTGATTAAATTTAACTTCGGATCTCTCCGCACTGATTTATTCCCACCGCGAAGCACGGGCGGGTTAACTTGTTGCGGGATCATCTTCCGCTGCCCTGAACAGATCTACTTTTATCGCGAAAACAGATTAAAATGTTTTCGCGGAAAGTTTCTGATTCGTAATCAAGGAAAGCAAAAACAATCGACGTTAGCATCGCAACAAATCGGCCCTCAATGCTATGCGCAGCGTCGCAACAAAGTGGCGAGCATACATAAGTTGCGCGATTTGGCGCCCATGCGTAAAAAAACCATCATATTACTATTGAGATTGATATAAAATGTATATATTTACATACAAGTTCAGGTCCATAGTTTCAAATTTCGAAGATTCTCGACTTTCAGCTTAATTTTTAACTTTTACATGTAAAATCATAATTTCCAAAGGTTTTTCTAAATTTAAATACACTATTCAAATCGGAGGATTGAGTGTCGTCCTCTTCAGAATCATATAAAATATTATTGTGGAAAGAAAAATCAAAATAGTATTTTTATGATAAAAAATTAACATAGAATTTGTTTACTTATTTGGACATAATAATTCTTCTCCTTTCCGTGAAATATGACGCGTACTAATTATCCTGATTTTACGAAGTCATAATTGTAACACACAGTAATCATGGAGCGGAGACACAAATCCGCGGCATGCTAGGCTTTGCACCGACAGATTAATGGAATCGAAAGGTTTATCTTTGTGATTCTTTCAGAGGGAGATATGAGCAATTTAGGAAACTTTAGAGAAGATCAAACGATTTCTACGCGAACCGAGGGAAATGGATCGTTTAAAAGCGCGAACTGCAATGCAGGCACATTAAACTGCATGTGTGTGTGTGTGTGTGTGTGTGTGTATCGATTATCAATCGCTGGAACTAGTCTATAACTCGCACGGTTTTGGGTTGAACTCTCGTGTCGTGCGGGAAGGACAAAGAGCAGACGGGCCAAAATTAAAAGACGGGACGTTTTTAAAGGCCTCGTCTCGCCCTCTGGGGGTCGATTGCACCTATTCCGTCCTCATCCCCTTGAGTCTCTATTTTGGCGGCTGGATTTGCACTGAGGGAAGAGCTTCGAGTATGCGTGACGCGGGAAATTCATTGCGGGGAATTTCAGCCAAGAAATTTAAGGCGCTTTATGAGGAATACCTTTCTCCCGCTTTTCCTGTTGAGAAACATTTACTGAAATTCCGCGAAATTCGTTAAATTGTTGAACTATCCGCTTCGCTCTAATTCTTTTCATTTTACAGAAACCTTAGAGATATCCCTGTCAATTATATATCGACCCTCGACTATATTTTTGGCCAACCTAGCGAAAGGTAGTTTCTTTCAACTGCTGAAGGCGTATTCTTGAGGAATAATTCCATTATATGATATGACAGCACTGCAATTTTCCTGATGATGACGATAAGCGTCGAAACCTAGGTCGTGTTATTACAACCAACCGAGGAAAATTACAGTGTTGTCGTTTCATATAATAAATATGGTTTTTGATTGACGAATAATGTCTTCTGTTGCATAAACTTCAACTTTATTTTAAGGATAATGCCATTTGACGGTAACTTTATCACAAGTGGTATGAGTCAGCAACGTCGATAAAGTAGTCACTTCCAGTTACCAATGTAACGAAAATAATACTATTTTACCATTCCGTTTCTCAAGGATGGACAACATTTTAAATAAATGTATATAAGTATAAATAAATAGAACGGATCTCGTGTCTATGTTTGCCGTAATATTTCACACAACGGCATTTAAAACAGATTGAGAACATGCGCCGAGGCGTATGTTCGATAAATGCGAATCCATCGATTTCGAAGTAACGATAGCTCATCCATTGCTATGCCAATATCCATCCCTCTCGACGAACGAAACGTGCCCCGCCCTCTATGTGTAGGAAGGGACATCCGGATGACCTCACCCCGAGGTCCCTATGGGTTGGTTAATGCTTTTCGAACCTCGTTACGAACACGCTAAAACGCTAATATTGCATCTCGGCGAAATCACAGAAATGCAGATTGGCCGAATAATGGATCGTTCAGGGAACGCAAGGGAAGATCCGCTTTCCTACCCGGATGATTGATTTGTTGATACCAAACTGTCAATAACGATAAGATTAAGTGCTAAGATCCGATATACCATATAGAAGAAAAAGCCTTGAAATGGAAATATTCCATTAGAATTCAGCAGTTACACAATCGAGGGAAAATTTATTTAATAAACGTCTACCGCTTCCTATTGTAAATAAAAGAGTGGGTTATTTTTAATTTCCTTAAAAGTAATCGATCGCATTAACAGTTGCTCTTGACCACCTGGTGAAACCTGCTTTAGGCGCAACCAAGAGAAGGGCGAATTATTTTCTTGAGGTCAACTCCACGACTTAAAAAAAACTCGAGCGCGTATTTCGAGGGCGATCAGATTCCGAACGCAATAGGAGAGAACGGATAAAAAAATCCGGTAAAAAAAGATGAGTGGAAAACCCTTTCCGTAAAATTTGAACCATTTTGTGCCGGGTGACATTTCCATTCAAGCGCATCGAGCACGGTCAAGTGAAGCGATCATCAATCAGCGATACGCGCGCACGTAGGAGGGGAGAGTGGGAGGGGGATGGAAGGGGGAGGAGAGAGAGAGGAAGGGGAGGGGAGATATGGGAATGAAGGGGAGAAATGGGGATGAAAGGGAGGTGGGAGGAAATGGAAGAAGGGGAAGGGAGGAGGGAGGTGAGCAAAAGGAACCTGGAGTCCAGGGTTGCCAACCATCCGAAAATTTACCCAAGTCCGTAAAAAAAGAGCAAAAACTAGACGTGCCCGTAAGGGCCGTAAAAATATTTAGATATGAGTAAAAATGCTAAGAAATCTCCAGCGGTTTAAAGCAGTGGTAGTAACCTTTTTAGTCGGCGTACCCCTCAAAATATTTTTGACGAAGTTCGTGTCCTCTGGTATATTTTAAAGTTAACAGACTCGGTTATTATTGGATAGAGTCTACAAATATATATGTACTTTCTAATTATATGATTAAGTAATATTTTATGTGTGAGATAACTATTAGATTTTGCTATATTTTACATTAGATGTCCTTAATATCGTATCTCTTTGAAATATCTCGCGTATCTCCAGAGATATGCGTACTTTAGGTTGAATACATGTGTTTTTAAAAATATGTTTTTCCTATATATTCTCATTTTGGTTATATTTTTAAAAGTAAAGCAACCTTTCTTTTTCAATTGGCACAAATTAAAAATATGAAACAAGAATTTTTGCTGAACATCCGAAATTTCGTGTTTCCCTAAGACAGATAAGTGCGTTAAACTAACGTAAACAACATTTTTGATGCAACGTATGAATGACAGCATTAAATATTGTTCACTTATGTCTTTTTGAGACATCTTTATATTTCGCCAAAAAATGTCCGCAAAAAAGTTGGGTTGTCCGTAATTTTTTTCGTATTGTCCGTAAAAATCATTTTCACTGGTTGGTATCCCTGCTGGAGTCGCACGCGGACTAATGTCGGAAGTGTGTGCAGAGGGGCCGAAGAGGGGGGGGGGGGGAGGAAGACTTGGAGGCTGGGTAGGCTAGTGGGGGGAGGGAGCGGTAGGGGAGAAGTGGAAACGCTCGTATTTTCGTTTTTCATTCGGTTTTTAAGTCCGGGAAACGGACAGAAGATAAAGCGAATGTCGAAATGTCTGTACGCTTCGATTTCAATATTTTTATCGATTTTTTTGTTCGAAACACGGAGCGACCACTCGCTCTCTTTCCATACGACCCCCTTTCATTTCTCGCACGCACAAAACATACACGCTCGCTATCTCTCATATAAGCCAATTCGTCGCATTGCTAACCTCTTTCCTCCCTCACGTTCGTGCCTCCCCTTCTCCTCCCTTTTCCTCCCGCTATTTTCTAAAACCACGCACGCACGCACATGCAGACAGGCATTCGAGCGCTGTTTTTCAATGAAATCGAGGCTGGAAAAAATTATCCGCTGGCGTTTGTTTCTTCGCGTATCGTCGACTCGATTGCAATCGAAAAACAAATGGGAAATGAGGGATAGGCAGAGATTTGTGCAATGGACATTAGCACTTGCATACAATAAGATTTAATATCCTCTCGCGTTGTTAGATTGTGCCCTGGATCTTTTCCCTGCATTTCAAGTCATCGTTGTATATTAGTTATAAATTAATCTTCCCCGTTCTTTTGGTTAAATATGCACATGAATTATTTCTCCACTCGGAAGGACGAGAACAAGCAAGCGGATAAGGAGTTGATCATGAATCATATTATAGAATTGCCTATTAGCAGGAACACCGTAAAAGACCGGATTTTGCTTTTAAACAAAGACGTTATAATTCAACTACTAACGGATTTAAAATACCAGACATCACCTTGGCAATTATTTAACTGACGCATGTGTAAGATTGAAATCCATAAATTTCACTCCACGAATCGATACATTGGCAACAGCCAGGCAACAGCGAGTGTCACACAGACAATATGTGTGTAGGAAAACAGTCCATTTTGTTAACAGTTATAATAATGAATATTTCATTTAATTATTTATCTTTTTTGTTTTGCAAGAATGTATGTACATATTTCTTATATATTATATTTGTATCATTTATTATCTTCATTGTTATAAAATTAGGTAAAAATAAAGTGCATTTCTGATCATTATTATAATTACTAGAATAAAAGCCTTTGCAAAAGAGCTTGAAGGAATATATAATTATTTCCGTAGTTAGTGTATTGTTGAAGATATTATACTTTGAAACAATTTAATCATGCATTTATTATGTCAGAATTTTCTCAAAAAATTCACCATAATTTTCAAAGAAAAATGGTGTGAATTATTCAAAATATTTAAAAGAATCACTATTCAATATTTTATATTAGGACATCAACAGTGTATTTATTGCTATGTGATAGTAAATGGCAAAAACATGAGAATGGTTGAACTAATAATCGCTAAATATTTGGAATTTACAATGTGACACGCGAAATATTTTTGTAAAGCTAGATGACGCAATGTGACACGCACATTGAAAAAGATTCGCCATCCCTGTACCAGGTGATCGGCCAAATTATCTCATTGGTATATAATTTTTTGCACAATGCACCATTAATGTGCTCCGATATTAAAAGTCAATTGCTCTCTTTAATAAGATCGAATAATGTATGGTGAAGTATTAGGTGATTATTTTCATTTAGTGTATACTAGTGGTACCTGCAAAAACTTTTGCGAAGTAAGTCCGAAATCTGCAAGTTTAAAATTAATAACAACCCAATTCTCCTTTTAAAATTAGACAATTGATATTTTGAGTGTCATTTTTGTTTTTATAATTTATATGTGCAATTTTAATTGTCTCTCTCATACGAAAAAGGTCACACTCCAATATTGAAATAAAGAATGAAGATTTTTTTCTTTTGGTCAATCGTTAAAAATACCCACAGCCCACACGCAGTTTACTGAATAATAATAATCATTAATTATTAAAGTTGAAATCTATTTAGCTTGACATTGCTACAACTATGATTTCGATTCTTCATAAACAGCGCGAAGCGGATAACGCAATTAATTTGTCTATTTGAAGGCTAAATAGACGCTAATTCAATCGGAGACAACAATGTGGGTCGCCTTAGCAACACCCGGAAAGAGTACTAAAAAGCCATAAAATTTCGAAAATAAATGCGTGTTTCTGAGAAATTATTCCGTGTAACATCAAAGCATTGCAAGAATAAGATATTTTATAGTTTAAGCCGTCGAATAAAGTATAAACGGAGAAATTCGGTTCATATTTACGTATTTGAAAGAATGAAAGAAATAAAACTTGCACCTTGAAAAATCAAAACTCCTGTGTAAACATATGGAAAAATATAATCGTCTCCCGGAGTCGAATCCGGGACACTTCCGTAAACGAAAATAGTTTTTCTGGGGTTCCCTAGTTGGCAGAAACAAAATGGCGTTTACAGCATTTCTCTATGACCTACTGTTCAAGAGATAAAAGGGGGGACGGACGGACGGACCAACAGATGGACGGACAGACGGACGGACAGACGGACGGACAGACGGACGGACAGACGGACGGACAGATGGACGGACAGACGGTCGGACAGATGGACGATAATTTTTATTATACATTCTAAAATATCAATTCTCGTTTATTTCCTGACGTATTTTGTGATAATATGGCGATTTGAGATTTTTAAAAATTATTTTGTATCTTTTGAGTGGTATTATTTTCGAAATAGGTACTAAAAATTACTTTATATAACACATAAACTACAAATCTACGCAACTACAAAACTAAAGACTAAAACTTGCATATTATCTCTGTTATGTCCCTGGTTTTGTTTTCACAACACCTAACCTTCCGCTTTTCCTATTTGAACTTCCTATTATAACTGCGGCTGTTAAAGAAGCCGAAAGTATTTATCTTTAGCAGTGATAATTTTTCGAAACTTTACACATACCTAATTCGTTTAATACCGGATTACACTGCTGTGTTGAACTTCACCGAGGAATTATTCCGTAAGAATTTCTTTAATTCAGGCAACCGTGAGGTCTTTCGTCTTTCTTTTCCGCCATATATTCACCCGATGCTTTAACTTAATTTACCTCGTTACTAAATTTTAAACATTGAGACAGTATCCCGCGAGGATAAATATTCAATACCTAACTCAAAAGGGATTACCACGATTTTTGTGCACGGCAATGCGGCGAGTGGTACATAAAGAGCGCACAATCCAAATCGATATATTGAAGTTACACTGGAGCGGCTAAATTTGGATTGGCTTAGCCTGCGTGGGGTTTCATTATTCAAAGGTCACTATTTTATAAAATAAATAACATTTTTACGCAAATAATTTTACGAAACTGCGTTTAATTTTACATTACTTAAGATAACAAAATAAAATTTCTAACACATTGCGAGATATGCGCCCTACCCTCTCTTGAGAAAGAAAAGTTTTAATAATAAAAAGAATGCACAGTTAGTTCTAATCTAAATTTCCGAAATGTCACATTTGATTCGAAGGTAAAAAATAGAGTAAGGATTGTACTTTCGGAATTGGCCTCAATGTTGATGTCTATTCTGGTTCGCTATACGAAAATGTTACTTCGATCCATTATAATTAGATGTGTGTCTAAAGTAATAATAATATATGTTCCGCTTTAAAGCTGCTAGCGCTCAAATGATGAGATGGAATGAAGAGAGAGAAGAGGAGGAAGAGTAAGGGCAGTGCAGGAAAGGAACATCTCTGGAATGGTAGAAATTGCGCTGGTGAAGGAGCAAAGGATCTGCGGAAGAGAAGTGAAAGAAGGGGAAAAGGAAAAAAAATGAGAAAGAGAGAGATAGGATGCAAAAAATACTCGAAAAGTATATTGAGATAAAAGCGAAAAAAAGATTCGAAACTGAAGAGAACAAGAGTAGAGATAAGAGAAAGAGAAAGCGAGAGAATGAGCGAATGTTCACGAGGGAAGCAGGAAGGAGCAAAGGAGAGATTAACGTGCGGCGAAATGGCGTTGGCAGCCGTGTACATGAAACGGTAATGACCCCATTGCGTTATTATAACGTCCGAGGAAAAACTCATTTATTCGAATCCAGCGAAAGGAATTTCGAGCCGTTTTAAATTTTGCCCATCTTCTCCCCTCGTTAATTTTTATTTCCGAGGGCCGCCGTTACGGGGCGTGCGCCGCCGCGTAAATTAGCCATTTTGGAGTCGAAGCGATGAAAGTAAAAGTTTTGAAGAAAGGCAGTCGAAGCGCGGAGAAAGTTTCCTCGCTTTCCACCGGCGTGAAGTCGCGTGCCTTTTGTTTTAATACCAACCAAAGAACACGTTCCGTAAATTTGCGAAGCTCGTTGCAAACGGCTCGAGACTGGGTAACCGTGGAGCTAGATTCAGTTTGAAGAGAACGCGTAAAGAGTGCGCTTTTACAAATAAAACAAAGCCACGGAAAATTAAACAAGTGCGAATGTCTAATATCACTTTAGTGATGAATTTTTTTTTTACCAGGAAATCTTTTTTTTTAACTGATGTCGATCACGTATTCGCATATCTGAGGCGATCGCCATGGCAGAAAACGATTTCTGGCACACCAGAACAGTTTGGGAGATATTTCCTGCTTTTACTAGGGTGACCAGATTCTTAGGAGGCAAAACCGGGACATAACAAGATCTGAACAGGAAAATCCGGGACATAATCGGAAAAAATCCGAGACAACCTGAATTTTAGTATCTTTTTAATTATTTTTACAGTAGACCCCGATTATCCGACATACCATTTTATTCGACATGAATAATGTATGAATTAAAAAAAATAATATAAAAAAACCACGGGCCTTAAAAAATATAGCTCCTACAGCACTGCCAGTTTGGTATTACAGTCAAAACAACGCACTTATGAGCTCTGAAATTTTTCGAAGCTGGTTTTTTTAGTAAAGTAACAAAATCCAATCACTTACTACTTTTAAAAAATGAAGTTCTATTCGCAAAATTATTATAAATGCTATTTATGTTTGTGATATAGTTTTGTATTTGATGGTCATATTATGTTTTTGTGGATATTAGTTATAAACCGTGTTTATAGATATTTTTACCTGTTTTTCATTAGTATTCCGTATTGCTAAGAAAGGAGAGTCAATTCGGATAAAAAGCCGAATAAAAAGTTGGATAAAAAACGGAGTAAAAAGCCGAATAAAAAACTGGATGAGAGCCGATACGTATTTCGGTTACCAAGTAACCATCATCACTTGAGAGGGGGCAACCAGTGGAAAGAATAGTTCCAGTGCATACTCTCAAGCATTCCGTATTATCAGACATTTCCGTTATCCGACCACCCTTCAGTCCTGTGTAGGACGGACAATCGGGATTCTACCGTACTTAAATTAAAAGTAAATAAGCGTCACAAATACAGAGCACAATTTTGTTCAATGTATTAACAAAAAAATTTAATTTAATGAATATGTAAAAAATCTTACCACAAAATATATCAGGATTTAAAGGTAATCATTACTTCAAGAACAAATGATAAAGTTAAATATATAAATAGCATAGATGATAAAATAACACTATATGGCTTATATTTCATTTTATATAAATTTATATAACTATTCATTAATTTTTCAGACGTCACCTGCCTGTCCCATTCAAATTTTTATTATATTTAACCATCTGAAAATACTTTAAAATTCATATTTCATTTAAACACAAATAATATAATGGTATTGATTGTCATGGCTGTTTTTTTCTCAAATCATACAAAATTTATTTTTGAAACATTCTTTCTAAATGTGCATTATGTGCCTGAAACACAAACCAAAAGCCACACAATTTCTTCATCTCTGTGGTCTGCTCTTGAATTTCAATGCCGAAAAATAGAAATACCACCAATTGTAACAAGATTTAATAAGCAAGTTTTGTATTTTCCAAAATAATGCGATTCCGGTTAAACACATTTATGAAGTCTTTGTGTCGAGGAGATTTTGTATGGCAGAAACAAAAAATCTGGGACGAATGGGCGTCTCGAAGAACTTTATCGGGACAACAAGACGTTAATTCAAAATCCGGGATAAATACGGAATTTCCGGGACGTCTGATCACCCTAGCTTTTACGGGAGCACGAATCATAAGCCTTGACCAAATGGTTATCGTCTATTTCATGTAAGCCCCTTTACAATTAAACTGTATTTACTCGAGGCTTAAATTATTCAGTGCCTTATACATGCTGGGACTGCGTTTTCCTCCTCCTTTTGTGTGTGCGTCAGTTGTGTTAGGAGTTGTGGGTATAATAATCCAAGAAGTTGTTTAACCATAAATACAAACCAACAACAACAACAGCATCGGTGCCTTATTTAAAATATCACGCACGAAAATAGAGCTGTCCAACCTGGAATCATCGCAATAAACCTTTCGATTCTCCCAACTCTTTCGGCGTATATCCTTTCTCCAGGCCCCTCCGAGTCATGGGATCTCGTTTTGACGCGCATATATCTCCGGACAAGGTAAACCACGCATCACCCGATGCGGCGCACGTCGGAACGAGATAACGAACCAAATGGCGAGATCCTAGTCGTGTCGTACAACGCAGCGCGCATCCCGTTGGGACGCTGCGTCACCAAATATCGCGAAATCAGTTCGGCGGACGGTATGAGGGGGAAGAAGAAGAATGGGCGCGGAGAGTATACTTGAATGAGAGGAGAGGGGATTGGGAGGAAGAGGTAGGAGAAGGGGAATGGAAAATTGCCGCAGACGAATCGCGGGATGGAAACCAACACGAGGGAAAGCACCGCCTCTCGAAGGACCTCCCCGCGCGAACTGCCCCCGCGAACCGGCCGAGGTGGTATTGTTCCGCCGGGCTGTGCGGCAGCCGTGGAAGGTGGGTGGGGTAGGAGGGGGGAGAGGACAAGGGGAAGCCTCCAGGGAGGAGGAGGGAGCAGGGGGAGGGAAGGGAGGAGTGAATGGGGAGGCGCAGTGGGGGAGGGGAGAGCGGTCCCGAAAGTCACCCGTATGGGTAACTAATGACCCATTCCATCGGACGGGCTACAAGCATTCCCTTTCTGCATCCCTAACCCTCCCCTTCGAAACATCTCCCTCTCCCCCTCTCTTTCTCCCTCCCCTCCTCTTTCTCTCTCGACGTCGCCATGTGTCGCGGAATTAGAAATAATGATAATGCCGGAGCGATGGGGGGGGGGGGGGAGATCGGGGAAGAGGGCGCTGTTTGTTTCCGGGAATATTTTTCGGGAAAGGAGAGCGTTGCGTGCGTGTGTTGGCTGCGTGGAGAGGCAGAAGGTTTTGATATGGACTCGAACGCACGGCTGTAGTAGATCCCTCTAGGCCTTTCGCATACAATACAGCGTCGGAGCGCATAGCAGAGTTATTAATTAATTAATGAGACCGATTCTGAATGGCGTCCAATACAAATGTTCCGCGTCCATAATTTTCGATTCTGATTGAAAGAGACATCGAAATCATGATAGAGAAGAAAGGGTTGCTTACATATGCAAGACATTGATTAATCGAAGATATTATTTCCTTTGGGAAAACATATTGAAATCAGTACTTTCATTGCGAACAAGTTAATATTTAAAAAAATATTTTTGAAATAACATATCTACTTTGATTCTAATATAGGACGGCTTGAAGAAACTGTATCCGTATTTTATTAGGTTTCAGGAAACGTGAAGTGATCGCTGGCACATCACTGGACGCGTAGCGATCTGTAAATATAGTTATATATTGTAAACCGTACATCTATTCGACTGCTAAAAGATTAAACACTGATGAAACCATAAAAACAAAACTTTAAAGCCCTTTTCAGACGTTTCAAATCCGAGATCTAAAACAATTTGCCGAAGTTGATGGGGCAGCTGGGTTCAGAAACATGGACCGCAATCATCCCATGAGAGAAACATGGTAACGTTGAGATGGAGGGATGATGGCAGAAGAGCGCGCGCAATTTACGCTTCGCCTACAGAGAGCAGAAAAGAGACAGAGAGAGAGCAAAAAGATGGCTCTGACGGATGTGCGAGAATAGTCGAAATATTAACATAAATAAAAAAACAAAAACAAAAATAGAATGAGCAAAGGGAGAGTGGTGGGAAGCGACTCCAAAGCAGTGAAAATTGTGAAAGCTGAACTTCGAGGCCAGGATATCTTTTTGTGACGCCATTTCCGATTTTCTCTTATGTATACCATACTGTAGATATCGGCAGAGAATTAACGATTTTACATATTTGAATCATGGCACGGGCAGATGGTTGTCTTGATCTTCCGTACTTGATGATAAGTATTCTGAATAAAGGATACAAAATTTATAAAAATAAATTTACTGTGAAAATAATACATAACACTTAATGAGTAACTAAACCTCGTCACTAATTATTTTAGCATCTGTATGTTATTTGTTGACCAAGGAAATCTGATGTATTCGTGCATTCAAGAGAATGAAATTTATCTACATTATTCTTATGAATTACATATTTCCACGATAAACGACTAGAGACAATTTTCATCGTGTACGCCCGTGGCATTTTTATGACTCTGTGGGTATTAACAGGCTCATAGATTAAGTTTTTGATATAGTTTACTCTTAGAACCGCGATCTATGATGCTTACACTATGGATGCCAAGGGCAGAGTGTAAGTCTACTGCGGCCTGCACAGTGCCGTTTCAACTTCGCCGATGGTCTTCTATCGAGAATGATAAGACTCAAACACGGTTGTTGGCCGATGACAGCAACCCACGAAGCACGGCGGACTGCAGAGAGTGACCCAGGTCGAGGAGAGAGCCCAGCATGCAACATACACATAACGCAAATAAATAGCGAAGGTGACCTTCAAATTACAAATTTAGCCTAATATAATGAGGGTCTAAGCGAGATAAACACTAGACACTAGAGTGGAACGGCACAGACTAATCGATCCCGGGGAGATATAAGAGAGATTGCATGTTCATTAATAAGGCGGAGGAAAAATATGGGTGGTCAAGGAACACGGGCGAGTATATTAATGTTAATGAGCAAAAAAACCGTGATAAACGTCTGAAATAAAATGAACGAGGAAATTGTCTGGTTCTAGCCGAATGTTATCTTCTCTCCGGAATGAAGACGGTGATAAATATCGCACAAATGAACTGAGCTGTTTCCCAGGAGAGAAAATGCAAACGAACATTAACTTCTTGCATTCAGATGGCAAAATTACTCCAGGGAAGGAAAAACACAGTTTGGCATCCGCCAAATCTAAAATGAGCAGAAAGTAACTCGTAGAGAAAAAAATAATTCTTACAATATCAAGTCAACATTCAAATTTTTAATTGCCGTATTGTTTTCGTGATAAATTTATTTATTCATAGCATTTATACTTTGTACAATAACCTCAGTCTGCAAAATTATAAGATTTTTTTCGTCATTTAAAAACTTGCATACTTCTAAAAACCAAAACTCAGAGAAAATCACCATTTGAAAAATCTTTATCGCCCAGCTTTTTACTTTAAAGGAACGTTAATGATTATCTTTCTCAGGAAAATGACGAAAACGGAACCCTAACGCCTTAGATCGCCGTCATAGGGTGAATTGGTCTAACCAAAGCGTCCGATCAAAAACACGAAAAAGGCCTCGAGCAGACGTAGACATTCTCAAAATCGGAATATTGAACATCATTGTCGTCGTACGGATTCCACCGAAAGATGCCGCTCATCTCACGCCTTCCCACCATGGAGATTTGTATCGCGATCGCGAGATGGCGCTGCGGGCGTCGGTGTCGCTTTCGCGGACGTTATAGCGGCCCTCTCTCTCTCCATTTTCTATCTCTTGTCTCTCGCTCTCTTCGAATCGCGCGGTGGAGAGTTATCATTCGGTGGATCGATCCGCGGAGGCTGAGAATGTTTGGCCTTGGCATATGTACGATCATGAAGCAGCTGTCATGTGGGTGGAAGGAGTGGGCGGTGGGTGCGGTCAGTCACACCACTCGAGGGATGAAGAGATCTCTCTCTCTCTCTCTGGCACGTACCTCTCGCATAAAAGGCTGGAGTGGAGAATAATGTGAGAACATAGAGAGAGACGCGGAGGGGGCGAGTGTTTATGTGATTTGCGGTCGAGAGGGAAGAGGAGGCCGAGAGAGGGTCGATCCCCGCCCCTCAGATGAGAGGGATCGCATACTACGCGCCAGATGGACCACCGAAACAAAGGAATCGAACGGAACGGCCCAAGTGGCCGAAAAAATGAAGAATCGTAGTCTGTGCAAATTGCATGGGAACGGCTTACATTGTGCGGAATGATTTACTGTTGTTTTATATTATCATACCCTCTCTTTTTTATCCATCCCTATTTTCATTTCCATGAGAGTTCTACTGAAAATTATATGCAGGGGCGAACTGGTAATACGGGCGATTGGGAGATCGCCCGAAGGGCCGGTGTCCATGAGGACCGACTGGGCCGGTATAGTATTTAAATATTGTAATATGGTTATTGTATTGCTATAATGATTGGGTTAAACGTAATAGCCCTATTATAGACAAATTTTATTATTTTTATTGAAATAGTTGAGAGATACTATTCATCGTATTTTCATCTGCATTTTTATCTATGAGATAATAAATTCTTACTGTGATTAAAATAAAATTTTAGTGGCACAGCCGCCCAGGCCAGTTTAGTATCGGCAGTCCGCCCCTGATTAAATCTACTCTTCAGGAGGAAATAAATTAAAATTTTGCTTGCACCCTGCATTAATTCCTAAATTTGATTAATTTTTAGGCTGTTAGAAAGAGATTTTAGTATTTTAAACCTGATTATGCTCTATTAACGTGTTTTCCAATTTTTCTCTATCATTGATAAACTATGAACTACAAGTGGTATTCATGGTATGAAAATTCCAATGACTAACACATACTGAAACATTTCCTGTTAATATAAGTAATCAATTCGGGACGTCAACTTGGGAAAACCAGCTTGCATTAGTCCTGGTTTGGAATTCTTGTTATTAATAATCGAATTAGCATCGACGGAATATGAACGTTTTAGTCCAGTGGACAAATATGCTTTCGGTTGTATAGGATTTTATAAATATATTTAATTGAGAACATTACAATTCATTACGAATAAAACTTAAGGAGGTTATTTTCGTCAAATTAGACCACTTTCTTCTTTTATATATTTTAAATTTTATGATAGTACTATTGAAATCTCGCTTAATCTTTCCCTCTTTCCTATGTTTGTGAAATAACTTTTAGCTTGGAAAAGGAGAACTTTTTGATTTGGTAGTAATGCTGCAAAGTAGAATTCAGTTGAAATCTTACTGAGTTTGTTTGCAGTAAATAGTCGGAAAGAGAAACTTTGAGCGAGAAAATCTGAAGCTGTCAATTTTCATCTCCCAAAGCCACCGCTACGTCATATAATTTTTTAAAGGAATATAGGATCGGAAACTAATGTGGATTCACGGCAGTTTCATTGGACTATCTTTTTGACCTAGTAGTTTCAAAAATAAGGGGAATTTATAGGGTGGAAAGTTTAGCAGTGCTAGTTATGTTTAAATTTTAATTTACATTCCATTTATTTGTAAACTTTATTGCTCTAATATAGCCAATGTTTATTATCGAAAATTCACGTCAGTTTTCTGAAAGTAATTTTAATTAAAAATCAAACTTACCTACGCTGAATATCGCAGAATTTTTTAGCTGAATGTTGCACGCCCCTGTTTTAGGCTATTCCTAGTGAACCATCATCATCGACACGGAATGCTTAGAGAGTAAATTATATTTCATATGATACGAATTAAAGCAGTTATTTTATAAACCTCTTCAAATTATATGTTTTGAATAAAATCGAAAAATATCCATAAATTCGGCAATTATAGCAAATATTTCAACTTGCTGCCCTTATAATAGCATTCGTTCCATAATTAAATACGATTTTCAATCCTTCACGTTGGAAAAGCTTACCAGAAATAAAATTGTGGGAGAAAAATGAGACGTTTCACTGGCTCGTGCAGCCACATGAGACATACATATCGAGTGGACTTATCGGCGAATTTTCAATTCTCGACGGCAACACTCCCTTTGGTGGAAGCAAGAACTAACTTCCCCTATACACCTTTTCCCCGACGCGTGGATCAGCTCCGCTAATGGCCAATCGTGGCAGAGTGTGGCGGATGGAGAGGAAAGATACCCTGGAGACGATGCAGGGAGGGCGGATCGCCCCGCGAGGGGGCGGCGCGGGTTGTTTTCCCCTAGATGCGGTCTCTCACTCTGCGCGGCCATTTAAGGATCGCGTCGAGGGCGCGCCGTCGCGAAGCCGAGGATAATGGCGACCGTTATCTGAGGCGAGTGGTGCGGATCCATGAAACACTTCTAAGATACGCTCAGGGATTACTTGGCTGCGATACGTTCGAAAATAAACTTTCAAAACCGCCTTTCGGATCATCTCGGCTCGTTCGCCTCTTGTGCGAGGAGGTTTATTCGCTAATGGGACTTCCTGCAAACAAACCGTCTCTTTAGATTATTACCTTTTAGAGTAATATCAATTTCAGGATAGCTTCTGAGCGGTATTTTATCAGAGATGTCCATTTAAAAGCAAGCAGGTCAGCTCTCGTAAAACGTTTTCGATATGGCTGAGACTAGACAAATTAATAGAATCCACCTCTTGTTTAGTCTTGTTGCAACTGATTTCATTGAACGTTCAAATGGTATACACTGTCATTTATTCTGTAAATAATTGAATGTGAAAATAAACTACTGAATGAAAGCCGGTACAATGTGTTTTTGCTCTTTCTATCTTCAAGTAAATCATTTCCGTGACGTGTATAAAATTTCTATGGGAATCGCGAGTATCGTAATATGATACCTTGACCGGAATCTAGTTAATAAGAAAAGACGGAAAAGTATACACTCCATATTTCAAAGGCCTTCTTTATTGGAAATACGTAGAAAACGGCATTGAAAGATTTTGCGGTTCTTGAAGTTTTGTCTCCGAAAAGTCGTAATCATGTGGTCCCGCAGACTTTTCTTTAGTAAATGTTGTTCTCTATTTGGATAAATTTTTCAATCTGTATCTCATAGATTATATAAGAGCTTGGAAGAGAAAATATGGTTTTTTAATTGTTGTTTGCCGATAGAAGCGTCTTAGCGATCGATGCAAACGAAATGTGTGAGTTTATGCTTGAGATTTTCTCGAATTGTTATCTCCGAAACTGCTAAGTCATAATGATGTGGTCTCACGGACTTTTTTATGGTAACTATTGTCCTCGATCCGAATAAATAGTTTAATTTATACATTACAGATCATATAAGAGCTAGAAAGAGAAAAATATGATATACAATTACTGCTTGACGCATGTCATTTAACGAGATGCGATTTAAGTGCCTATATAAAGCAGAAGTTCTAGTTGACGGATGTGGCTCAAAATCAAAATTGGGCGATAAATTTGAATAAGCATCACGCTTACTTAATTAAAATCCTTCCAGCGGTTTATGAGATGAAGGTTACGACAGATAAATGGACGGACGAGACGTACCCATATGGCGTTCCGCTTCGGCCGCTTTGCTGGTTAAGAACGCCTAAAAAGGAATATGGTAACAACTTACTGATTGCGTACAAAAAAGCACTTTCCTCATGCGTCTTATCCATTCGCCTTAATTGGATTGAAAGCAAATTGCACTGTTGCTTCATTTATATAAATAATTTCTGCCTTTAATTTTATTAAAATTCATATACTTGTATTTTGAAATATTTATGTGCAAAACCTACATATAGATTTCGATATCGCTATGTTGCTCCGCTGTTAATAAATTGATGGACGTATGTTGATACTTCGAATATTTATGTGTCTCACACACTCCAACTGTACCGTAATGTATTGGGCACGGAGGTAAATGAATTCCAATAAAGCTAACTTCGTTCATTATGAAATTAGTACCAATGATCCAATATAACGACCATACTTGCTGATTAATGAATCGATCAAAAGTTTATTAAAGTTCAAATTACTGTGATTATTTCGGTTCACGGAATGAAAATAATTTGCATTGTATCACTTAAAAGTAAAATCCGATAAGACAAATTTACTGCCATACATATTTTGCATCCACAAGAACCACCCGTGAAGGGTCAATTATTGACCGTTTTTTCTTCAGTCAGCGGAAATTTTATTTTCCCTTCCTTTTATTCATATTTGTCACTTATGTGTATTTTTTGGTTCATTCCCAAAGTTTTATTTGGAAAACTCTCGAGGCATATTTTTTCGTTTCTCACTCTCTTTAAAATGTGGCTTCACATTAAAGAAAAATTTTTATACAAATTGGACAAGACATCATCTGAAAAACTGTAATCGTAAATATTCTAAAGAACTCATGCGAAAACTCTTAGAATATGTATTTATGATAGTAGAGAGCCCGCTGTTCAATAGCTGAAACTTTGGAAAAACGTAAAAAAAGTTAAATGTTGATATTTGCAAATAGCAAAAAGGAACATCGAATAAAGATTTATTTACAGACATAAAGCACCTGCACAGATACTTAATTCTTTTACAGTATGATTATGATGATGTTTATATCCGGAGCAACGGATAGAGGCAGTCTGAAACCAGCCCTTTACATCCTGCCGCCTGTGGCCTTAGGGACTTTAGGAGGTCTTCCCTTCCATTGTACATAAATCAATTTTGAACACAACGGTTTGCGAGATATTGGTAAACAAACTTTTAATTACATTTTGTCTAATGTATAACAATAAATCAATTTCCCGCTCCCTTACGAAGCTGCACTTTGGGCACGTGCATCGCCTGCCCCCCCCCCCCCCTCATTACGGTCCTGTGTTAGTATATATATATATATATAACAGCTTACGGAAAAGGAAAGGTAAAATGGATATATGGATGTCAACAAGGTGTTGGGATGAGGAAACCCAGTGCTCACCAATCAGACGACTTCAGGTTGGCGAGGCCCCGGGGATGTCGAAGCGACACACGTAAAAGAACACTAAAACACAGAAACATCACAAACGTAGAAGGTTTCGGAACAGTTCGGATCAGTTCTCTCTCTGTAGCTGATGAAGGAGTAGTTCCGAAAGCTTCTACGTTTGTGATGTTTCTGTGTTTTAGTGTTCTTTTACGTGTGTCGCTTCGACATCCCCGGGGCCTCGCCAACCTGAAGTCGTCTGATTGGTGAGTGTTCACTGGGTTTCCTCATCGCAACACCTTGTTGACATCCATATATATATATATATATATATATATATATATATATATATATATATATATATATATAAAGATTATATGGTTGGACAATATGAGTTCTCTCGAGGTAAAACAATCCGGAGGTAAAATAGTCCCCCAATCGGATCTCCGGGCGGGGACTGCCTTGAGGAAAACATTTGTCGAAAGTAAATTACGAATAGGGACTTGGAACGTAAGAACTATGAGAAAGGCAGGAAAGCTAGAGAACTTGAAAGAAGAAATGAGAAGAAATAGAGTTGACATTATAGGGCTAAGCGAAACTAGATGGGAGGGAGAAGGACAGTTCGACTCGGAAGAATTCACGGTAGTTTATTCTGGAGGAAATAGTGGGGAAAGGGGAGTAGCTCTGGTACTTAGGAAAGATATGATGAAAAGCGTGACAAAGATAATAGCAACGAACGATAGACTGATGGCAATAAAGCTAAAAGCAGTCCCAGTGGACATGCTGATAATCCAGGTATATATGCCAACGTCAGCTCGTGACGATGAAGAAATAGATGAGATCTATGAGCAAATTAATGAAATTTACGAAGAAGACGGAAGAGGAAAGGTAAACTGCATAATAATGGGAGATTGGAACAGCATAGTCGGAGAAGAACAGGAAGAAAATGTTGTCGGGCAATACGGACTTGGGAAGAGAAATCGAGGAGGGGAGAAACTCGTAGAATTCTGCATCAATAATGACCTTGTAGTGACTAATACATGGTTCAAAAACCATAAACGAAGGTTATACACATGGAAAAGCCCAGGAGATAGAATGAGATGCCAAATAGATTACATCCTTGTAAAACAAAGATTTAGGAACAGCATAAAGAACGCCAAGGCATTGCAAGGAGCAGACATTGATTCAGATCACAGCCTTCTAATACTTGACGTGAGTACAAAGCTCAAACAAATAAGAAAAACGAGAAGAGAAAGACAGACCTGGGACCTACAAAAACTGAAAGAAAGGCAGGATGTAGTCAGCATGAAGTTGGAAGATAACCTAAGAAAGTTGGAAAACAAACCGAAGACCGTCGATATAGAATGGGATGAAATTAAAACCAGTATCAAGGATACCTTGGATAAAGAGATTGGAAAACAAGAGAAGAAAATCAGAAAACCATGGATCACGAAGGAAATGCTGGAGAAAATGGATGAGAGACGAAAATGGAAAAACGTTAACAGTGAAAAAGGTAGAGCCAACTATAGGCGTATAAACAATGAGTTGAGAAGGGTAACAGATAAAGCTAGAGAAAATTGGCTAAAAGGAAAATGTGATGAAATAGAACAAATGGAGAAATTAGGACGGTACGATATGATGTACGCTAGGGCACTGGAATTAGAAGATAAGAAGTCTAATGGAATTTGTGGTAAAGGAATTATGAATACGGATGTGAAGATAGTCTCAGAAACAAAGGATGTAGCACAGGTATGGGAAGAATACATTAAGGAATTATACAGCAAACAGACAGGAGCGGCAAAAATAGAACTGGAAAATGAGGAAAACATTGAAGAAGATAACTTAGGACCAAGTATTATGGAGAGCGTAGTAGAAAAAGCGATAGTGGAACTAAAGAAGGGGAAAGCCACGGGCAGCGATGGAATACCGGCTGAGATACTTAAAGTCATAGGATCAGAAGGACTAAAAGCGATCACGAAATTAATTAATAAGATTTACGACACGGGAGAGTGGCCTCAGGATTTCCTAGAAGTAACAATGATCCCTCTAAAGAAGAAGCCAAAGGCAATGCAGTGTAAAGATTACAGAACTATAAGCCTTCTGTCACACACATCGAAGATCATCACGAGGATTCTTAATAAAAGGCTGGAGAAAAAGGCAGAAGAAATAATAGGGGAAGATCAATTCGGTTTCAGAAAAGGACGAGCAACTAGAGATGCTATAGGAGTAGTTAGAATCATATCAGAAAGGGCAATAGAATACAGTCAAGATATCTGCGCATGTTTCGTAGACTGGCAGAAGGCCTTTGATAGAGTAAATTGGGTAAAGTTGATGAAGATATTAAAGGATATAGGTGTAGACTGGAAAGACAGGAGACTGATTAGGAATCTATATGAGAATCAAGTTGTAAAGGTCAGGTTTGAGAATGTGGACACCTGCGGAATAAATATCGGTAGAGGAGTAAGACAAGGATGCTGCCTATCGCCAACCCTATTCAATATATATGGAGAAAGTCTAATGCAAGAAGCTTTAGAAGACACAGGGGATTTCAAAATTGGAGGAAGGATTATAAGAACAGTAAAATACGCAGATGATCAAGTACTTCTAGCAAGAAAGGAAGAGGAGCTACAAAAAATGATAAATAGACTAGTGATAACAGGTAGAAAATATGGTATGGAAATAAATACAGAAAAATCCAAGGTCATTCGAATATCGGGTAAAGAAGAGAATCTGAACATAACTATTGGGGGAAAGCCATTAGAACAAGTTTCAGAATATAAATACCTTGGAAGCATCATAACACGAGAGGCAAAATGTACGGATGAGATCAAAACTAGAATAGGAAAAGCAAAAGCGGCTTTCAGGAGAAAGAAACAACTACTTACAGGGAATATAAGGGAAGATATCCGCAAGAAGTTGATAAAATGCTACGTATGGAGTATAGCATTGTATGGGGCAGAAACATGGACGCTAAGGAAAAATGACATCAAATACTTGGAAAGCTTTGAAATGTGGACTTGGAGGAGAATGCTGAAGATAAAATGGACAGATAGGATGAAAAACGATGAAGTGCTACGAAGAATAGGAGAGAAGCGAATGATTATACAGACTATCAGAAAGAGGAAGGCTAACTGGGTTGGACATTACCTGAGGAGAGAGAGTATGATTAAAGACGTGTTAGAAGGAAAACTAGATGGGAAAAGGGAAAGAGGTAGGAAAAGGTTTCAGCTGATAGACGATCTGAAAGGGAAAGAGAGTTATCAAGATATAAAGAGGACAGCGGAAAATAGGAGTATATGGAGAACCAGGTTTAACCATGAATAATCACGGACCTGTCTACGGACAGACTACCTATGATGATGATATATATATATATAACAACTTACGGAAAAGGAAAGGTAAAATGAATATATGGATGTCAACAAGGTGTTGGGATGAGGAAACCCAGTGAGCACTCACCAATGATTGGTGAGTGCTCACTGGGTTTTACTCATCCCAACACCTTGTTGACATCCATATATATATATATATAGACTTAACCCGCCGTTGGTCGCGCCGTGAGATTTTCTCTCACACAAGATTTAGTTTCAAAATTTTGTTTACTTTGTAACGCGCGAGCACGCCACCTCTTTCTATACCTTCTGTCATTTTGCTATTCTTTCAACTCGTCCACATGGCATTTCCGCCGGTAGCGTTGGAGTCGCGGTAGAGAGTGGTCTTTGCACGTGTGTCTCAAGCCGTGAGATTTTTTCTCATCGCGCGACCAACGGTGTTACGATATTTATCTGGGAGTGTTTTTGGAAACAGGAACCTATACCTGCAATTATTGAACATGTTAAAAGAGGTAAGTGCTTACATAGTTATTATTAATTTATTTATCATTTTGCTTTATAAATTATTAATTTTTGACATTTTTGTAGTTCAGCCGACAAGTATTTCTAGCATTTATTTTATTTCTGTAGATGTCATCACGAGAAATACAACAACTCTTGATTGCGAGCTGGCTTGATGAAGAAGATGAAGTTGAGGAAGAGCTTAATCAGGATGAGGACCTGGAGCGCCTGGCGGATACCTCAGAAGAAGATGGTCCCAGTGAGCATTCGGATCATAACAGTGACACCGAACAATCAGGCGAGGAAGATTCTGAAGAAGATGAGTCTGACATTAGACACTCAACCTATCAAGGAGATTACATTATGGGTAAAGACAAGACTGCCAAATGGTTTCTTTATCCTCCAAGTCCAAACTCAGGCACACGTGCACAAAACATCTTCATCCATATGCCAGGCCTTAAAAACCTAGCCAAGTGTGCCAAATCTTCTCTCGAGTGTTTTGAGTTCTTTATAACCTATGAAATGACCGAAGAAATAGTGCGTTGTACTAATAACTGTCTTGACTTAATGAGAGCTAAGTATAGTAGACAGCGTGATTGCAAGGCTACTGATTTTATCGAAATTAGAGCTCTCTTTGGTCTGCTGTATCTTGCTGGACTTAATAAGTTGCACCATACTAAAGTTGAAGAGTTTTGGAATGCAGACGGGACTGCTCCTGATATTTTCAGATCGACTATGTGGCAAAGAAGGTTCTATCTATTGCTTAGAGAATTAAGTTTCGATCTTTACCAGGATCGTGCAGAGAGAACACGTTTGGACAACCTGGCACTAATAAGAAAAATATTTGATAATTTCGTGCGTCACTGCCAAGAAAATTTCCAGGTAGGAGAGTATATTACCATTGACGAAATGCTGGATGCATTCAGAGGAAGATGCAAATTTCGTCAATACATGTGTAACAAGCCAGCTAAGTATGGATTAAAAATTTACGCTTCTGTTGATTCAGGAACTTTTTACACTTCAAACCTTGAAGTTTACGCTGGAGCTCAGCCCGAAGGACCCTTCAAAACTAGCAACTCAGCAAGGGATGTCGTCATGCGCTTAGT
This sequence comes from Tanypteryx hageni, assembly GCA_028673005.1. NCBI lineage: Eukaryota > Metazoa > Arthropoda > Insecta > Odonata > Petaluridae > Tanypteryx > Tanypteryx hageni. The sequence continues at coordinate 12,549,831 of CM054112.1, forward strand.
TGGACCTATTCTGGGCACTGGAAGAAACATTACAGTTGACAACTACTTTATGTCTGTTCCTCTGGCTGATGATCTAGTCAATAATCACAGAACAACGATTGTTGGCACTCTGATCAAGCGAAAGCGGGAAATTCCTCCAAGTTTTCTTCATACAAGGGTAAGAACAGTAACCAGCAGCAAGTATGGATTCGGAGCGAAGATTACTATTGTTTCTTATATACCAAAGAAGAATAAAAACGTTTTGATGTTGTCCACATTGCACAATGACAGTAAGATTGATGAAGATTCAGGGCAGGCACGAAAACCGGAAGTCATCTGTTTTTATAATTTGACAAAAGATGTCGTTGACCAGATGAAGTCCTTGTATTCTGTGGCAAGAGTGAGTTTTAGATGGCCCCTGACATTATTTTTTCAATCTTAAACATAGCTGGCATTAATAGTCAAATAATATACAAAGCAAATACAAATGTTCTCCTCAAGCGCCGTAACTACCTAAAGGATTTGGCCTTGATCCTCGTGAAACCTGAATTGACCATGCGAGCAACTGTTGCCACATTACCAAGTGCCTACGAGGAAGCATGAGCCGTGTACTTGGTGCTGATAATCCCACAACTTCCAAGGAAGTACCACCAGAACTATGTGCAAAGTGTCCACATTGCACAATAGATAAGTAAAAAGACGATGTTATTCCTGCTCAATTCATATTTGCCCAGAGCATACAGTACATTCTTGTGATGATTGCCATAATAGACTGATAAGCGAGAAATAATTTAAAATTAAAAATATTTTTCTGAGAGTATTCTTTTTCAAGTTATGCCAAATTAAGGAGAAATACACCAATTTTTGTTAATTTTTTATTCTCATGACGATAAATTGAAAAAAACTTGATATGATGGTTGATTAATAAAAATTGTATAGAAATGAAAAGGTTTAGTCTTTTATTTATCTAAATATAACCTGAAAATCGGCATTAACTGTTCCGTTAGGAATCGAGAAGCATAAACGAATGTCTGAGAGAAAATCTCACGCGCGACCAACGGCGTTGCAAAAATTGGCGCGACCAACGGCGGGTTAAGGAAATAAAAAGTTAGTGATGAGAGTGGCAACAAGGTGTTGAAGGAAGCCCAGCGGACACTTACCAAGTCGGAGACCAAGTTGGAAGGCTGCTGGGGGCGTCGAAGAGACACGTTGAGCACACGAACACAAAAACAAATAACACGCGATCTTATCGGGCCTATGCCCTTCTTCAGCGATAGAGTAAATGAGAGTGACACACTGAGCGGGGAATGACAGGGTGATGTGGGGAGGTTGATAATGGTGGATAGCCAATAAGGAGGGAGTGTGATGAGGTAGAGTGCGAATAGTTACAAAGTAACAAGGAGACATTGTAAGGGGGCTAATAGGGTTAGCGGAGGTTGAGGCCAGGCGGAGAGAAAGAGTCAAGAAGATGTATGTGTGCAAGTTCCCAGTGTCGGAGAAGGGGGGCAGGAGTGTCATAGGGTAAAGCGCGAATAATCCTAACATTGTAGCAACTATTGAAGGGGACATTGTGGGTATTAGCGTGTAAGGGGGCGTCTGAGAGAAACGCTATTCCGGTGACCGTTCATTCGGATGTTTAATGGAAAAAAAGTGCTTCTGCAGCTGTCATAAACGATTCTTTAATCAAATCGCCTTCACTAAATGCCTTTTTCTTCTTAGCTAATAAATGGCACACTCTCAAGGACGCAATGGTTACTGCAACTGGTTTATTCATGGCTTTCACAAACATATTCTGCTGCAAAGAAATACCATTGTTCAAATCTTTGATTTTTGCCTTGCGTACTTCAGTACTTCTTGGATATTCTGTATCATATTTGGCATGCATTGTTTGGAAATGTCTCTCCACATTTCCTTTCTTCTGAATGGCCACCGATGAGTTGCATATTAAACAGCAACATTTATTCTTAATTATAGTAAAAAAATAATCATGTTCCCATTCATCGTGATAATGATACGTTTTACTTTTCTTTTCAACGCTCATGAATAGGCCTGGAAATTAAATAAATTTTAAGATTAAATAATTTTTTAAATTATTTAAATAATTAAATAATTTTTTTAAATAATTTAAATAATTAAATAATTTTTAAGATTATCAGTTTCTTACACATGAAACATGCAAAATTTAAATCAGTTATCTTTGGTTGGGTTTGTTTGTAACTGTCAAAATCTCTCAATATCTCGACTTGACAATAACACCTTGTTTTGTTAGATACATTCTAAATATCCTTAGATTTCTCCGCCAGCTTTGCTTGCTTACACATTAACACAGTACAATTAAACACAGTCCTCATTTATTATCACAGATCGGTTTTTTGTTAACTACGGTTATGTCAGGACCAGTCAGCTGTCAAGTCAATTAAAAAACGATACAGACACCTGTTGTCAGGAAGGAAAACTAAAATTTTTACCAATCGGTAAAGTAGATATCTGTATGTTTTGCGATTAAAACACGGCTGATATCATTTTTCAGTTCGCCTAGATGGGATCAACTAAAATAATGATTCTAAGTACAAGTAATTGAGGGAAAAAGAAAGATCTACCAAAAAACACGTCGCGATCGACCGGAAGATCGCGATCGACTGGTTGAGCACCCCCGATGTATATACACCTAGGACAGTAGGCAGGGGAAGAAAAGTAGGAGAGGAAATAGTTACATTATCATAATGGGGGAATTCGGAAGTCCGTTGGAATAACCGTTGCGAGTAAGGGAAAGCAAATTAGCGTCTGCTATAGGACACTTCATCGAGTGTGTCGTCTTTGTTTTTGAAAATGGCTAAACTATCGGACGCATCTAAAAGGTAGTTACTGGAAATGGGTTTAAGTAATTTGAGGTTATCTAAGGAAGCAGAGTGTTGTGTGTGGAGAATGTGGGTTACTACGCATGGTTTTTCAAAATTTTCATTTTTAAAGTACGAAACATGTTCTTTGAATCTGGTAACTATTTTTCTTTTGGTCTGACCAATATAAATCTTGTCACAATTATCGCAGTTGATTTGATAAATGCCGGGTTTTTTATCAAGTGGGATTAGATCTTTAGGGTTTCCAAGTAATTAACGGATTAGGTTTTTGGACGACAATGCAATATTTAAACCAGAATCTTTGAAAATCATTTTTAGGTCCCGTGTCCACTGTGGAAAGAAAGGTAGCGTTACGTATTTTTCTTTTTTGAGATGGCTAAGGTTTGTAGGGTTGTTGAATTTTGAAAGTTAAATTTATGTCTGTGTTTTTTAACTAAATTATATATCTGTTTAGTGGGAAAATCATTTCTTAAAGCAGTTTTCATTATCAGTATCCACTAGCCTAATTCATCGTGGATAATGCCATGAAGCACTCCGTAACTTTTATCCACTATAGTGAATATTTTTCTCTAGCTGATACGATGGTTAGTGTTTTGTTAATTAATCCATTTCATTGATTTTTGAGTCACATCGTGATGAGGACAGTCGTCCACTGTGTGGTTCAGTATCGATTATTTCGCATCACTTAGAAAACCATTTATGCCATTAAAACCCTACGGTGACAGAAATTCCCGTTGATTTCACTTTTTTAGCTTGGTTTCCAAAGGAAACATAGCCTTATGAAATGCTCAGGTCTGCGTATATGTGTGTCTCCCACTAACAGCGTTTGCATCAATAGACCGATTTTCATTAAACTTGGTTTTAAATTCGTGTTGTCAGGGTCCACCTCCGGGCTATATTTTATTTGGCGATGATTGAAGTCCCCAGTTTGATTCCAGGAACGTTTTTTTCTTTTTCTTTTACATCCGAAGACAGGTTTCAGCAGAATATCGGTATAAATGATGTTTTTTTCCTTTCACCTGTCGTTGTTCTCAACCGTGAGGTGCCGTGCAGTTGCGGAAAATTCTACATCGGACTAACGGTACGTTAGATTGATTTCAGACTCCAAGATCACCGCAGGGCGCTGAAAAGCAATACCTCCAGATTGTCTGATATCGCCAAACACGCACTATTAGGACCTGCATATGACATTGCCCTAGAAGACGTTAGAGTCATCGCCAAAGTATCATATTACTTCCCGAGAATAATTAGAGAGACGGTCGAAATAACCAAGAGACCGTTTAACTACAACATATAAGACGGCTACGCACTCTTCTTTACTGGGAAATGACTCCTACGGTCGATAAACGATCAGACTGATGAGGGTCAATGGTTGGTGAAAGGCGAAGCTGGGACCAACGAACCGACAACGGCCGGTGAAATGCGCAAAATTATATACACGGAACCCAAGGAGTAAGCTAAACTTTGACCTGAAGAAGCCAACGACATTATTGGCGAAACAATTTCAACAAGACAGCGCAACACTAAAAAAATTAATAAAATAATTACGGTGAATACAACAACCTGAAATCTATTTAAAAGTTGAAGCATTTTGATCATTAATATATATTTCACATATTTTGTATTATGTGGCGATTCGTTCGCCTCCAGTTTGGCGTACCTCAAAATCCTGTTAGACAATGCTGGTTTAACCCATAAAGCCTCGCACATATGGCATATTTCAGATATACGGAATCGCAAAACAAAACATTTTTTCGATCTCAGTGGTGCCTGAAACGTGCATATTCATCGAAACCTCAAATTAATTTTTTTTGTCATAATATTTGCTCTGTATACTTTTTAAATGATAAAATGCGCTGTCTAAACTAATCAAGAAACTGATTTAAATACACTCTGAGTGAGTAAATTGAGTAATGAAGAATAATTGAGACATTTCTTGTTTGATTGATTATGACATTAACCTGCTCGATTGGTTTTCAAACATGATTTTATCGGATGCCTACAATCCAATATGTCAAATTTTAGCAATCTTCTCTTCCATTTTTTAATCTCTGTCTTAACGAGATGGTCAATGTGTGAAATCCACACTCCCGGCAATTAGGAGTTATTGCGTAATGATAATAATGAGATTCATTTGGAGTCACATATTCGTAATATGTAACATTTCGGATTTACGTGTAGTAGAGGATCTATTTTGCGCAATATCCAATTATCTTAGATAAATAAAACCCATCATAACCTGACTTTCATTCAATCTTTAATGGTGGTTATTAGGTGCCGCGATGATAAAGTTGATTGCATATTCTTTACTCTGTTAATTAACTAGCGAAACGAGTGCTTAGAAGGAATATTTCTTCGACGTATCGCAGGATAAGTTAAACAAGATCGGTTGAAATGCGACCGAAAATCATATTTCTTCCGCCGTGTTTAGGTTTCCGCTATTTATTCTTCGAAGTCACGCTTGGAATCTTGTTTGTTTTCGAAAAATTCATACCGCTCTTTGCTCGGGTGAAATCACTAGACGAGGCCATTACTTCTCATTTCCCATAAGACAAAAATGTACTTGACTGTATTTAAAGGGAGGCAGCTTTTATTTTTTGCGCATAAGGAAATTATCCGCACTACTACCAAAACGAGTTTCTCTCTTTCAAACTTAGAAGAGTTCATGGTAATATTAACTTGCGTCCTTACAAAATCCGAAAGGTAATTACCGCAAGTTTTCCTAGTGAGTGATTTCACGTCCCATCAAAATATTTGTTTTTTAAACGAGGAGAATCTGTTCCTCTCATTATTTAATATGACCCTTTATATCTTCACCGCGAAAAACTTGACAATTTTAGCGCGTTATTTTTTACAAATGCGCTTATAGTTTCCTTTTGGCGCCTGAGAGTCTGAGCACTTGGCGAAACCATAGATAGAATGCTGAAACTTGGAGGGTAGATATTTGTATTTCTGCCATTTATTTTTATTTAGATTTAAGTTTTAAAAAATATGCAAGTTCGAATTGAGGCCTATTCAAAATTTTGTTTTTTTTTAATATATTTCCGAAGGCGTAAAAGATTTAACATTTAAAATTTTGTTTTTTATATCTCCGAAGGTTTGATAGATGGAAATATGATACTTGTGTATATTTCGGTGTTGATGCCACTTATTCTTGAGAAGTTTGAAAACTTGACTGTGACGGATAGAAAAACGTTCAAAATTTTGACAGGAAATTGATTGCGTCATTGAATGTCATTTTGAAAATATCAGTTATGCATAAAAATGTTTATGTAAAATAAATTTATGTTGAATGATGATGCGTAATACAACCCTAACTTAGCTATTAAGCTTCACTAATTTAAATACTAACCTCACCTTTAAGTGAGGATCTATTAACCGAATATGTCGCATTATAACCAAATAAAAAATAATAATAAAATGCGCTAATTTTATCTATATTGATGGATAAAACACTACTTGTTATGGAAGGTTTGACTTTGTATATGCAATTCGTTGATTGACTAATGGCTGTAAAATTTCTGAAAGTGTTTTTCATTCACCCACAATAGTAATATTTTTGAAAAATGGGCCAAAATCATAATAAAATATCAGTCCATTCAGTTTTTCTCCTCTTAAGGATTATATTCTATTTGATGCCTAGATATCATATTCGAAAATTTTCGGTTCTAGCGCCATTTTATATCTATCATATCGACTTCTTTTTTTCATGTGGAATTAACGTTTTTACCAATAATATTTTGTTCAAATCCTTAACATTGCTCTTTGGTTTTTTACGAATCGACACACCACAATAAATTTCCTTCGAATCATTTGTACTGACACTTTGTTAGTAAAAATGAATCGTGTTGCTTAAAATATATTATATCTCTTTAATTTAAATCAATATTTGAGGTTCGGTCTAGTATCCATCTTTTTTCATTTCTGTGATTTTTTATCACACAGTTACTCTTCCTGTTATTTACGGATATCTCAATTCATTCGAAATGTACGTTTTTTTCTTCGCAGTAATTTCTCGCCACTTGTAACATTCTTCTTGATTCTTGCTAAGTGATATCTTTTAACTAATGAATCAATTAAGTTACGCTAATATACAGTCGAACCACTTTTATTAGAGTGCGTAAAGCTTCAACTCTCGACTTTAAGGGAATTTTCTCCAATGGTGTTTCTGTTTGATGATTTGAATCATCTAGAATTCGAATATTTTCATTCATATTCCTGAGTCCGATTTATGGGTGATTATTAATTCGACTCTATACATGTATCTTTTTATTGGGCTTCTCAAATAAGCCTTCTTCTATCCATGTATTCCGGGGTAACGTGGTGTAACCCCATTTTAAAAATGATGCACATATTCTTGAAGGCTTAAGCACTATAAAGGTTTTCCATTTTCCTCTGTCAGCGTGAAAATGATCTGGTGTGCTCGCCATCAAACGCTTCGCATCTCTCCTACCGAAAGTATCGCCTCCGACTAAGATTCATAAAGAGATTGCGATTATTACACACCGGATATCGCGAGGGAAATGCCCGAGGACAAAAAAGTCCTTGGAGTGACCTTGGCAGCAAAACGCTGGAGATGAATGTTCTCCAGAGTTGGATATTGCTAAGACGGAGAGTGAGAATGCGTTACGAGGCCAAAAAAGAGGAGACATGGGGAGGGGAAGGTTGACGGGGAGAAGAGACAAGGGAGGGCAAAGAAAATGAAATAAAACGGAATGGAAGTCAGAGATGATTGTTTTCTGTTGGCTTGCGAAATGGCTGTCTTGGAGAGCTCGGATGCGACCAATGTATCGTACAATGGACTCCGGTCGATACTTTTGTCCCAACAAAACTTCTGATCGAATAAAAGGTATTATTGGGTGGAATCTCACTTAAATGTAACGAAACCCTTATTTAGCATGTATATGCGTTATTTCAATAAAGATTATCAATTAATACCTTTTTGTATTGAGATTTTATGAGGCGATTTCTTGCTTACATAATTTGGACGACGTAATAAGGATGTACAGCAATATTTTGGTGTAACAAACGTCGAAGTGCTGAAATATTCAATAAAACGAAGTTATTTTCTATTTACTGAAAATTTACTATGTACATTATGTAAAAATGTTTCATTTTGACGAATATCATTGTAACAAAAATATCGATTTAGCACAATAAAAATTCATCCCGATACAAAAAAATACGATCATTATAATGAAGTTTGTAAAAATAAATTCCTTAAACAATACGATGTACACTTTTTGATCTTTACTGAGTTTAGTTTTTAGCATCTGACAATGCTGCAATGATTTAAACTGTGAAATCTCAGTACTGACAAGTGTATTGGACGATTTTCCGACTAGCAACCAATAGGCAGGTTCTTTACAGCTCTATCAAACCGTTCAAAAAAATTATGGACTTTTTTAAGAAGTTAACACTAATTCATGATTTCTTTCTTTATAATTATTTTCTTATATGTAACCATCGTACTCGTTTCAAAATTATTCCCAACTTTACAGCTTATTCCTGTCTGAATAGGATCTTCGAATCGCTTTATTCCATCAATTTCTTGCTTGGTAATCTCACCATTTGTGAGGGAGGAGTTTTCTTCGATGTATCTCTTCGAGGACATTCGTTGGGGTCGTTTGATACTAACTTGGCTAGTTCCATCCCAACCAAGAAAACATCCGCATTTAGAAACGAGAAAATTGATTTGCTACGATAGTCCAATGGTAGAATATCCGCCCGGCAAGTGGAAAACCCTGGTTCGATTCCCGGTCATAATAGACTTTTTTCTAGTTTCATAATTATTCCCATCATCGTACTGACATTTTGGATCAAGTGCAATATATTCGGATAATATGAGACATCTTATGTAGGTGTCCTTGGTTCGACTCCAGTCGCTCCCAAAGCTTGAAGTATGCAATCACCGATTACTAGTAATCTATAATAAATAGCTGCTTCTTACGGAGGATATATATTTAATATACGAGAAATTGGTGCTTGCATACTGCAAGCATTGGTGCCCTATAACCAGCACAGCAAATTTCATTCTTCCTAGTTGATGATAATTACCGTAAATTATTTGATATCTACAAACCCTGAAAATTTCAGTGTAATATTCCTCTTAGTAATGTCTGCGCACCAAAATATATTTTCCCTTTGCTTTTAAATGTCACGGTCTGAGAGTGACGTCATGACACTAAGCTACTTTTTAGTTCGTGGCACTAAGCTCTCGTTCAGTTTTACTAACACGTAAAATAAATTCCCGAATAAAAGCATTGCCTCGTAGTCATGACAGAAATATTGGGCCATTGTTATAAATTGTATAAAATTCAGTTTTTATGGAGTAAAAATCGAATAATTGGACTAATTCGGTACGGATTCGTGTTTTACTTTCAAGAAAAATAATCTTCGTTCTTTTTCCCGTCTTTTAATTTAAGTCCGGAGTTTGTACCTTAATTAAAAGTAATTTAAAAATACAATTATAAAAAGGCTTGTACGGATTTACATGGTTTTATAATGGGACTTGAAAATGAACGTTTTGGGGTGTAAAAGACCCCGTTGTAAGGGAAATTTTTTAAATTTTCGATTTTTTCTGATGGTGTTGGACCAACACCAAGGTTCCCTCCAAATTTCAGCTTTATGGAATATCTAGAAGTACCTTAGGTTTTATATCATATCTATAATATAATATAAGCAGGTATTATTCCACTAATTAAGGACCCACAAACTTGAAATCCTCCAATTATCAGAATTTATATCTTAAATATAAGGATATATCAATCAAAAAGCTTATATTTTTGTATTAAGTAAACCCAATTTTTATTATGTAATTTGGGCATTATGCATTGAGTTGTGATGGGGACCCGCTGCCACCGGGACCTGCTCCCAATTGAAGCGTTTATGTGAATAATAATAATAATAATATCGCGTAACTAAACCAGAGGTATCGGTAATTAAAGCAGCGAAATAGTGAGAGTTGTCTTTTTTGTAAATCAGCCAGTCATCTAACGATGAATCGCTTCCCGTGCAAAGTTAAAAAAAGAAAGGAAAGGAAAGGAGGGAGGAGGGAAGAGTCGGAAGGAAGAGGAGGATGGTGGAGGAGGATGGTGGAGGTGGATAGTGGAGGAGGATGGTGGAGGAGGATGGTGGAGGTGGATGGTGGAGGTGGATGGTGAAGGAGGATGGTGGAGGAGGATGGTGGAGGATGGAGGAATGAGAGGGGAGATTGATGCGCCGAGCTGATGGATAGGTTTCGCAAGTATGGAGAAGTGAGGGGGAAGAGGGGTTGGGGGGGAGCAAAAGAGGAGGGGTAAGAGGGGTTAGAGAGAGAGAGGAGGGGCGAGAGGGGAGGGGTCAGAGAGGGAGGAGCAAGAGGAAGAGGCTCTTATAGATAAGGGCAAGGAGGAGACGGTAAAAACGGGAATCCCGACGGAATAGGTGGTGTTAACGAAGCGTACGGGCTCCCCCTCCCACCTTCCCTGCCTCCCGCCCATCCTCTTTCTTTTTATGGTGTCAGGGCAGGAGGAGAAGTGGTGCGGAGTAATGTGGGTGGAAGACGGAGGGATTCAAAGTGAAAGGGTGGACCTTTAAGATTTCTCCCTCTTTTCCTCTTTGGATGACGTTTTTTATCCCTCATTCTAGTGCGAGCGCCACTTTTAGGCCCTTTTGCGGGTATCCATTTAAAAACCTCCTCCGGGTGAAGGCGTCCACCCCTTCCGCCCTCCTTGGAAATTGTAGATCTGAGAGATTGAAATCTTTCCCTCTCTCTCTCCCTTCCGCCTCACTCTCTTTCTTCCCCAACCCTCGGGAATTCCTACCCCTCACGCAGCCTGCTCCTAAACCTTTCTCTCTCTTTCTCTATCCTTTCTCCTTACGCCGCCTTACTTCCTCCTCACACATTACGGAAATCCCGCATCACTTTCTGTTCGGAGGGGGGATGGAGAGGAGAAGAAGAGAGGGTTTGAGGACGAGATGCCACTCCGTAGCGTTTATTCGCAGCATCCTCCTCCTTTCCCGGTCCATTAGGAAGGCTTGCGATGAAATCCGAGGCATAGTAACGGAAGAGAACGGAAGATGTCAACCGCAGGCCTCTTTATTTTTTCCTTTTCCCTTCCATCCACGATTCGATATGTTTTTTCTTCCGCGGCCCCTTTCCCTTTCTATATTTCTCTTATATTACATCTCTTTTAATGGTTGGAGCGTATACGTTTCTTCCTTTTTCCATCTCCCTGATTCGGCGTCAGCGGAGATGGTGCTGTAAAAACATTTGTGTGTGCACCAAATACTTGAACGTGAAAGGAATGCCTCTTTCTCTCTCTCTCTCGACGACTACGACAGGGCCGCGGTGGTAGTTCGGTGATAGTGCTGGTGAAATGGACCGCGAATTCCAATGGTGAAAACTTAGGAGGAAGGGAAGGTTGGGCGGACAGAAGAGAGGGATTTTTTTAAACGTTCGAGTTTTCGTTTTGGGTATTTTGATGTGACGAGGATTTCGGAGAAGGCGAGGTTTTTTGTATTTTTATTCCGTTTCATTTGAAACTGTTGAAATTGTTTGCTTTCGAAAATTGAAGGATATGCTTTTGGATTTTCGTTCTAGTGCAAAAGGGCAAACATTAATCAACTTCGGCATCCTGGAATCGATCGTTTGTGACGCTAGGAGGAAATGTCCTCTAATAAACTTTCTTAAGTAATCGCATAGACAATTGGATCTGTGAAACTGTTCCGATGCTCGCGTGGCCGATGTTTACAAAGACTGGAACTTCGATTTAGTTTATATTTTCGCTACAACCGCTCCTTATAAATTCTAAATGACATATGTATATCAAATTTTCTTACTCAAATTTCGTTTGAGAAAATGATACGGAAGCTGCGAATATTGTTTCGTTTATTTCACATCTCTTGGCTGAAGCCTTTGATTTAAACAGAAACAGTTAAAAAGTAATGTAACTTCTTTCTCCGGTATTATTATTTGTTCGGCAAATCATTTATATTTTGCCATGATACATATTGTTTGCGTACTAATCTAGTTTAGAAGTTTCTTCGTTATTTTTTCCTAATAAAAATAAATGTTTTAAAGTTCGTCTCAACTTTTACTATCTCATGAAATAAAATGAAATTTCACTTTGTTTAAATAAGTGACAGGGTTAATCCTTTCTATGTTCAATAGTAACGAGTGATTCATGAATTCCGTTTTAAATTTTGTTACAAGCATAGATATCTCGGACTAATTAAATTGCACGAGAAAGCTAATCGGGCTTTATTCCGTATTTTTTTCGATTTCAGCACAGCCACTGAGGAATTGAAAGATGGTATAGTATGTCAATTATGAATTCATTGCTGAAATGAATAGGGTCAGTATTTTAATACTTATAGAATATATTCACATATCTGGCCCCTCCAAAACTAATTACATGGGAACCGTCTGTTAATACTTACATACGTTTCAAAAACACCAAAATTGCCTCTTTCACAAAGAACGAAAATCTGCAATGAATTATAGGACATGTTGAATGCAAGCACATGATGAAATAGCCGATATGAATCATATTGTATACTTTTAATATTTAGTGTATTTGCTCGAATCTAAGACATGATGTTTTTTATATTTTGGATTTTATGCTTGCATTTTTGTTGGTCGTCTTAAGTTCGAGGTCATTTTAGATCTGAGTATTTACAGCGTGTACGCACACGCACATACCGTATGCCCTTGCAATCCGCGATAACATTTTTGTAGCGTATAAGAAAACAGTGCAGCATAACATTTTTTCAGCTGTGCCGGGCACTTGTTTATAGAGGAATTCCTTTCACTATAACGTCAATACAATATTGAAATGGTTAAGTAACCTGCGACCCCAGCATTGGGAGCCAGACGCGCTAGCCACCCCTCTGCCGAAGCCGTTTAATTATATACATAATTACAACCATGCACACATTCTATAATTAAGGAATATTGTGTTGCTTCTAAATTCTTTCTTTCTTTTGTCGTTAAAAAAAGGTAAACAAATATAGAGAATGACTCAAGCTGACCACACGATAGAAATGGCAGTTTTTTATTTTTCTTAACAGCTTAAACAAGTGAAACGTTAATACCTCCCTCCTATCATAAGATTAATGACTCTCTCCTATCTTAAGAGTGCATTTAGAAGTGAAAGCTTTCGAAAGTATTTTAGCAAATAACCAACACGAAACTGTTAGAAACACAAAACAGAGTCATATCTCGATGAAGCAATACTACTGCGAGATGCGTACTCGCTACACTTCCTCGGAGGAAAACGTGGTCTCACTCTGCTTCCGAATTGCAAACCCCTCTGCTCCTTCTAGCCCCGACCACCGCCTCCCACCGCGCCCTCAGCCGCTTCAGCGGAGCGCTATCCTAACATGAACGCAGATTCGTGTTTTTTTATATTTTGATTTCTTCGAGCGAAACATCTTTAGCTTCGGATGGTGATAGAGAGGACGCTCCCTTCATAGTCATTGTGTTACTTATCCCCCTAAAAAACGAGAGAAGAACAATGGCAATCAGGGAATTCTCCCTCTTTTGCAAATCCCCCGTCGAAGACGACCGCCGAAGTCGACACACCATTTCCCTCTCGTATATTACGCCTTTATCCTAAGGTCTCCTATCCCCTAACCCACCTCCCCTACCTCTGTCTCATCTGTCACTCCTATCTTCATTATAAATTACTCCAAATATATCTCAACTTCTAACACACTCCTATTTCTTACGTCTCTCTCGCTCTCTCTCCCTACCCCTTTCCCTCCCCCTCTCCCTATTACCTTTACGTGTACTTTTTTATGACGGTATATAATTACGCTGTATATACGAACTCTCCCACTGTACATACTCCTTCCTATTTAATGTTGTAGTTTTGTATTACCATATGTACACTATCTAGGGTTTTCGCAGGTTTTTCACACACCCCTTCTTAGTGGGTGTTTTCCTGCGTGGGTTTTGCTAGGGAGGACATGTCTGTTTTTACCTAGATTTTCCCCACAAACACAAATCTGTATTCAATTTTATCTTTTTAATTAGTATGATTTAGGTACATAATGTTTATATAATGTATTTTGTTATACCTTATTTTATTCATTTTCTTGTATTTATTATATTGACGAAGGGTTAAATGTAAGAATGGACCTTCTGGTCTAAATTTCGCCCGAATAAAGACGATTATCTATCTATCTATCCCTCCCCTCTCCCTCCACCTCTCCCTCCCCCTCTTCATCCACCTCTCCCTCCCCCTCCCTCCCTCTTCCTCCCACTCTCCCTCCCCCTATTCCTCCCCCTCTCCCTCCCCCTCTCCCTCCCTCCCTCTCCCTCCCTCCCTCTCCCTCCCTCACTCCCTCCCTCTCTCCCTCCCTCTCTCCTTCTCCCTCTCCCTCCCCCTCTCCCTCCCCCTCTCCCTCCCCCTCCCCCTCCCTCTTCTTCCCACTCTCCCTCCCCCTCTTCCTCCTCCTCTCCCTCCCCCTCTCTTCCTCCCTCTCCCTCCCTCTCTCTCGCTCTTTTTGTTACTCTATCCTTTACTTATTTCGGTGAGTTATTTCTTTTGATGCGTCTACTTGGGCAAATTTTCACGTATTTGCTTTAATCGTTCAACTCCACTTGGTATTTTTCTACTATTTTGAATTTCCCATTTAGTTTGCATGACGTTATTTCTTTGTAGTTTGACTAAATATGATCAAATTATACAATGAACTCTCCCTTAATTAAATTCAATTTATTGAATACAATAATACATTTTCAACATTTGCCACGCCTTCGTTACTTCTTAGGTTTCTCCGTAGAATTCTTCGTGAAATACTTTTACGATTTTTCCTCATGCTCTGTGGTTCAATAGTTTAGTGTAACAGCAGCAACTTCGAGCAAATGTTTGGAAATTCCATTGTGAATCTTTTCGTCATAATCACATAGGAATTATTTTTTCACGCATCTCTCGTTTCCAGTAATACTCAATAACAATTATTGGATTTTGATTAAGAATATCTTGAATAGGTTCCGTATGCACCATTAAAAGTGAGCATGATTCTATTTCACCAATTAATTTATGAAAAGTATTGACCAAAGCAGACACTCGAGGTCAACTTTCTTTAACAGTTCGTACATTAAGTAGCTTCTTTAATTGATATCTCGCATTCTCGAAGCGCAATACTCCAACATAATCACAGACAAGCTAATCTTTCACAATCCGTTTGACAGCGAAGCATGAATTTAAAAAGACACGAAAGACTAAATCTTTGTATCGTGCGACAAATAAATTCTTTTTTATATCTCTATCTCTCTCTCCTTATTGTTATTCACACTTCTTAAAATATATAAATGTAACAAATAATATATTAAATAATATAAATTGTCATTTTATGTATAAATCCGATTTTATTTTAATTAGAAACGAGTTAATAATTTTAGTTTGGCCAGCATGCATAGAAAAGCACTCCCGTAAAATCCGAATGGGACCAAACTCATTTTTCGAAAAAAAAATAAAAATTCAGGATTGAAACATTTTGCAACAATAAAGTGAAATTATTTTATAAATGGTTTGTGTATATTCACTGCTAATTTTCAATATCAGTTTTATACGCATTCCTTCATTAATAGATTAAATTAATATTATTGAATTGAGTGGTTCTCTTTATGTTTTTCTAAAGATTTATTTGTAGAGTTTAGTATCCTATGGAATTCATCAAAATATTTGTTGAATTTCTACATTTTTACTACCGTGCGTTAAATATTGTTTGAAAAAATCATTTTACTAATTACTTAGACCTATTTTTATCTATATCATGAATTTATACTTATGATACAAGTTAATTTTTACTTTCTCCATATACGTAGTATTGTATTCATGAAAAAAATCGACTTCGAGATTTCAACGGAAATACAGGTTTTGAGGTCCCCTGAACACGTTTTGATCATTTTCTCGATGATTTCTGTGTATGCGTGCGTGCGGGAGATCGTGCGTACGGGCGGTCGTTCGTGCGTGCGTGTGTGCGCGTGCGTGCGTGCGTGTGTGTTTTCTCGAACTCAAAAACTATTAATCAGTTCAATGCGAAATTTTATATTTGACATTTCTGTTAAAGGGAAAAGAATTGATTAGTTTTTGGTAAAAATCAGTCAACCAGAAGTAGATCACTTGTCACTTATCTGTTATTTTGAAATATTCGCTTCATTATATTTGATAAATGTGATAAATACTGGAATAAAAGTTGTAGGAAATTTAATTTTCTACAACCTTTGTTTGAAACATTTTCCATATAATGCATTCTTTAAGAAATAGCTTATATTTTTAGCTGCCACCACCACGCCACCTACCGACGACTATTGTTAACAATTGACCCTTAGTTACGTCTTAGTAACGCTTCTTTTTATTTTCTTAATTGTTGGAGCTTTGTGGTTATATCCAATATCAGAAGTCTATGGTTTGAGTTTATTTCTGTTCTTCTAAAGTCTAAAATTTTCTCGCTGTTTCTTAAAATATTTATTATTATGTAACCTATTTGTAATTTTTATAAATATTACAGATATGGAGAAAATCATGTGGTGGCCACATCAGATTTTTATGATAAATCTTAAGTTGATTCTTGCACTGTATACAAGTTATATTGTTGGGATTTTTACTAATAAAAATTTATTTATTTTTGGTCAAAGATATCTGTAGTTATTCTCTCGCGTTTAGAACTTTTTTAAAAATAGTTATTTTGTAAAAAATCTTTGCTTAAAAAGCTTGAATATTTCGAAAAGTTGCAGTTGAGAACGATGAAGAAATATTGTCTGCATCTTTTCGAAAGGGTTCATTTGCTCGACTTTCGAGGATTTTTTTCCCCTCTAGATAAAATTCACGGAACTTTTATTTTTTAGTCAGACATAGCTGGTATATAATAATAAAATACGAACAAGTAACGACACCTGGCAGGTTTCTTTTGTTTCCATGGAAAGAGAACTCTTTCCTTTCTACGCGCCTCGCTTTATCGCCCGCTAATTCTCCTCCCCTCTTCCACCCACCTTCAAGAAAACAAGAGAATTTCAACGCACTATTCTTCTGTCTGTCTCTCTTTCCAGTTTCAACCACTTCCTTCCTGCAATCCCCCCCCCTAACTACTTCCTTCCTGCAATTCCCCCCACCTCCTCCTCGACCACTCCCTCCGGCCCCAGACGTTATTTCCCTTTAAAAACACCCATAAAGACTTCCCGCCCTCGAGAGAGAGAGAAACATTAATTATATGATTCATTCCCATTTTTCCAGAGGAGTAGACGGCGAGGCCCTTCTCCGCCCCCTTCTTCCGCCTCCTAATTCCACCTTCTGCCCTCGCCCCATCCCCACGATATCCGACGCCCTCCCGCCCCCGCGCCACGACACGCTCGCACGACGACGAAAAAGAACCTTCCGGCAACAGATATGCTTCCGCCATGTCTCTCTCTCACTCCTCGCCTCCCTCTTTCTAAATTCTTTTTGGAACGTTCAAACTCTTTATTCACTTCCTCTTACCTCCATCCTTATTCTTTTTATATATCTGTAGAACTAACCTTTTCCATTTTCCGCGTTCCTTCCCCTCTCTCGCTAATAGCCTCTTTCACCTCCACTCCCTTCTCCTAACCTCTCATTTCCTCCACTTACTCCCATTCCCCCTACCTTCCTCCTTCCCATTCCTTGTGCATTCTTTACTTAGAGTGAGAAGGAGCACTCAAACCCAAAATCCCTTTACCCGAGAGAAGAGTGAACGAATGAGGATATCGGATGTAAATACCAGACTCCCACGCCTCCTTTTACCTGTTCCAACTGCAAAAGAGGTTCGGAGGGGTTGTTCTTCGTCTGGTTCCATCTCTACGAGAGGGTTCTACATCCTTTTCCCGAGTGATGCGCGTATCCAAGGCGCTTTTTCACAAGAGACCACGAGATGGAGCCTAATCCTTAGCGTTTTTGTTGGTTCCCTGCGGCGCTTCCGTCTGTCGGTGGTCCATCTTCCCCTTTTCTCCCACTTCTTCCTCCCTGCTCCCGACTTCCCGTGTGTTTTTAAGATCTCGCCGCGTCGAGATCTTCCCTCTCCCCTTATATAAAAAACAAAAACATGGGGGTTTGCGAGAGAACGAGGGCGTGGCGCAGGCGAGAATGCGATCTATCACCAGCCGCTGCGCTTTCCCTTTAAAAAGGGGAGAATAAAGAAAAGGTCTTTTATAACGTATTCCAGTGGCATCGAAAGAAAGATCTCGCCTCTCCTATTTATTTTATGCGCTCACGAGTGTTTCTCCCTCCCATTGCCTCTCTTCTCTCTCTCTCTCTCTCTCTCTCTCTCTCCATCTTCCTCCCCTTCTCTCCCCCTCCTCTCTCCCTCCCATCACGCTCACTTCCTATCTTCCTTTCGAACGTTCCCTCCTCCGCGTTTAAGGGTCGTTTGGCGGCTTTGAGAGGATCGAGGGAAGGGAGTGGGGGAGGGGAACTTTCGTGAGTGGAGATAAGGTGTACAATTTTCCTAAAAAAAAACATTTGCAATAGATTGGCTTCTGTTTTCTGAACTCCTTTGGCGTCTTCTCTAAATGACAGCCCCTGCACACTTTAAAATTATTACTTCAGATTTTGTTTTAACGATTTTGATGATATTTTAGACCACCTCACTTGTCCTTATATATATATTCTCTTTACGGAGTGACTATGAAGGGAATGTCAGACTGAGGATCGTCTCCGCTCGAGAATTTGGATCCGAAATGTTTTTCTTCCACATATTTTTTAAAAAGACATTTCAGTGAATAGAAATTAGAAGTTAGGAGGCGAATTTATGACACATTTCTTTTCGGTTATTAATGTTTACGCAGCCGAGAATAATTGGCGCATATTGTGCAGAAATATACAATCTAATATCACTTCTAACCATCCTGTTATGTTAATTTTTACGCTTTAATAAAAAACTTTCGATTGCTTTTTATGTATAAAGTTGGAGATACTTCTTGCTCTTTTTGCAAAAATGCCTACTTTTTCTGTTCCTGCCCACGCAGTCTCCGCATCAACCACTTGAAGTCGTAGGTGGTTATTGCGCTTTCGTCTGCAGGTCTGACCCAATAATCTTGCAAATTCTCTTTATTTCATTAGGAATGGTGTTATTCAGTGATTTCCGTGTTAGGTGTTCATTTACTATGGCAAGCGACAGTTCTCTAATATCTCTTCGAGGTTTTTGTTCTTGACCGTTACCATGATAAATTACTCACTCGTTTGTGGCTCCGGTATTCAATAGGCTGTAGAATATAACCATCGGCTATCTTCTTGTGCTTCGTGCAACATTGCATGTTGCACTCATTTTGTCAACAACATTGACTGCACCTTTGTGTCGTTGTAGTAAATAATTATTTCGGGCTTTTTTTTCATTTACGTTATCAACATCGATTTTTTCTTCATGGTGCATAGTCGAACACAATAAAACATTTTTCGCCTTCTTAGGAATTTACGAAACCAACGAGAAATTTTCTTGAAATCCAAAATTGAGGATATCTCTTTCCTGTTCCTCGTAGAAAGAAATTCGAGACAAATTTGCCTCTTGTTTTATTTCTTAAAGTGCCAACCAGCGTTGTATAACTTTATTATCTCCGAGAACAGTAATAAATTTTCCTGGTACGAATAACAACCATTAAATTTGCGTAACAACACCATAAAACTAATATTTAACGAAAATGATTTGATCGAGGATTAGAGACGCGAGTGCACTCAAGGGGGTCTGTCTGTCAGACCACCAAACAGTTTTTGACGTAAGTACACAACGGAGGAGAGCTCGACTCAGACTGACCTTGGTGTATCACAACGAACAAGAAATTATAAAAAGATAGTGAGTCACACGAGACAGTGATGCCAACGCACAAATTTTGCTGTTCGATATAATGCGGGCTTTGTCTCACAGACCAAGCGCGTGTACTGGAGAGTTAAATAGATCATTCATAATCACATACACCAACTGAGGGGTTAATTTATTACTACTGGATTTAATTACTAAATTTACCTACATAATTTCATTTTCTAAAACAAAAATATTGTTTTTTTATGATAAGTGATATTCTTTCCTTAATACTATGAATATAAAGACTGTTTTCATTGAAACATCGAAACTCATCTAAATTATACATTAGTAGTTCTTCAGTCGAGCAAATTCATTTCTCCTTGTGCTCTAACCCAGCTTTGATAACAACTTAGCAAATCCATAAAAGATAACTTCACGTGTTAACGACATTTTCGTTCAATTGAATTCGTCGTTGGTTTTTCGCTGGTACAAAATGGTCCGTGAGCGATAAGTCGTTTAAACAATTTCACATTCTCTACCACATTAAATCTTGGTTTTCAATCGAATAAAACGTCTCCAGGCCGCATTCAAATCTTTGTATATTTTCGATATTTGACATTCTGCAGTGTACGAAAGAATCAATTTCATCTTCTTACTTTCAGAAGTCGGACGAAAACACTAAAACAATTTACGCGAAATACACGGAATACTTAAATGAAATGTGGCCCTGATTTTCGGATGTCTCTCTTCCCCGCCTCCCTTCTCATATCAAAGTGATATAAACTAGGATGAGAAAGAGACCTTTCAGAGTTGGTATAAAAAAATATTACAGGACCTAAATTTTCCAGAAATTTCGCAACCTTCCCGCGTTTTGGAAAAAATGCATGAACGACTCCATCCCATTCTCGGTACTTTCTGGCGTTCGACTGCACCCTCCTCTGCCCCAGTATCTCCCATCCATCCCCCCCTATCTCTCCTCCCTCCGCACTATCTCTCCTCCCTCCGCACTATCTCTCCTCCCTCCCTACCCTATCCCTCATACCGTGCTCTTCCTCCCCAACCCCTCCCTCCTCCCCCTTCCCTTCCATCCTCCCCTCCCCCTTTCTCGGGACAATTCCCCTGGATTTAGAATACTATATATGGTGCACGGTGCGCCGCGCACGGCAGCGGGAGAAAGAGAGCAGAGAGGGTTCATTATCTCACATCCAAGGTTTTTGCGAAATCTGGGTCAACATTGTTTCTCTTTTCCGGTTTCATTTCGGCAGCTTTGATAAAAAAATATTCCAGCAAAGTATCACGGCCTCAGACACAAAACGCACACACGCGATAGAAAAGTAGAGAAAAAGAGGGCGGCGCCTTCACGTACGACTAAATAAAAAAAGGTCGTCAAAAGAGCATCGCAAATCAAATAAAAGCGAGAAAAATCAACGCACCCGAGCACCTCACTCGACCCCCCCCCCCCCCCCCATCACCCTCCACCAATTGGAGACTACTCCCTCTATAGTTTTATCGCCCGACCGCTTCTTCTGCTCCATCTGCTAATTCCCCCTCTCTCCTCCCTCTATCCCACACCTCCGCCTCCTCCCTCCCTGTACCCCCTTCCCAACATCACCCTCCCCTCTCTCTCTCCAAAATACATCTCATTCCGTCACTCGAGCACTCGCTCTAGAGCGCAGATCCGTGGCGGTGATACATATCGCTCGTTAAAGGGAGGCTTCCCCGACCTCAGGAGCCACAGCCGACTAGGAGGGAGGCAGAAGAGATGGCAGGTTCTAGGCATTGTGGGCGAGGGGAGGTCGGTTTGGGGGCTGAAGATGGGTGGAACCTAGATAACACTCATCATTCAGGAGATAAGGTGGGCCGTGTGAAGTGCGAGGGTGGGAGGATGGAATGGGCGCAGTATTCTGGAGACGGCGGTGCGAGGAAAAGGCATCGGTCGAAAGAAGGGACGGATACGGGTGGAAGCAGAGTAATACAATCGTGAGTGGAATGGGGAGTGGAGGAGTCGAACGGAGGCCCTTAAATCCTAGAATGGTACGTGGTACTCACACTTAGCAGTGCTTCCTATAGTTACAGTTGTCTATGTGCTGTCAAAGGAGCAACACGTTTTTCTCCGGTCACTGTTACCGGCTACAATTTATGCAAGAGTTGCACAAGGGGCTGACGTGCCAATGGCAAAAATGCAGATTCAGTGTGACAAATTTAAGTAATGATCTGGAAGCTATGATTTGCAAAGCCTTGGGAGAGGAAAGAAAGGTTCCGAAAACACATTAAGCGACAGTGCGACAAATATTAAGATAGTATTATCATTTGTGTCATTATGCCAAGAGAAGGGAGACCTCCACTCTCTGCTTACTTTACAAGAAGCCTATCTCTGGCGATCACCAAAAAATTGTACGCTAATTGTTAATTTACACATTTCAAACACTTACTACATTTTGACGTTAACAAAAATCATTTTAAAACAGTTTTTAATGATATTTCCTTATTCCAAGTTTAATTGAGTCAGACTGACGCAGCGTTACCAATAAGTGCCTAAAAATTTCTTTGCCATTCTAGATTTACGAAGAGAGAATTGGTGGAGTCACGAGACGATTTAGTCATGTGTGTGTAAAATAATTTAAGGAGGTCACTGCATTTGGATGGATCCTCACGAGTAATTTCCGATGAATAAGCGCTTACTAAGGATCACAATGGAAAAACTCAGATGTGGCCACCACATGACTTTCTCCATACCTGTAATATTTCTAATAATTCCAAATAGGTTAAATGATAATAAATATTTTAAGGAACTTCGAGAAAAATTCCAAGACCTTACAACTACAGGCATAAACTCATGCCGTATCTTCTGATACTGGTGTATTTCCCGTCCTATGACGGGTCTCAGTTGCTATATGGTTAGAACCCGTCGTAAGACTGGAAATCCTACTGAAACCATACATGTTAAGTAATCGTGACCAATTATTATGGATAATCACAAAATTCGTTAATTTTTCTAGTGTAATTGCCCGTTGAAATTCAACGGGGAACTTAGAAATTAATATTAACAGCTGTAATTATTGAGTAAGGGCCGGTATAAAATTTGCCATAATAGAGATTCGGGAGACATTCTTTCTCATTCTTGTTTTCTACAATGATGAGCCCCTTGTCAAAATTAAGTAATAATAATAAATAAAGAATAATATTCCCTCCCTCTCGCCGTCCCTCTCTCCGTCCCTCTGTCTCCCTCCCTTCCTCTCTCTTTCTTTCCCTTTCTCTGCATCTCTTTTCTCCCACCTCCCCCCTCTCTAATTCCCTCCTGCCTCAATCCATAGCTCTCCCTCTTTTCCTCCGTCTCCCTCTTTATCTCTTTCCTCCCGTCCTTTTCTAATTTTGTACATCCCTTACTCTCTACATATGTACCTTCCATTCTATATTTCAGGGGTGGCCAAACCGCGGCTCACGAGCCGCATGCGGCTCTTTTAACTTAACGTGTGGCTCTTATTAATTTACAGGCAAGGGTGTATCAAGGCTTATCACGTCAGAATGCGATAACGCTGCGCGAATAAGACCTTTTGGGCATGCAGTCTCTCTGTATTGCATTAAATACAAGTTATGCTTACTGTTCATACATATTTTTGCGCAGAATGCGTGTCTTGCGGTTCTCAAACTTAGGAAGATTATTATATGTGGCTCTGAGGGTAAGCAGGCTTGGCCACCGCTGCTATATCCCTTCCTTTCGATCTTCCTCCACACATGACCTTCTCTCTTACTCTACACCTATATAGTCGTTTATATAAGCAAAAGAATCCAAACTAAATCCCAGTCCCATTAGGATCACGTGGTTTCGCGAAAAATCCTACGATAATTTAAGGCAATCTATGTACTCGTATATATTACACGTATGTGGGTTGAGACAACAATTTATTCTTGAAGTATAACAATGACGTGGTCGGCAAGGTAACATCCCGTTTAAAAGCCGATATTTCCCAAAATATGTGATTTATATGTTTAATATGAGAGATTTCGATCCCTAGATGGAAAACGATGAATAGAATAAGAAACGTCATTAATTTTCCTAAAATATAGTTTGAATTTGAAGATCGAACGTCAATTCCTTTTAATTTTAATTTCCAGAAGAATAAAAGTCTGCACTTTAAAAGGTAGCTTTTAAAGTGTTCTCTTACGGAAAATGAAAATCGCCCCCTTAAAGGCTAACCTGGGTTTTTTGTCGTATGTTTTTCGTCATTTAATTTTTACATCTGAATCGAACATTCCTCCGAAATTTCAACCTTCCACCTAATCGGACAGTTTGTTAAAAACTCTTTAAAGAGTGTCATTGATGACGTCAGCGTTAGGCACACAGTAAGGATTTTATTAATAGGGAATAGTACAAAAGCCCGTCAATGTGACGGGTATGCGTGTATTAAATATGAAATTTAAGGCACTTCCCATTCTTCCTCCTTTTCTCTCTTCCATTCTCCTCCCTCATATTACAACTTTATATTACATTTTTTCAGATTTTTCGACATTTCATAAAGAGGTTGCAATGAAACTAAATCATGAAGGACAAAAACTGATTGAAAATTTATGTGAAAAGTTTCATGTAGATTTAAAACAAACTAGTGTAATTGGCCATCAAATATGACTGGTAAGCGTGAATTAAGTATTAAATTTAAGGTACTTCCCATTCTTCCTCCTTTTCTCTCTTCCTCTCTCCCATCCTCCTCTCTCCCATTCCCCATCCCTCTCCCCCTCTCTCCTTCCCTGGAAAAGTACATATACTTCCTAGTCTCAATCTCGCCCTAATAAAGTAACATTATCTATCTATCCATCCCTCTCCTTTTTCTGTCTACCTCCCTCTCCTTCCTTCTCTGTCTTCCTCATTCTCTCTCTTGACCACTTCGCACCTGAAAAAACCATTCGCATTTCCAAACTTTGCTCGCCCTGGCTTAATGACGATATTTAAAAAATGATGGCGCATCGCGATTCGGTTTTTCGTTTGTTTAAAAGAACTAAAGACGATAATACTTTCGACAAATATAAGCGCATTAGAAACAAAACAAAACAACCAATCAGAAATGCAAAAATTAGATTCGTTCACTCAATTGCTTGTCCAAACGAATCACCTTCGATTATTTGGAAAAAACTTAGGTCGATTGGTATTGGCAAACAATATGACTTAAAATTGCCTCCATACATATCATTAGACTCGTTGAGTTCTAAATTCTCTACACCCCCGAGTGCCATTAATGACAAAATAAAATGAGAAGTTATTAATTCGATTACTGTCGCAGCGGAAAAATCAAACAAGGATTTTAACCCGTTCAAGTTCATCTCAGTCACTCAATTCCAAGTGCTCCACGCTTTTCGAAAAATTAAATCTAAAGCTCAAGGGTCAGATGGCATACCTACTATCTTCATCAAGAAATTGATTCATATTATTCTACCAATATTAACTAATATATTTAACTGCTGCCTATCTCAAGAAAATTTTCCAGTGCAATGGAAACGCGCTTTCATAAGGCCATTACCAAAGAAATCGAAATCGACTGAAATCAACGATTTTCGCCCAATTAGCTTTTTGCCTACCTTATCAAAAGCCTTACAAAAATTAGTACATGAAAAAATAACGCTTTTTCTTAATGAAAATCAATTGTTAGATCCCTTTCAATCTGGCTTTCGTAAATCTCACAGCACCACCACTACTCTTCTAAAAGTCACCGACGACATTCGCCGCGCAATGGACAAAAGGGAAGTAACAATCCTAGTACTACTGGATTTCAGTAAAGCTTTCGACTCGATAGACAAAGATGTCCTGCTGTCTAAACTACTCGCAATGAATTTCTCGCCTTCGGCCATTAATTGGATATCTTCTTATTTAAGCGATCGTTCGCAACAAGTTATTTCCATTAATTCTTCATCTAATTGTCTTACTAAGGAGAGAGTCATCCCACAGGGCTCCATTTTGAGTCCCCTACTATTTCCTTTAAACATAAATGACTGCTCCTAGTCCCTTAAATACTGCAATCATCATCTTTATGCAGATGACTTGCAAATATACTCAAGTTCTACCGCAAACGATCTCGCAAAAACCCTAAAAAATATCAATAAGGACTTAGAAACGCTAGAGGCTTGGAGTAATAAAAACTTTCTTAGTATTAATCCAGAAAAATCACAGGCCATCTTAATTGGTTACCCTAAGATATTAGCCGCGATTAATCAATCCCAAAGAATACCGATCAACATAGCAAATTCAACTAAACCCTATTGTAAAATAGTAAAGAATCTTGGATTGCTCATAGATGAAACCCTCTCTTGGGCCCCACATGTTATAAATGTGTGTAGAACAGTAAACTCATCTCTTCACGCACTTAGGAAGTTAAGTAGTAGTACTCCAGTTTCTCTAAGAAAACATCTGGTAACTTCACTTATTATTCCGCATTTTGACTATGTTGATATAGCGTACCAAGATTTATCTCAAGAGTTGTCGTTAAAGATTTAGAGAACTCATAATGCGTGCATTAGATATATTTTTAACCTGAAGAAATCAGACCATATTTCAGATTCACTCGCCAAACTACACTGGCTAAATTTGGAGTCCCGAAGACGCCTCCACTTGCTTTCCTTACTATATCAATTACTTACTTCTAACAATTCACATTATCTTGCAACGGAATTCAGGAGTATAGACACTGTACACAACCGTAATACCAGAGGGTGCCATAAACTCCTTATTCCTCAACATAGAACGGTAATATTCAGCAAGTCCTTCATTGTAACTGCTAGCCGATTATGGAACGTACTTCCCCAAACAATAAAAAAATTGCACTCGCTCTCATCATTCAAACGTCACTGCTATCTATCTCTCTTATCCTTTCAAAGGAACAGTTAAACACACTTAATGCTTCAATGTTTCTCAATCTTGATTTTGACAAAACAATACCCATTGTGCATGATTTATACTTTTTTATTTTATTCATTCACTTATTTTTTCTCCTCTATTTTTGTTTAGTCATAACAGTGTTATTATCTATTCATTTTGTCATTTTCATGTGTTCATTCCATCAATGTTGTATTCGTATTGTGCCAAAATTTTACTGATCAAAGCTTTAAGTTTTTCATGTATACATCTTTTGTTCTAAATATCAGTTATTAATGTCTTTAGTGAATCTCAGTAGGTTTCGCAGGTTTTCACACCCCCTTCTTGTGTGGGTGTTTTCCTGCTGTGGGTTTTTTTACATGGATTTCATTATTCAGCAGTCCATATTTTTCCCCACAAAATTACATCTTTTCAATGCTTGTATTTTTATTGTTACTTTTATTTACATAATGTGCTATGTATTATTGTATATATTTCATGACGAGGGGTTAGGTGAAAGATGGGACTTTTTAGTCTAAATCTCGCCCCAAATAAAGACCACATCAACCAATCAATCAATCAATCTCCCCCGTCTCTCTTCTTTCTTTCATCCTCTCGTCTTCTCTCTCAAGTATTAAAACAATGAAAGCGCTTTCCTTACATACATATAGTATAAGAGTTGATACGACAATACAATCTCAAGGTTTAACAATAAAACGGTCGGCAAGGTAACATATCGTTAAAAAGTTTAAAATTTTCCAATAATTATGATTTAAACGTAGCATTTGCGCGATTTCCTATCGTAGGAAAAATGTGACGATAAGAATAAGAAACATTCTTTTTTCTTTAAAACTGTTTAGATCCGAAGATTGAAAGCAAATTCGTTCTAATTTTAATTTGCAAAAGAGTTTAAGTCGAAAAAATTCCTTTCCGTGTTATCTAACGGAAAATAGAAATTATCTACCTGAGTCAAATCCGGGCCTTATTTGAGGATTTTTACTTTCTCCATATAGGAAGTATAGAGAAAGTAGTTTTCATGAAAAAATCGAATTCGAGATTTCAACGGAAATACATCATCTAAGGCAGTGGGTCTCAAACTTTTGCCTCTTGAGTCCCACCTATCACCTCCTCAAGATATCCAAGTCCCACCTATTAAGAAAACCTAACTTTTTCTTACAGATGTATTTCTACATTTATAAGCATATAAGTGGTATATTAATGGTTGGTAGACATTTTAAAGGATTTAAAAAATGTAGTCATAATTTAAAATGATTATATTTCACAAATTTGAAAGCATAAATTATGGATATATAAACAAAATTATGACTTTGACAGAAATAAGACAAATGTATTATTAATGAGAAACCTGAGTTTGTACTTCATTGACAAGCAAGTCAATTCTTGGCGCAATACAGGAAACGGCAAGTCGAAGTGCTGGTTCAAGTTGAAGACGATTTCTTTCCTTTGTTTTTACAGTTGCCATGGCAGAGAAACCCGTTTCACAAGGATATGTGGAAGGAAATGGAATAAGTTTCTTAACTGCTTTTTCACTTAATTGTTCATATTCTTTTTTAACTTTAATCCAGAAGGTTTTCAAAGGCAAACTCTTAAATAACGCTTTCAATGTAGGATCAGTTGCTAATTCAATCAGGCTATCCTGCTCTGAGACTGAAAGAGATAGCTTATTTGCCTCAGACTCATAATGAATGAATGGATCTAGTACCCACAAAAAACCAATTCTTGCATCGTCTTCAGAAGGAAAATATTTATTGAATTCGATCTCCAGTTTATCTAAATCTTTGGAAACAAGTTTGGAAATATTATTAATGCCACATCTTCTGTTGTCTACAACTTCAGAAAAGCAATGAAACATATAAAATATTCCTACATCTACCCTATTCTTCCAAACAATTAATTTATTTTTGAACGCTTCTATCGTAGTTGCGAGGTGGAAGACTTTGGGCTTTGTAATCGCAAACTTAGTTCATTTAGAAGTGAAAATATGTCTGCCAAATATGCCAATTTCAAACCCCAATTAGTGTTATCCAACAACTCTGCTAGTTTTGATTTCTTTAGAATCAAGAAACTCCTAATTTCCTCTCTGAGTTCAAAGACACGAGATAACACCTTTTCACGTGATAACAATCTAACTTCCGTACGTAACAAAAAAGTCACGTGTTCTGCACCCATCTCATCACAAAAAAACTTTAAATAATCGGCTGTTTAGTGCATTGGCTTTGATAAAATTCACCACTTTAACAACACATCAGAGAGTTTAGGAACCATTACTTTACCAGCTAGTTGTTCGCGATGAATCATTAGAGAATCATTATGTGCAACTTCGCGAATTTTTGCTGCGACTCCGGAGTGCAAACCTGTCATTGCAGCAGTGCCATCTGAACAAAGACCAATTAAACATTTCCAATCTAGGCCCTTATTTAAAAAGTAATCATTAATAACGCGGAATATTTCTGAACTTGTTTTTGTATGCAAACTACAAACCATTAAAATATCCTCAATTAATTCGTCTCCATAGATATATCTAACATATCCCGTTAAAATGCCACTGCTCGAAATATCCAAAGATTCATCTTACTGAAGAGACAAAAGCTGTTATTTTATCAAACGGGTAATGTGTTGAACCTCGATATCACAAGAGATGCTTTCAATGCGACGCTTAACTGTTATCGTTTGAAAGTGGGATAGTAGTAATCTTATTTACTGCTCCATCGCCAAGAACCTCTCTGCAAGCATCTATCATCGCTGGTTTTATTAATGTTTCACCTATTGTGTATGGCTTTTTACATTTCGCAATTCGCAAAGAGACTAAAAAGGATGCGCGAAGGGAGGCAGAGCCAACATTTGAAAAAGCAAGCTTATCTTTTTGTTGAGCTTTCATTGCTGAATTATGTCGTTTGAAATAATCAATAGGCTTATCTTTTAAGAGCGGATGTTTTCCCTCCAAAGGTCTCTTCAAATTTTGAGGCTTCATTCCTTCATTCGTTAATACGACATACGACACAATATGAAACAGGTGCATTATCAGTTCCTCTCTTCGAAAAGTATGCATGTAGCTTTCGTTCTACTTTCTTCTAACGCTCTTTTTCTGTCTCTTCTCCGCTGGAATCCCTTCTTCAGAGTTCGTTGTTTCCAATGAGATAAATCCAAAACTTTTAAGTCCTTTGTTACTCATTTTGATTCTGAGGGTAAAAAATGGAAATATATAGCAATAAGTGAAAATGAAACTGGATTTAAAGAATGAATTGAAATTATTACTACCATTACACTAAAAATTAAGTCGTATATCATCCAAAGAAAATATTCTTATCTACTATAAATCATTAAATAATTATATAGAAATAATAAATAAAATGTGGAAATACAAACAGGATAAAACATTATCTCATTACCCATGGTCTAAGAAAAGTCAGTGATTGTTTAGCGACAGTAAGGATAAGAAATGGCTCTAGATATTCTATCGTAACAGCGATGCACTAAATGTGTATTGATATATTTATATTTTAATAGAATATAATTACAATGCAGTCTCAATTAGATGAGATTATTAGAAGAATAGAGAGGTTTCGTTTAACTCGAGGCGCATGAGAAAAAATTTGGTAAAGAATTGATTTGAAAATCTGTAAATGAAAAGTGTAATGTTCGATATAATCGCATCAAAGTTGACTCGTATGTATGGCATGTTTCCCGGCATATATGTTTACCATACATGCCGGGAAAATAGGTGTTGGAGTTCTATAATGATATTTTACATGAAAATCGGAACGTATTTCCTGATTTGAGACGTTTCTTATCATTTGATTTTGATTGTCGGAAATTGGTGCACTCCCTTCAGCTTCGATTAACCAAGACTCTGGGGTAATATGTTTCATGTTAGTGGACAAATAAACCGTTCAATGACTTTTATCTGGGCGAATTTTCAAACATTACAACATCTACATCTACAAGTTACTCTGCAATTCACCAAGTTGGTGGGTGGCAGGGGTGCAATGCACCAAATTCTACCTAAAGATTGTCTAATGCAATTCGAAATTTCCTATTGTGATCTCGTATTGTCCTCGGAAAGAACGAGCCTAGATAACGCTCCGCTACAATCGATCTCACGTATTTTATCGTCTCGATCATTTCTACCTATATACGTTGGTGCCACAATTATTCCAACTACCTCCTCTTTTAGACTTTCCGACCTATATTTCTCCAGAAGTTTCAACCTTGAGTCCAATCTACGGTCCTCCAGTGATACCCAGTTCAAATCGCTCAATAAAGAGGCGACGCTTTCCTTATGATCGTACTTTTGTTTTACAAATCTGGCTGCTGTACGCTGTACTCTTTCTAGTTGAACTATGTGTCCCTTCTCGTACGGATCCCATATGCTCGCTGCGAATTCCACTTGCGGTCTTACCAGTGATAAGTAGCATGTTTTACGTACTTTCTCTGTAGTGTTTCGTACTATTCTACCTATGAATGCCAGTTTCTTGTTGGCCGCGCCTATAACTCGACGAATGTGCATGTCCCACGAAAGATCTCGACAAATGGTTACTCCTAAATATTTTACATACTCAGCTTGTCGAATGCTCATTTCATCTATTTTATATTCGAAATCTAAATCTTTGCTATTACTTTTCCAAAACGTGACTGCGGCACATTTAGTATAATTAATTTCAATTTGCCATTCTTTGTACCACGCTGAAATGGCTCTTAAGTCTTCACGCAGTGACTGATGATCCTCCTGGTTTTTTATTTCTTTATATAGAACGGTGTCATTGGCGAAAAACCTAATTTTACTACGAACAACCAAGCAGATATCATTTACATAGATTAAGAAGAGCAGAGGGCACAATACACTTCCCTGAGGAACACCCGAAGCAACTTTAACGGGGGACGAGTATTTCCCATCGATGACAACTATCTGTTCCCTATTCGAGAGGAAGTCTCTCACCCAACCGACAACATTCGGATTTATATCACATTGTCCTAACTTCGCAATTAATTTCCTATGAGATACTTTATCGAACGCCTTCCTGAAATCAATGGATCTGGCATCGACCTGAGTATTTTTCTCTCCGCATCGCAACAAATCGTCCACAAACAGGCCGAGCTGCGTTTCGCATGATCTACCTCTCCGGAATCCGTGTTGGCATCCGCTAAGCAATGAATG
Organism: Tanypteryx hageni; assembly: GCA_028673005.1. Taxonomy (NCBI): domain Eukaryota; kingdom Metazoa; phylum Arthropoda; class Insecta; order Odonata; family Petaluridae; genus Tanypteryx; species Tanypteryx hageni. The sequence goes on from CM054112.1 coordinate 12,581,428, forward strand.
ACTATCTAAATAGCGCATTACAGAGCTAAAGACTATGTGCTCAAGTATCTTGCACGATAATGAAGTTAAGGATTTCGGCCTATAATTTTCGGGGTTCTCTTTGTCGCCACCCTTACGGATGGGCGTAACGTGTGCCACCTTCAAATCTTTAGGAACTACTCCTTCCCTAATAGATTTCTCGAATATAATTTTCAAATACGGCGCGATTTCAGCAAATAATTCTTTCATTACACGCTCGGGAATTTCCTCCGGTCCAGGAGATTTATTTGGCTTAATCGAATGAAGTTGGAGCGCGATGCAATTTTCCGAAAATACCAATTCTTCCATCGAATTTCCCTGATGCATAGGAATAGGGGTTTCACATTCATCGTCATCACGAGTAAAAGCTTTCTGAAAGTGATGGTTTAATAGGTTTGCTTTATCCGTACTATCGTGAACTACGTTTCCCGTTTCCGATCGCTGTGACGCAATAGTGGGGCCACTATCTTGAACTTCCCTGACGTAAGACCAAAATACTTTCGGGTTCTCTTTCAAATTATCCTGTAAAACCTTCTTTTTATAATTGTTAAACGCATTACGCATTGCTACTCTGGCTATGGAGCGCGCCTCCTTGTATTTCTGCCTTATTATTGCAATCTGTTCGACCGTAACTGTTGAGGATGTGTTATTTACGCGAGAGTGGAGTTTTCTTTGCCGTCGGAGAGCGCTTCTTACTTCCTGGTTGTACCATCTAGGTTCTGCACTATCACGCTTCAGTTTGCTCGGAATAAATTGATCTGTACACTCTCACATCATATCTCTGAACATGCACCAGGATTCCTCCGCGTCTGCACAATCGGTTAAATCGCTGAAATTATTATATTTATTTCGCAGAAAATACCTAAATCTTGTGAAATCGGCTTTGGCGAATACATAAAGTTTTCTTTTAGCCTTTACCTGTTTCTCAATATTTAACTGAAATTCCACGTAAACTGCCTTGCGATTGCTTATTCCCTCAGCATCAGATACTATATTCATACGCTCAGGAAGATTAGTAACAAATAAATCTAATACAGTGGTACCTCGATATACGAGTGCCCTAATATACGAGTGTTTTGAGATACGAGCCGCCGAGCGAGCGATATTTTGCTTTGAGATGAGAGCAAGATTTGAGATACGAGGAATCGCACATTACACCGCTGCACACGACCCCAACATGCGGGGCGCATGTTGGTGTCGTGTGCAGCGTCTAACAGTTTCTCCCACCTCAGACTAGACCTCAGTCTGTGTGCTTGTTTCCCTCGTTTTCGAAGCATTTTTGATAAGTTGGGTTCGCGTTTTTTGCTTTTTGTACATTTACAAAACATTATCACATTTATTTTTATAACCATGGGTCCGAAGAAGAAGATGATGTCTATTGAATTAAAGCGTGAAATCATAGAAAAACATGAGCAAGGTGTGCGAGTAATTGACTTGGCGAGGATGTACGGGCGTAGCACATCAATGATATGTACTGTGCTTAAACAGAAGGAGTTGATAAAGGGAATAACGCTAGCTAAGGGCGTTACAATAATTTCTAAGCTCCGGACCTCTCTCCATGAAAAGATGGAGAAACTACTGATGGTGTGGGTGACAGAGAAGCAGCTTCAAGGAGGAACCTTAACACAAAGCATCATATGTGAGAAGGCACGAGCGATTTACGGTGATTTGCTGAAGCAGATCCCAAACACTTCCACAAACGAGGAATCGGAAGACTAGTTTAAAGCCAGTCGGGGCTGGTTTGACAACTTTAGGAAAAGGACCGGCATTCACTCCGTCGTCAGGCATGGTGAGGCAGCAAGTTCGGATGTGAAGGCAGCTGAGGTTTACATCAAAACGTTTTCCGAACTGATAGAAGCCAAAGGATACATCCCCCAGCAAGTCTTCAACTGTGACGAGACAGGGCTTTTCTGGAAAAGGATGCCGAATAGGACTTACATAACGGCAGAGGAGAAGACGATGACAGGTCACAAACCCATGAAGGATAGATTAACTCTAGCACTTTGCGCCAATGCGAGTGGCGACTGCAAAATCAAGCCTCTGCTAGTATACCATTCGGAAAATCCCAGAGCCTTTAAGTCACATAAGATTTTAAAAGAAAAACTGCAAGTTATGTGGAGGGCAAATCCGAAGGTGTGGGTCACCAGGAAATTCTTTGTGGAGTGGATAAACCTGGTGTTTGGCCCTTCTGTTAAAAAATATCTACAGGAAAACAACCTACCCATGCAAGCCCTTCTCGTCCTCGACAATGCCCCTGCTCACCCACCAAATCTCGAAGATGATTTACTCGAAGAGTTCAAGTTTATAAAGGTTCTCTACCTACCACCCAACACCACTCCTATCCTGCAGCCCATGGATCAGCAGGTGATTTCTAATTTTAAGAAGTTGTACACCAAGCACATTTTTCGGTGCTGCTTTGAGGTGACGGAGAACACAAACCTTACCCTTCGAGAGTTCTGGAAGGACCACTTTAACATCGTGATATGTCTAAGAATTATTGATCAGGCCTGGCTGGGTGTTACAACGAGGACCTTAACCTCTGCATGGAAGAAGCTGTGGCCTGAGGCTGTAGCTGAAAGGGCCTTCGAAGGATTGGAACCCGAAGTGTCAGTGGTAGAGGAGATTGTTTCTCTGGGAAAATCCATGGGTCTGGAGGTGGATGAGAGAGATGTGAACGAACTCGTCGAGGAACAGTCTCAGGAGCTGACAACCGAGGAGTTACACGATCTACATTCGCAGCAGCATACGGTGGTTCAACGAAAAATTAGTTTTGAAGAGGAGCCAGAGATGGAGGAGGTTATCTCTACAAGAGATATAAAGGAGATCTTGGGAATGTGGGAGAAAGTTGTAGAGTTCGTGGATAAAAATCACCCCGAAAAAGTTGCAACTGGTCGTGCATCGGAGTTGTTCAACGAAACTTGCCTAACACATTTCCGAAATATCCTGAAAGGGAGGAAGAAACAAACCTCCTTGGACAGTTTTTTTAAACGATCTGCAGGTGAAAATGAGCAAAGCGTGACGAAAAAAGCGAAGACCAGTGACGAAAATTAAGCGCTTCCGTAAGCACTTCACTTTTTCTTTTATTATGTTTTTATAGAATATGTATTTGTTATTTATAAATAAATGTTTCTTCTTGTAAATACATTTTTCTTATTCAAAAACACTTAACAAAAACGACTGAGGTGGTTTTTTGGGAGCTGGAACGGATTAATGGCATTTCAATTAATTTCAATGGGGAAAATTGCTTTGAGATACGAGCAATTTGACATACGAGCAAGGTTACGGAACGAATTAAACTCGTATGTCGAGGTACCACTGTATATTATTAAATCTCGTAGGAAATCTCACTAACTGATACAATGAGTGCTTACCAAAAGTTTCTAGTAAAGCCTCGCACGATTCACGCTCTCTACCTCCGGGATAAAAGCAATTATGGCTCCAATCAATAGACGGAAGATTGAAATCGCCCCCGATTATAATGGTTTTATCTTTATTAGACGAATTTAGCGTCGCCACTTGTTTCTCCAGAGAATGAATAGTTTCCACGCTCGCATTTGGGGGTCTATAAAAAGCGCATATATTTATAGTTTTTGAGTCGCTTCCTTTCACACGACACCAAACACTTTCGACTTCGTCGTCGTTAATCTGTATTGGGTAACTTTCGTATTTATTGCTAACTGCTATAAAGACTTCACCTCCCGAACGGATACAGCGATCTTTTCTGAAGACGCTATAGTCACGAGGAAAGATCTCCTGACCGGCTATGTCTGCCGTAAGCCAACTTTCTGTGCCTATAACTACATCAGCACGCAGACTACGAATAAGATGTTTAAATTCGGCCTCCTTCCTGCGAATGCTGCGACAATTAACCGTAATGATATTTAGTTTTTCGCTATGACTACGTAACGATTCCTCGAGCTCTACTGAGCTATTATTATTGTTATTATTATTAGTATCATCATTATTAATGCCTCCTTATCCTTCCTACTATGTCGACTATTTCTACTGTTACTTAACGTCGGGGTTATAGCGCTATTAAGGTCGCACGCATTATCTACGGAACTGTTGCATGGAAAATCGTTTATCCCCATACCTTCGATAATTCTGTTACCTCACGGATTTCTTACATTTTCCTCTATTCTGCTCTCAATTAATCCCGTACCTGTAAGCTGCTTACATCCTAACCTATCATCTGATCTACTACTGACATTCATCTCAACGCTTGCTGAAAAATTACAATTGCTTAAATCTAACCTAAAAAAGCCCTAGAATGCTCAAACACCCTACGCGCTACCGCCTCCGCAGCCTCGGCAGTTTAGTGCACACCAGAACCGTTTAGGGATGCCCTACATGAGTCCAGGACCGGCCTCAGGTCAACGAAGTCCACTCCATTGCCCCTACAGAAGTCCCACAGCCTGCGGTTCAGCCCGACCACTCGGCTCCAAACCATAGAACCGCAGTCCGTCCGAGGAACAATGCTACAAAAAGCAATATACGCAATAGGTCAGTTACAAAACTGAAGTAGAATTGCGTTTCTGTGTGAATAAGTAGTACTAATTTCATTAAACTTATTACATTAATATAAAAATAACTCACCTTATTTCTTAGTCATTCCAAGGAATTCTCATACCATAAATATCATTTGTAATTCATTGTTAATCAATGATGGAGAAAATTTTAAAAACAAATTAATGGAGCAACATCAGGTTTGAAATACTAAAAGCAATGTCAAAATCTCTTTCTGATTTATTTTCCAAGTATTTATTTTTTAAATAAACGAATTTAATAAATGTTACTGTTTATACGAAAATGTATAGATTAACTGTCCATTGCTGAAGGGTAGTCGAGTGGAAAAGAAAACAAGATTGGAAAGTTGTACCCCATGTCGGAGTACACAAATTTCCAAATGCGTTCTTGGGGATTTCTCAATGTTCTCAATATTTTTCGCTCAGTTGAGTGTTTATCAAGAATCTAGTGAGGTACGTTGTAAAATACATGTAAGTCCTTATGTAAAGTGGTCGTAATTGTTGTCCGAATATAACCAAAATTGGAATCGGATGACCAATATTAGCAAAACTTTAGAAAATCTCCCTAATACCAAATTTTATCAAAATAAATCTAGCGGTTCCCGAGTTGAAACAAAGGAACATTGTAGGTATTCATGGAAAGTGGTCGTAATTGTTGTCAGATGTTAACCAAAATTGGAATCGGTCGGCCAATTTTAGCAAAACTTCCCAATAACAAATTTCATCAAAATACGTCCAGCGGTTTCCGAGTTCTAACGAGGAGTTTCTTTCGATGATTCTCTTAGAGGACATCTGTTGGGGCAGTTTGATACTAGCTTGGCTAGTTCCTGTCCCACCAAGGAAAACATCCGTGTTCAGAAACGAGAGAAAATGTTCTGCTACGATAGTTCAGAGGTAGAATATCCGCCCTGCAAGTGGAAGACCCGGGTTCAATTCCCGGTCATAGCAGACTTTTTTTCTCGTTTCAAAAATTGTTCCTACTTCCATTTGTTCAGTGACCAAGATGTTTCTTTTTTACGTTTTTTGACATAATCCACATAATTATTTTGTCGCTGCTTTAAAGGCGTCGGTGCACCTATCCATGTGAATATTAAGCAAGACGTTAATGCGTAAATATATTAATGATAAAACTGTACAATACAATAGATAAAATATTAAATGTTAATGTAAACATCGCTTCCGTAATTAAGGAATGGGTGAATTTTTGGTAAACTTGGGGTACCCAACAGCAAAAGTAAGTAATCTTCAGAATTTATTGTATTAGTTTTATTGTAATATGACATCGAAAGTGATATACCAATAAAAATAATAAATAATAAAAATCGTTTGCTACTTAAAAGAAAACTTTTTTCCCGAGCGAAGCCGGGCGTTTAAGCTAGTATTAAATATTTATCTCATTATTTAAATCAATTTCTCTGATTTCGGAATGTTTTAGTCAACTTAATTATTTTTTTATCTTTATGTGGATTATTTTATCAGCAGCATTGCATAATGATGGAATGAACAGAAATTTATGACTTCATTCGCTGATAAAATAATCTCGTGAGATTGAAAATATGCCTACCTGCAGGAAAGGAAGATAATTAGCTTTTTAACACAAATTGCAGCTAATGAAGGAGAATTAACTGGAAAATCTAAGTTAATAGGATTTAGTATTACATTAATGATGGTATCTCTTGTTGGTGAAAGGATTAATAATGCAGCAAATAAATTGAACTTCCAAGACCAAAAAGTTAAGGAATAAAAAGAAATAGTCAGTAAAATCTCGTGAAAAATGCTCTCCGGAGTCTATGGAAGCTTTTCATAAAGCACGATTCTTACCAGGTGGATAACAATAACAAAAATTGGTTTTATTTCCGAGAAATACTGGTATCTATAAGTTTTATATTGAAAAGGTGGTTTAATAGTTTTCAAAATACTAAAAACAAATATCAAATTTTATCGAAATTTCCTATTTTGATATTTATGTACAACTCTCATAATTATATTGATATTACTATTTGTTAGACATGATAAGGAGATTAGTTTTGTAGACTAGTTTTAAAGAGGCGCATTTCCCATTGAAATTCAACGGAAAATACACAAAACTATAAAAAAGTTTTCATCTTGCTAAGATAATGAATCTTACAGTTAGTTTAGCGTTATTTCCGAATTGCAACGTAAAATTCTAACTTCGAATAAATTGAAAACTAATCTTATATATTTAATAGAATTCTATAGCTTAAATAATTTCAGAATTATATATTAATCAATTTATTCCCCGCGTATTAATGACATTTTTTACAATTCAATTAAGATATTTCACACGATGTAGTCGCTGTTTTGATAAAGAAAGGAAAAATTCTCTTTTTCCGTGGTTTAAATGTTGTTTTTGATATATTTTCCGTAAATTCTGCAATAATCTTGTAATCCTTAAGCAAAAATTGACTTTGAGAAAGAGAAAGATTAATTTTCGAAACGCATTATAATTAATCCTGAAAATATGTGTTCGAGTTTACATATGCCGATATTTCGATTGTTATTGCGCGCCAGAAATAATACAGATTGAATTTCATTAGACGATCAACATCCTAAAATAAGAAACTTCAGCGTTTGTTATTATACCTTCTTGTTATTGTAAACAAACAAATACGAGTTTCTCGCGAGTTTAGAATGAACGCCCGCAATTGTGTTTATCACGCACGAACTCAAAGGAAATGAAATTCTGGATAAAAATGAGAGCCGCTCAAGCAAGAGAAAAGAAAGTGACGCCATATAGTTCCACAGATTAATGCGAGCGGGAATGGTAATGCGAGTTCCTTTTGGGAGCACCCTGGGACATCTAGCGGCAAAAAGTAGAAGATGAAGACGTTACGAATAAGCGTGACAGGTGGTTACGCGAAAGTCCTCGGAGACAGATGAGTTGTGGGCGCAGGAGCGGTGGGGGAAAGCTGTGTGGTTGAGGGAGGATTCGGAGGGGGATGGACGGGGATGGAGGTAGTGGAAGAGAGAGGGGAGAGTGCGGCGTCGGAGAGCGAACGTTCGACTTGACAGAGAGATGGAGCGGGCGACGTTAAAAGAAAGAGACGTCGAGAGGGGGAGGGGAAGGTGTGGATGGAGGTAGAGATGGAGTGGGGGGAAAGTGGGGGAGGGATAGGGATGGTTGTAGTGAGTGGAGGGCTAGAGACGTGGGAAGGGATGGAGAATGGGAGGGATAGGATAGATGAAGTGAGTCAGAGAGGGTCACAAGTGAAAGAAAAGCGAGAGGAGTCAAGTTTGACGAATATATCATTCAAGGCTAAGGCGTCTCCGATTTAATTATCCTCGTGGAAAATAATTGAGTCAATTAGCATTATGGATGCGTCTATTTTCGTATTCGTGCGTTTGGCACTTCCGTTTGCTCGTATATACGAGTGTCGATGACATCGTGGCTTTTCCAGTCTTTAATTTTTTTATTTGTGTTCCCGTGTACATTTGAGTGTGCCCTTGAATGATGAATTGTAATTGCAGTGGGAAATGTGATGCATCTGTGCTCTATGCCCATATATTTCTAAAAAAACTAAATACGTATAAAGTAACTTATGCCAAAAACATCGAATATCAACGTCATCATGAAACATAAACTAAAGAAAAGATAGCGTCCGCGCAATTAATATAAATTCAAAAGAGGAAATATTGACACGAACTATACATTATGCGAATTGAAAAACTGTCGCAGCGAAAACGCAATAAATGGTATTTAGCAAAAGGAATAAACCAATTCGTACCACTGAAAATTATTTTCAGTTAAATAAATAATGTACTTTTAATTTTTCATAAGGGCTGAAATAGGCCATTTAGGGAAATCGTGAGCGTACGTGAATCCGTAAAACAAGTGAATGTGGAGAGAATGAATGATTGCGAACCAATTACAAGGAGAAACAAACTAATGAGTACGATTAGGATGAAATGTAACTCAAACGCCGTCATCAAGGAATAAAAGAACGCTTTTATGTCAAAAAGCAATCTAGTGTCTAAGATATTACCTATTTTTACCACATCAGAATTGTTACTACGCTTACTGATAGCCACACAAAATGGAATGCATATCTACACAGATTCGATCACCTGAAAACGAGTAATACCGAAAATCGTAAAATCAAGGTGTCAGATGCTATGTTTTTAAATCTGTCTATATATAGTATGAAAAATGCTCGATTTCTAGCTTTGTTATCCACATTACATAAGACAAATGTAAAAATTATAAATACATATAATTAAATATAAAGAAATTATTGTCAGTAACTTAAATGCAAATGCATAAAAAAATTCCATTACGTTATTATTTACATTTGCAGGAGAAAATTCGTGGGTCACCGTACGCCTTCATGAGGCTAAAAATTAATCTAAAATACGAATCGTCATTTCTCAGCGAACGTCATTAGAGTGAATACTTCAAAATATAAATACAGGAATGCAAATAAAAAATGAATGTTTTATTGCAATGACCTTCAACTCGATCGTCTTTACAATAATGAATTAAAATTTTGCGATAAATCTAAAAAAAGTCTTCAGAAAGTAAACAAATCTTCCCACCTGTCTTTGGTGTGAATTTCTAAAGTGGGCTTGCATGCCGAGCAAATAATCATACGAATAAAACAACCAATAATCACATTAGCGCTCATAACGAACCTTTCAGTTATTGCAAATTAAAGATTTATTCGTTATCTAACGCCGAAATCTCGGTATACGACAGCTTCAGAACTTCAAAGGCAAAAAAGGGAGCAGCACAATACTTTTAAATGTGGTATTGCGATAGAGAGAGGTGGGATGGTAAGAAGGGAGAGAGGTGGGGAGAGTAAGAGACGTAGAGATAGCAAGAGAAGGAGAAAATATGCGAGAAAGGAATCAAGAAGGAAAGTAAAAGACTGCACGAGGGAGAGATTTGGGGTGGGAGAGAGAGAGAGGGCGAAAGAGTTAGAAATAGAGGTTGGTTAAGTAACAACGAATACCCGCGTGGGCGTCCGTGAATTAATCAAGTTTAAAGAGAGTAAGAGAGGGTGAGGGATGAAGGAGAGCGTTTAGTGACTGAGAAAGTCTATTGGAGAGGGCTCTTTAAGTCGGATACTGCTCAAGTTGCGCCGAGGATGGTTGAGAAGGAGTCTTTCGCGGCCAAGTCGTCTAATGAGTGGCGGCACGCGAAGGAATGCACAAGGCACTGAAGGAAACAGCTCTACTCACTCCTCTCTCTCTCTCTCTCTCTCTCTCTCTCTCTCTCTCTCTCTCTCTTGTGTACTCTCTCTCCCTTATTCTTACTCTCTTCCTCTCTCGCCCGCACTTCTGTATGAGTTATAGTAAAGTATAAAGTAAAGTATAGTAAAGCGGGTTAGAATACAGAGGAGATGGAGAGAGGGAGAGGCTGGATAGGAAAAAAGGGAAGGAATAGAAAAGGAAGTAAACGTTAAAGGAGAAAGAGAGGAGGATGAGAGAAAGGGGAGACATGAGGGAGGAGACGCAACAAGAGAGATCAGAAGGGTTCGGAAGCGCGCATGTTTTAGACGGAGATAAGGAGGAAATGGAGAACGTGCGAGGAGGAAGATATATGTATAAGCGATGGAAAAGCAGCGGCGGATTTAGCAAGCAAGGGGCCCTATGCGCAGCAAAATGCGGGGTCCAAAACTCAACAACAGCGCCGCCATTTTACATAATTTTAAGTTATGTTAATGTTTTAGGGAAAATAGTTTTAAACTGTTTTTATATGAAAAATAAGCAGAATGTAAAGATAGGCACATAGTGGCAAAAAATACAAAGAAACTAGCGTAATTACCGGTCAAATATGACGGGATTGTGATATAAATATTCCAAATATATTTGATTTCGATATGAAAAATCAGTAAGATATGTTAAATGATAATAATAAATAAATAGTAATATTCCCTCCCTCCCTCTCACTGTCCCTCTCTCCCTCCCTTCCTCTCTCTTTCCTTTCCTCTCTCCTTCCTTCTCTGCCTCTCTTTTGTCTCACCTCCCCCCTCTCTCATTCCCTTCCGTCCCAATCGATAGCTCTCCCTCTTTTTCTCCGTCTCCCTCTTTTTCTCTTTCCTCCCGTCCTATTCTAATTCTATACATCCCTTACTCTCTATGTACTTTCCATTCTACATCCCTTCCTTCCGATCTCCCTCCACACATGACCTCTCTTACTCTACACCTATATAGTCGTTTATATAAGCAAAAGAATCCAAACTAAATCCCAGTCCCATTAGGATTACGTATTTTCGCGAAAAATCCTACGATAATTTATGGCAATCTATGCACTCATATATATTATACGTATGCGGGTTGTGACAAGAATTGATTCGCGAAGTTTAACAATGATGTGGTCAGGAAGGCAACATCCCTTTTAAAAGCCGATATTTTCCCAAATAACGGAAATTTTGAAAATCGGTCGGAAAATTTTTTGAAATATTTTATTGCAAATAGTTTTTTCTCAATTTTACTGCTAAAGAGAACTTATTGCAAAAGGAATCAGATGAAAAGCTTGTTTTGTCTTCGAGTTATTCAAGTTCAAACGTTCCGAACAGAGGGACATAAGCAAATTATTATATAATGATAACTAGTTCACACATTAAATTGCAAACATTAATTACACATAAATATTTGAATAATTTGAAATCAGGAGAAAAATTCTACCATGACCAGGAATCGATCCCGGATCATCCAGTTTCCAGGCGGATATTCTACCACTGAACTGTCGTTACAGAGTAATCCTCCCATTTCAGGATGTGGATGTTTTCTTAGTGCTCCAACAGATACACCACAGAAAACCCACTACCCACTACTATGGTACCTTTGTTAGAAATTTGTGGTAAAAACGGATCATAAGATAGCAATGAACCTCCCGTAGGCGTCTAAGAATATTTCACATCATATTAAGGAAAAATTTATTTACCGTTTCTAATGAGCAGAAAGTAGCGCTTAAACAATTTTTAGAAATTACGTTACGAAACCCAAGTGATAAACTGTAGTACTAGTGCTTGTCATTTCCCGGTTCTTTCACAATCCCGGAATTCCGGAATTCAAAATTATAAATCCCGGAATCCCGGGAAATTCCCGGGATTCAAATAAACAATTTAAAAATGATTAAAAAAGAAGAGGAAAATAAAAATAAGGTTACCAATTGCTTGTTTATGAACCAGGGTTGATATAAAACCTTTTAAAAATTATAAAAAGGAAGAATAAAATAAAAATAGTGTTAAAAGTTTTTTTTATGAACAGGTGAAACTTATTAAGTAATCTTACTTTAGCTTTAGGATTTTTAATTAATTCATTCGGGTTATTTAATGTTTCATTAGAAAATAATTACATTTTATTTATCTGAACCTCGTATCAGACAAAACGCTTACATATTGATGTGCTTGTGTTTTCCGGTTTATAATCACTCCCGGGACCCTGAGAAGTTCGAAGAAATTTGTTAAAATCATTTACAAATATGAGTTACACGAATAAAATAAAATAATTGAAAGGAGCATTAACTTATTCACCTGAAATTTGCTTATCATGTTGATTATAGAAAAATATAGTTACCAATACACACGGTATGTAAAATAAAATATGAATTGAAACAACTCTACCATTCGCATACATTTCTCACATAAATACAAAATCATATCGACAACAGTGTCCTAATTCTTACTTCCTATCAGTAATTGGTTTATAGTAACTTTTAAGAAAACATAATGTGTTCAAACTACGATCGCTCAGTGATGTGCATATTTTGGTTATGAAAAGATGAGCTGCAGTCGTGAGAAAAACCGGAACTTTGATACCCCAAACAGTTTATCAAATATACTCAATTTGGGAGACAATCTGTATACAATGTCAACTCACAACCTATAGCGCAGTGGTCTTCAGGCCTTTTTGTTTACGTCTAAATGATTTTTGGATATGGAATACACCAATGTAGTATTTTAATTAGAGAATATAGAAAACGATTCAGTTGAATTGTAATTGGGAATACTATAAACGTAAAGTTTGGGGCATTTACATATTATCCGGTCGTGAAATTTCTGTCGTAAATTCGAGGAAAGCGCAAAATCGCGAAAATGTAAAATTCGTTTAAATTTATCATTGTTCTTATGAGCCAAACACTAGGACCGAAAGAAAAATGCGTAAATTCAAGGAAAGAGTAAAATCGGAGAACGTAAAATCGAAGTTTCACAGTATATATTCACTCGTGAATACAAGTATTTGTGAGTGCTCTATATAAATTTCTTCCTTATTATTACATTGGAAGTGAAATTAAGCTACTCGGAAACAAAGAGAGTCTTAGTGGTCAACACTAAAAATTTCATGTTTATAGCTTACCGGCAAGTGTCCATAATTAATTTACAAAAATGGCGCAATGCTTTTCTTAGGGGAAAAAACACAAATTTCGGAATTTCTGGAGTCGAACTCATGCCACATAGGTAAGAAGTCTCATTTTATCTGTAAGTTTCTCCATCATATCTACAAAAACTAAAACATTCAGCTCTCTAGCTTCTGTAGTTATGGGTGGACATTAGTATCCTCCTGTTATATCCTCCTCCTCCTCTGTAAGGAACGTCTATATATAATGATAGGAGGATACTAATGTCCAGCCCAAACTACAAGAGCTAGAAAGCTGAAAGTTTTAGTATTTTTAGATATGATGGAGAAACCTTCAGATAAAATGAGACTTTTTACCTAAATGACATGAGTTCGACCCCAGAAATTCTGAAATTTGCGTTTATTCCCCTAAGAAAAGCATTGCGTCATTTTTGTAAATTAATTATGGGCACTTACCGGTAAGCTAGAAAAATGAAATTTTCAGTGTTGCTAGAAGGCCGCAATATTAGTAATTATTGTTAATTTTACTTTCAGTGTCTTGGGTTCGACTCCAGAGACCCCGGAATATCTCCCATAAGTTAGCAAGGGAAAACGCAATCCAGTGTGTAGACCAATCTAATAAGTTTAGGAAGCTGAAATTTTGCAAGATTATAGAATTTTTCTCATAACCAAAAAATAACCAAAAATCTTAAAATTGTTAATTTTTAGGGATAGTTTTAACCCCATTTTAACATTAAAGTTTAATAATTATTATCTTGAAAACTATATGATGTAGGTTCGAGTTTTTTAAATCATTTTGTAGAAAATTATACATAAAAAAAAAAGAGTTCAAAAATTCGACCGCTAAAAATTCGCAATTGTTTAAACAAATTTTTGAGGTTTATGTATTAACGAATGTGCTACGGAGCAGAAATTTTTTTACCGATAGATTTTGTGAAAAAACGAATTAAAAAATTATAAAAATTTTGATATTTTAATTTCCTTGGCTGGTAAAAATTCTTAAATTTTAAACTAATAGATAAATATTTAGGTATTTTGGGGCAAGCTAGGAAGCTGAAATACTAAAGTTAAGTAGAGCTCAGTGCATTTAAACTAACAAACATTTGAAAAGCTCCAACAAAGTGTTATTGCGGCCGCATTAAACTTTTGAAATTTAAACAATTAAATTAATATTATTTCACTTCTAGATGTGCTACAACTTCAAATTTGACAAAAACGTGTGGAATTAGCACCTTATATTGGATAAAGTACAATATTCTTAAAATTTCAAATTTATGGCATTGTTTTAATCAAATATTGTTCAATAAGGAAAGATAGAAATTGGGTGCAGAGGTGAAATATTTTGAATTAAGGAAAAATTTCTAATAATGCTATATCTCTCTGAAATATTAATGTTTATCAGGGTCAGATGAAATGCTTGCAGAATGCAAGCACCAACTACGTGTATGTTATATCCTACTCCTCCTCCTCTGTAAGAAACGTCGATATATCATTCTATATAGATGTTACTTACAGAGGAGGAGGAGGAGGAGGAAGATATAACATACTAGTAGAAGGTGCTTGCATACTGCAAGCATTTCATATCACTTTGAAAAAACATTCATTTTTCAGACAGACATTTCAACATTACAAATATTCTTTCAATTCTAAATATTTCATCTCCGCAGCGATTTCCGATTTTCCCACATGTAAAAATAATAGTTTAAAACAATCCCAAAATGTTGCAATTTTAAAAATTTTACACTTTCTTCATTATAAGGTACTAATGCTACACATTTTAGCCAAAATTTAAAGTTGTAGCAGTTCTATAAGTAAAATAATATTTTTCTAATTGTTTAAAATTAAATAATTTTTAACGGCCACCGAAATTCATATAAGGTAAAATTGAAATTTAAATTTGTGCAAATTCACTACTCTGTAAATAATTTGAAAATTTCAGCTTCCTAGCTCATTCCGTAGTACCAAAACAGTTATCTATTTGTTTAAATTTTAAGAATTTTTAACTGCCAAACAAATTAAAATATCAAAATTTGTATTAATCATAATTCGTCTATTTAAGAATTCTACTAATAAAAAAACTTTCAGATCCGTAGCACATTTGGAAATGCCTAAACCCTGAAAATTTGTTTAAACAATTGCGAATTTTTAGCGGGCGCATTCTTGCCCTTTTTGAAGATTTTCGTTTTTTATAGTCGGTTTTGTACAAAATCATAGCTAAGAAAAACATTTCGAATCTCCAGCTCATCTGGAAGTGCCTAAACATTAGTATCCTCCTGTTATAATTATATATCGACGACTCTTACAGAGGAGGATAGATATAACATACTAGTAGAAGGTGCTTGAATACTGCAAGCATTTCATCTCACCTTGAAAAAACATTAATTTTTCAGACAGACATTTCATCATTACAAATATTCTATTAATTCTAAAGATTTCACCTCCGCAGCGATTTTCGTTTTTCCCACATATAAAAATAATAGTTTAAAACAATCCGCAAATGTTGCAATTTTAAACATTTTACACTTTCTCCATTATAGGGTACTAATGTTACACATTTGAGCCAAATTTTAAAGTTGTAGCACTTCTAGGAGTAAAATAATATTTTTCCAATTGTTTAAAATTTAAACATTTTTAACGATTGCCGCAATATATATATGGAGATATTGAAATTTTTATTTTTGCAAATGCAATGTTCTGTAAATAATATGAAAATTGAAGCTTCCTAGCTCATCCCGTAGTACCTAAAAAATTATTAAACATTAATGTTCAAATGGGGTTATAACGACCCCTAAAATTTAAAATTATAAAATTTTCGATTTTTATCGATGTACTATTGTTTAAATTTAAATAATTTTTAACGGCCGCCGAAATTCATGTATAGTAAAATTGAAATGTTTATTTGTTCTAGTTCACTACTTTGTACATAACAATCCCAAATGTTGCAATTTTAATAATTTTACAGTTTCTTCATTATGGGGTACTAATGCTACACAATTTAGCCAAATTTTAAAGTTGTAGCACTTCTAGAAGTAAAAAAATATTTTCTATTTTTTAAAATTTAAATAATTTTTAACGGCCGCCGTAATTCATGTATGGTAAAATTGAAATGTTTTTTGTGCTAGTTCACTAATTTGTGCATAACTTGAAAATTTCAGCTCCATTGCTCATCCCGAAGTACCGAAACTGTTATCTATTTGTTTAAAATTTAAGAATTTTTAACTGCCAAACAAATTAAAATATCAAAATTTGTATAATCCGTATTACGTTTTTATAGGAATTCCACTTACTAAAAAATTTCAACTCCGTAGCACATGCGGAAATACATAAACCATGAAAATTTGTTTAAACAATTCCGAATTTTCAGCTGCCGCATTGTTGCACATTTTCTTGATTTTCGATTTTTTTAGTCGGTTTGGCAAAAACTCCTACCTAAGAAAAAAATTTCGAATCTCCAGCACTACTGGAAGTGCCTAAACATTAGTATCCTCCTATATGTTATATCCTCTGTAAGAAACGTCGATATATAATGATAACATAACATACTAGTAGTTGGTGCTTGCATACTGCAAGCATTTCATCTCACATTAAAAGAAAATTCATTTTTCAGACAGAAATTTTAGCCAAAATTTAAAGTTGTAGCAGTTCTAGAAATAAAATAATATTTTTCTAATTGTTTAAATTTTAATAATTTTTACGCCCGCCGCAATACATATATGGTAAAATTGAAATGTTTATTTGTGCAAATTTACTATACTGTAAATAATTTGAAAATTTCAGCTTCCTAGCTCATCCCATAGTACCTAAACAGCTATCTATTTGTTTAAAATTTAAGAATTTTTAACTGCCAAACAAATTAAAATATCAAAATTTTTATAATCCCTATTTCGTTTTTCACTTCATATCCTGAAAAAGACCCACACTTTCCTAACCCGCAAACCTTTGAAGCGCTCATATTTTTCGCACACTCCTGCCACCACCTCTTCATCTTGCCAACTAGATGAAGTCTTGAATCTTTCCTCCCACGTACTTACCCCTGCCGAGAATGAACTCCTCTCACGCGGCCTTTCCTTTTGTCCCACCACCAAATTTGATCATTTTCGCCTCCTTGCCGACGTCCAGTCCTTTGCCCGCACACTACGTCTAAAAACTAACCCTCCCAAAGAAGACTCTCTCACCTTTGCCAACCCAAAACTCCCTCCCGGCCTCCCACCTACCTTTTCCATCTTCAAACCTCCTTCCCAATACATTCCACCCACCCTTCCTTCCCTACACCCAGTCGAACAATACCTCAATTATATCCTTTCCAGAATCTCCCAACCTAACTTTTCCGATCTTATCGACCATACAGATAATCTTATCAGACGTGAAAGGCATGCCATTTCTACACTAAAACATCTTGACCATATCATCATCCTCCCTGCCGACAAGGACACCACCACGGTTGTGATGGATCGCGCCAAATATAACGAGGAAGCCGAGCGCCAACTTTCTGACGAAACCTTTTACCATCACCTTACTTCCAACCCCACAGACCACCACTCCTACCAAATTTCGTCCTATCTTCATTCCTCAGGCAAACAGGAAGGTCTTTCCGATTCCGCCATTGCTCTAATGATCCCCAACAAACCCCGCACACCCACATTCTACCTTCTCCCTAAAATCCATAAACCCAACATCCCCGGCCGCCCCATTGTTGCCAGCTTTAATTCCCCTACAGAACGCATCTCCGCCTTCGTTGACTCCCACCTACAACCTCTCATTCGTCAATTCCCTTCCTTCATCCAAGACACTAACCACTTTCTCAAACGTCTCAAACACCTCCCCTTTCCTCTCCCACCCAATACCATTTTGGCCACTATCGATGTCTGTTCCCTCTACACAAACATCCCCCACAATGATGGACTCTCTGCCCTTAGTAAACTCCTGGACTCAAGACCACCCGACGCAAGATCTTCCTCCCATTTCTTATTAGACTTGGCAGCAATGGTGCTCAAATTGAGCAACTTCTCTTTCGATGGTCGTCACTACCTTCAAATTAGAGGCTCTGCGATGGGCACCCGAATGGCGCCTTCATACGCCAATTGCTACCTTGGAGAATGGGAAAGACTCTTCCTCAACGTTCCACTCAGACCACTTTTGTGGCTGAGATACATCGACGATGTCTTCCTCATTTGGACGCATGGACCTGACTCCCTCATTTCCTTTCTCTCGCGTCTCTCCTCCCATCCTTCACTGTCCTTCACCCACCAATCCTCTACCTCCCACATCACATTCCTGGATGTCGATCTTTACCTTCAAGACAGCCAAATCAGCACCTGTGTTCACATCAAATTCACCAACAGCCTCCAATACCTCCACTTTGATAGCTGCCATCCCCTTCATACCAAAACCTCTATCCCCTATGCCCTTGCTCGTCGAGGATGGAGGCTTTGTTCTGATAGACCATCCCTTCTAGAGTATTACTCTGTCCTCGAGGATGCTCTTCTCAAACGTGGTTACCCTCCAGTCTTGGTCCGCGAATAGATCCATAGGGCGATGACGCCTACCCACAATGGATCTCATCCTCACACACCCACTATTCCTGCATCTACCCCTCCACTCACTCTTACGACACTTTTCCTTCCTGGTATCCACGAAGCTCTCAAAACAATCCTTCACGCTGCCCACCCAATTCTTACCTCTTCCTCCCATCAGTCCCTCTTTATCAACCTTTTTACCAATCCTCCGCTCATCTCCTTCCGCCGGTCCCCAAATTTGGGAAATATCTTGTGGAGGAAGGAACTTCCCACTTCTACCACGCTTCTTGCAATAGGCTCCCACCCCTGCGGAAAACCTCGCTGCCTCACTTGCCCTATCCACCTACCATCATCTTCTTTCTCGAGTCCCTCCACCAACATCACCTACCCCATCACCTCCAGAAGCAACTGCACCACCCGTAACGTCATTTACCTCCTTACCTGCACCCTTTGTCCCGCGTTTTACGTAGGCCTCACCAGCAATCCGTTAAACATCCAAATGAACGGTCACCGGAATAGCGTTTCTCTCAGACGCCCCCTCCCAGTTGCATTACACGCTAATACCCACAATGTCCCCTTCAATAGTTGCTACAATGTTAGGATTATTCGCGCTTTACCCTATGACACTCCTGCCCCACTTCTCCGACACTGGGAACTAGCACATATCCATCTTCTCGACTCTTTCTCTCCGCCTGGCCTCAACCCTATTAGCCCCCTTACAATGTCTCCTTGTTACATTGTAGTTATTCGCACTTTCCCTTGCCACACTCCCTCTTTATTAGCTATCCACCCCTCCTACTCCCCACCTCCTCCAATCATCAACCTTCCCACATCACCCTGTCATTCCCCGCCCAGTGTGTCACTTTACGTTACTCTTTCGCTGAAGAAGGGCATAGGCCCGATAAGCTTGCGTGTGTTTTTGTGTTCGTGTGTTTTACGTGTCTCTTCGACGCCCCCAGCAGCCTGCCAGCTTGGTCCTCAACTTGGTAAGTGTCCGCTGGGCTTCCCTCAACACCTTGTTGCCACCCTCATTACTACCTTTTCTTTTCCTTTAGTTAATATATATATATATATATATATTTATTTATTTATTTATTAGGGCTGCAATATTTAACGATTAATTAACCTATTAATCGTTAAAAATTTTAATCGATTAAAATTTAATTAATCAAACTCTTTTCCGGTTATCAAAATGGCGGACAACAAAAACGTGAAACCTATCACTGAAAAGTTAAATGAACGTTTTCCGTTTAAGTTAAATGCACATGGTAAAGTTGATGGTAGCGAAAAGTTTAACTGTCGTTATCAACGCGTCCTTGCAAATGAACAGAAACGTACTGTTCCTCAACAACAGAATTCAATAACACAGTATGTTTGTCAGAATGAGAAACCAGTGAACGCTAAAGTTAGGAAGGATTTAACAACAGTCATCGCACAATGGATCGCTAGTTCTGGTCGCCCGACTGCTATTGTCGATGATCCCGGTCTGCAAATTGTGTTGCGAATAGCCTTCCAGAACTACCATTACACCCTATTGAGTCGTCGAACTGTCGACAGTATTATTTCGAGTATATTTAATGAAGAATTACGTAAGCACAATGATTCTGTGGAGAAATGTGAGAGTTTGGTGATCACATCTGATTTTTGGACGTCGATCAACAATGAATCATATTGTGGCATTACTGTTCATTGGATAGACTCAGAATGGAATTTTATGTTGGTAACATTAGATTGCTTAAACTTTACTGAACAGCACACAGCTGTAAATATTTCTGGTCTGTATAAGATGTTACTCGAGATTGGGAAATTGCTGACATAATCCGATGTATTGTTACAGATAATGCACGAAGCATGGTTGCTGCAAATGGGCGAACTGAACACAGCTATTTGCCATGTGTCGCACATAGTATTCAGCTAAGCATATTAATAGGACTGAAGGCAGCACATGTGGATCCACTCATAGCAAAGTGTCGACATCTAGTCGGCCATTTATAGCACAGCTCTGCCAACACATCTGAGTTGAAAACCAGCCATGCAAGTATTTATAAAGAAGACGATTCCCAGTTCCACAAATTGCAACGGGATCTTCCAACGCGATGGAATTGTAAATATTTACTGCTGGCTAGTTTATTGGAAGTCTAAGATGCCATACGACAGTATCACATCGACTATCCCAAAAATTACAGTGGGGAGCAGCTGCTATATACTGACTGGGACAGGATTGGCAAGTGTGTGTCGATCTTTAATGTACTTGCTGAAGCGACGCAGTTTTTAGGAGCTGAACAGTTCGTGTCATGTAGCTCTGTGCTTCCACTACTTGCATTTTTGACAAAAGAACTGAGAAATCATGATGATGATCCAGGTTACATTGTTCGCTTCAAAACAGTTACTTTAGACGATCTAACTAAAAAAGCTAAAGGTATGGATTCTTTGACAACTTTGCCAATATTATCCAAAATATAAGAGGAATGCAGTGTGGAAAGTAGTACTTGACAATTTTGAAGCGTTTTGTAACAGCAGAAAGCAATCAAAGAACACAAGTGAACAACAGTAGTTGAACGATTACGACACCAGAGAACCGGCGAAAAAACTAAGATAATATTGGCGT
Source organism: Tanypteryx hageni (assembly GCA_028673005.1). Taxonomy (NCBI): domain Eukaryota; kingdom Metazoa; phylum Arthropoda; class Insecta; order Odonata; family Petaluridae; genus Tanypteryx; species Tanypteryx hageni. The sequence continues at coordinate 12,602,418 of CM054112.1, forward strand.
TTACAGACTGACACTTCAGATGACGGACCATAAACATAGGCGCGTGTGGGAGTATCAAAACTGTCTCGCTATAAAGAGGAAGACCGGATTCTGGAAACAGAGAATCCTCTCAAGTGGTGGAAACTGAATCAACGTCGTTTTTCTATGTTAGCTACTTTTGCAAAGACCATTCTGTGTCCCAGCGATATCTTTACCGTGCAAACGACTGTTTTATTCGTCTGGGTATATTGTTAAAAAATGCGAGCGTCTTTAGTACCGGGAAATGTGACTATGCTTGTTTGTCTCCGCGACTGGCTAAGATAGATACAAATTTTCAGTATATTAACTAATACTTACAAATTGAAACTAAGTCTTTCACACAAGTATTACATTTTTCAGTACTGTTTGTTGTTTCTGCTTGCATGCAAGAGCATTTTCTGTTAGGAGTTTATGATATGGAATTTGGTAAGATCGCAGCCTTAATATATCTAATATATAAAAATGAATGTTTATATATGTATGTTTGTATGTCCCTTATACGTTTTTACACCGTGGAAGCTATCGAATTCAAAAGTTTCATGGGTCATTCTATAGACAAAAGGAAGAATTTGGTTTAGATTTGCAGACCGTGGGATCTCTTATACCCCATGGGGTCAACAAAATACTATTTCCATAGGAATGCATGGGAAATGGTGTGAAGAAACCCTGAAATGCCATGCAGTCCTTCGCTGATGTGGATAGAAATATATCTAAATATTAGCTTGCGATCACGAAAAATAGCTTATCTTACGCACAAAAGACTGAATATTTTAATTCTGTTCATGTTTTGTCGTGTTGCATGTTAAATCGCTCGAAATTATCCTTTAAGCGCAAACTTTATTAACATTTTCCAGTCGGCAACAAAGCTAAAGTTCTTCATTGTTGTCCTCTTCAAAGGGAGATATATATATAATTTGTTCTATACCATGCCAGTATGTGGTATTAAAAAGCACCCGCAAACACAGAGCTTATACAGAGCGAGCCACGGATGATGTGTAAAAGTTTTTCTTAAATTTACACCTCAAGGGATAATTGTTTGTCAATGAAACTTTGCACACCACTTCTTCTGTGTTCTAAGATTTGGGCAAATGGGTTAACATGTTGATGATATCAATTTTTGTCACTGAGGCTTATCGGCCTTCCATGTTCATTTTGGAAAAAACATTTTTTGGAATTCGCGAGAGAAATGTTGAGGTCGAGGGATTTCGACCCTGCTGATTTAAAAATTATATCAGTTTTTACCCCCGACCTTCCCGTAATGCAGGGGTAACTCCCCTAAAAGAAAAAAGAAAACAATGTTCATAAAAAAAGTTTCTAGGGGTTATCGACCTCGCCGATTTAAAAAGTGAAATCAGTTTAAACCACCTCCACCTTGCTCTCAAAAGCACTTTTGAAGCCTCAAAAAAATACCCTGAAGAAATGATACGCAGAAAATTATTTTTAAAAAAACCTACCCTCGATATCCCATCCTGTGAAGAAAGAGGCTTTGTAGGAAGTAAACACAAACCCAAATTCGTTTGTAAAACCTCAACAAGGAGAGTTTATGACGCTTAAATGAATAGACGAGAGGTTTGCACCGAGATTTTTCTAAGGGAGATAATCAATATGTGCCAGCGTTTTGGTTCCTCTGTAAAATATGCGAATTATGAAGGAAGGAACGGAATTATCCAACGGGACAACTACCGAAGGTTTTTCCCAAGGGAGAAGGACCCAGTGTTTGACACTATGAAGCGATCTCGTATGAGAGTTTAAAGCAAGTGACTGTTTGACGTGTTATGGCCTTCGACACCCTCCACTACGGAAGGAGTATCCTCAATGAGTGACGTAGTGATTCATAACGGTAATATTATTCTTTTTAACTGTAAATTACTCCGACAATATTTTTATTGTTTTAAAATTATAATGCTCACGAAAATAATAGGCTTAATTTTAATTACCAAATATAATTAAGCGATAAAATTAACCAATAATTACGATAAAATATGCCCATTTCTTGGCTTCCAGTGATCTACATTAAATTATTAGTTTTATTTTTTTAGCGTTTAATATGGGACGAAGGTAAAAACACTGGTCTGGGGAATTTTGGCAAATGCACGCGCCATAAGTGTAATTCTGTCTTCTAAGGGTGGAAAAGAGTATATGTAATTTTATCTGGTAGATGGCGCTGGTGTTATTTTGTGACGTCACATTTTTCAAAACTCCCCCTAGTCCTCGTCGTCACACAAGTCGGACTCCCCCCCCCCCCCTTAGTGCGTGACGTCATATACGGACGGGCCCATGAGTGGCAAATTCAAAAAAACTTTCTCCTAAATAGGGGTAGTTACCCCTGCTCAGGAGTGTTTCGGAGGTTTAAAACACACTTCATTTTTGTAATCAACAGGATCGAAAACCCCCAGGAAATTTTTTTATGAATATTGTTTTATTTTTTCTCTTAGGGGTAGTTATCCCTGCCTTAGGGGTAGGTTGGGGGTTAAACTGATATTATTTTTGAAATCAATAGAGTCGAAAACACCCCGACCTCAACATTTCTCTTGCGAATTCTAAAAATCTCTTTTTCCAAAACTAACATGGGAGGCACATAAGCCTCCGTGACAAAAATTGACTTCACCCCCGAAAGGGGGTGAAATCAGCAACACAGCAACTTGTCACCCCCTTTTCCAAATTTTAGAACCCAGGGCAAGGGGTGTGCAAAGTTTCATTTACATACAATTACCTATAAAAATAAAAAAGGCGAGCTTCGCTGGCAAGATAAAATTATATAAATAAACTTTTTTCTCCTGAAGCCAGCAGGTTCGTTAAGGTAAAAACTTTTTCATCAACAGCTGGTCACAAGCGAAAGTGTTGGTGACAGACGATGCTGAGGCAAACTTCCCACGATGCGGTCAAAAATCCTCCGACGAAGCAAAGACCCCACAATGGGGAGGGAACCCAACAGCGACTGAACGAAAAGGAAAAAACCAACGGTGTTCTAGGAAAATAATAATATAATAATAAATACGTATTTCGGTCGCCACGCGACCATCTTCAGGGCCAAGTGTAGTGACTCAAAGTGAGTGAGGATGATCGGTCACGGGTCTCTTTTATATCCGATCGAGATCCGGAGGGGGGAGGGGGGTTTCGGAGGAGGGAGGGAGGGACTAATTTGAATAGTACGCTTCAATGTTTCCTGGTTCGAGATTTAACTCGCGTGTCGGTGTTTGTAAATTTCAAGGCTTTCTAATGCGTCTAACTTGGCATTTGGGCATCCTTTAAGCAAGGTTAGGTTTTCAATATTCATGCGGTGGTTTCTTTCTATAATATGTTTTGCGACGGCTGATTGTTCCGGTCTCCCATATTTTGTGTGTGTTAAATGTTCCTTGAATCTAACTGTGGGGTTTCGTTTTGTCTATCCAATATAAGCCTTGTCGCAGTCCTGGCATTGTATTTTGTAAATCCCCGATTTTTTCAGTGGTGGTATTTTTTCCTTTGGATTGCCCAATAAGTTTTTGACCGAGTTGTGATTTTTGAACGTTGCCTTGTATCCGATGTTGTTCAAGATTTTTGTTAGGTTTTTAGTAATTTTTGGGAAGAAAGGGATAGCGATATATTTTTTGGCGTCTACTTGGTTTTCTTCCTTGGTTAAAGTCGTGTCTTTCTTTTTAGCTTTGTTTCGATGTTTTTTGATTAAAGTATCAACAAGCTCCTCCCTATACCCGTTTTCCAATGTAGCCTGTTTTATGTAGTGTACTTCCTTGTTAAAACGATTTTTATTCAATGGTATAGATATTAATTGGTGGATAATTGTATTGAAGGCAGCTATTTTTTGTTTTCTTGGGTGATTGGAGTCTACCCTGATGTAATTATTTTTATGAGTAGGCTTCCTGTATATATCAAATTAGAGTGTTTTATTTTGGGTCCTGATTATTTTTATGTCTAAAAACGGGATTTCACTATTGTCCTCCACTTCGTACGTAAAGTTTATGGACTTGTGTATACTATTAAGTTCTTCTACGAACGTGTCAATATTATATTCTTTTGTGTCGAAGATTGCGAGGATGTCGTCTACGTAGCGAAACCATATTTTAGGAAAATATTTGAACTGTTTTCTACATTGCATTTCAAAATAGTAGAGAAAAACATTTGCAGTGAGTGGGGAGAGTGGGTTTCCCATAGAAGTCCCCTTTGTCTGTTTATAAAATTTGTGATTAAAAACAAAATAATTTTGATCCATACATAATTTTGTCAATAATAAAATGTCCTGTATTTTTGTATCCTCAACATCCTTATTTTTAGACCAGTCCTCAAGATTTTCGAGAGCACATTCAATGGGCACACTTGGAAACAGTTGTTCTACCTCAATAGATACTAAAAGTTCAGTCGATTTTATTTCTACGTTTTTCAATTTTTCTATAAGGTTATACGTCTTTTTAATGCCATAAGTTTCTTCGATCCCTAGGGTTTTAAGTTCTTGGGTGAGCCACTTGGCTAATTTGTATGTAGGGGAGTTTATTGCTGCGATAATAGGTCTCATTTTTTCCCCGGGCTTACATAATAGCGTACATAATAGCAAGCGTATGTGATGTGATCCTGTTAAATAATTAATTTTACTCTCTTTCTTACAAATCTTTCTTGATATAACTAATTATTTTTCTAAGAGATACAAAAGTCGTTAATTTTTTTATTTTTTTACAAAGAAAGTCTAATTGTGTATTTTTTAGTGCATTATATATCTCGCATAAAAAACTCTCATCTGCCTTAAGAACAATTAATTACTTACAATAGTTAATATTATTTAACTCTTTTTTCTGCCTCATTTCATCATTACATCCAATTTGCAAGCAGCGCTTTAAGATGATGTAATAATGCTTATAACAATAATTCCATAATAGGTACTCGATAGTTCTGTACCGAGCTAGTAACAATGTTATGTTATCGAGTAAAATTGCAATGTTATCACGAGTTTAAGTAAATATTTTCTGATGTAGCTGATAAATTAAGTTACTCAAACCAGCATAAGAGGAAATCCAGATTCTTTAAAAGAAAAGTTCATTTTTCATAATCTTTTATCGGTGAATCAATACTGGTGTCTCCTTTTTAGCCGGCATGCTAACATTTCCCAAGGTTTTTAGATGCATTGGAACTATAATACATAATTTATCAATTCCAGCCATAAGTCGAGTCTTATAATTCTGTTTTTGAATTTTCTTATATTATGTATTTTTATAAAAATCCCTGAGAATATTTGAAGACAACAAATCCTAGCGATTGAATTTTCTTTGGTTCTTAATTTCTATTCTTCGGTTTAAACTCGAGCCTAGACGTTCATTGCAGTAAAAAAATTACCGTTTCTCCTTAAATCTGTCGCGGCGACCGTGTCTCAACCATTGTCAATAACGAGGTTAGACTCCAACCAGAGAAGCAGAAGTAATCTCAAGAGGACCTTGGCCCACATCTCTCTGAAGTCTTGCAGATAAAGCGGGTAAAATGCAAACTGAAAATGATTCTGCGCCCCTTTCGTGTCTTTAAGCACGTATTGATCTTCTTGAGGGCTCGCGGAAGCATTTTTCTAAGTTTTGACCTATTAAATTCACATATTTAAAAATTGAATAAACCGTCTTTCTTAAAAAGCAATTTTATTGCGTAAATTTCTTCCGGTTTTCATTCAGAATCGTCTAAAAAAATCGGCAAACTTTGTGAAGCCTAGAGAGATCTCGTAAATATCGAAAACGGAACGAATTGATACGGAGCTAAACAGGTCTTCGATATATAATGCGTCAGTATTTCAAAATTGCAATTATCAGTGGACGCCACAATACGATATAATTAGTGATTCCAACACCGAGTACCGGTTATCCGGGTACTCGGTGTTTTTTTATTTTTCGAGTACACGAGTACTCGGTTAATTTTTTCCGAGTATTCGATTATTATTGGAAAAATTAAAATTTTCCATAAATGTCGGCAGATTACAGGTGCATTTATAATAATTAAAGTAAATGTCGGCCTTGGTAGAGGGGTGGTTAGCGCGTTTGGCTCCCAACGCTAGGGTCGCGGGGGACCGAGGGCATGGTTGTATGTGTTCGTCTTTGTTAAAATTAGTACGCTCATTGTAAAAGGCCATTAACGGCTGTTTATGAGCTGATATAAAATAAATTTTAAAAAAATCTTTTTAAATTTTAAATATTCTGGCGCGTCAGAGACCTTCCAATAGCCTAAATAAAGAAAATGGTCGGGCAAAGGGAAAAAGACGAATAACCTACGAGACACCTGCATATGGCTCTGGATAAACCAAGACAGGTAATGACAAAATATGAGCGATTTTAAGGGAATGCATTCCTTCCCTTTGTATCTGGGCTGCCTTCGAGTATTCGAAGAATTTATTTTATTCAAAGACAGTATCACCTTAAAAGTAATTATAGTAAAATATTCCAATATAATCGATTTCTTTATCTTTGTTACATCTTTCGTAACTAAGTCTTTCGTTAAATTTCCATTATTAAAGTGGTGGACGCTTCCTTTGACCCACTTTGGGAACTTCTTACGGAAAGAAATTCAGAGAAGTTTTTTCATGTGATTCGGTTTTTTTCACTTAACCCAATAACACGGTGCTGCAAGTTAACAAAGGCGATTACCTAACTCCGACCTTGAAATAAACTTCACCATTTGGGACATGAAGTAGCGGTTTGGCTTCCAATTCCATTAAATAATAAGGGTTTTTCCAGAGTATTTTTGCATTGAGAGGAAGCCTTACTTATTTTTCGGGAATACCAAGTTCACGTCCATATAACTGGTTAAATTTTAAAGCAGAGTTGGTCGAGGAAATAGTTTTGCACGTAATTTCCTGTAGAAAATTACACAAACGTATGTGTGAACGGTAGTTCTCATCGACTCCTTCGTGGATTGAGACTGCTGTACAGAGTTGGGGAAGCTTTCAGAAATTCGTCTCGGTTAAACTTGCGTGGGCGTTGAAATGACGCCATTCCTTAAAATAATATCCTGCCCACGCCGGGGAACTTCCATTTAAAATTGTCGTATCCAATTCGTCGAATCTTTATTTTCGTAGCTTTTTACTTTTTTTAATATGGGAAATAACAATGAATAACGATAGGTAAACACAAAAGTCATGCATATAATCCTAGGGCATCCCATACTATTCTTTTATTCAATCTTGTAGCGATTTTATGTGACAGAGATATTATATAAATTGTTTTTAATTGTTAATATTTATGGTCCCGATGAAATATGCTGTTCTTGAGCAGATTCGAGGGAAAAATTGTCTAATTTGTGAGCATAAAGTTACAATTTCATCTCACTGGCATGTCGATTGTGAAAAATCACTAGACTCTTCCCCAATATATAACCTGATGTATACGGAAATTGTTGAAGAAGCTAATATTTTTCACCCTAATCTCTCTCTTTGGCACGATACACTGCTATGCCAAGATACACGGTTCTGGAACCACTCTACTGCGAAAATCAGTCCATAACAAATTATATCGGAGAAAAAATCCGCATCGATGAAAAAATGTCGCCCAAGGATTATCATTTCCTTTGGTTCATTTGTTTTTTAAATATATCTACAGAATGAGAAATTGTTTTTTTCTTATTTTAAGGAACTATCATGTTTCTTTGTCTGCATGCACAGCTATGAAATATCAAATACTATATTGTTCTTAATATTTTTTAAAATCTTCAATGAATTAAGTAGCAGATGTATCCTATGTTACAACACCAGAATATTTTACGTTTTGTTTAAGTCTTAGACAAATTTTTAATCCACAGTAAGCGTTTGCGAGATTCTAATTCAATTTATTTTGTACCAATATATCACGACAGTGACAAATGTGCTTACTCAATTTGGCAAATTATTAGCACAACTATTTCTTAAAATTTAATCCTGTATTTGAATCAGAACAATAACTCGGGAATTAGACGCTAAAATTTGCAGAAAATAAACAGAATAGAAATAACGGTAGAGATTAAATTTTATTACTCATAATCGGAAAGAAACAAGATCCAGATGGCAATAAAATATTTCCCGCGCGGACGTCTTAGTCGCAAGACGGTTTTGCAAAATACTAAAATTTAAACTCACACTTTCATCACACTGTTAAGTACTAATAATAATGACATAGGCAAACAAAATATGTTTACACGTTTATTTTCATTACCACATGAATTAATTTAGTCAAAGTAATTCGTCTCACCTTATGGATCAAGCATTTTGTGCTAAATATAAATTGTGATCTTATGCACATTTTGTTACTATGAAAAGTATTGTCGATTAATGTATTAAATCGATTTTAAGACAATATTTCGAGTGTCAATTACGACAGTACCTGGACGATGCAATAAATTTCTATCTCAATAGGAGAACTGTTGAGCTAAATATAAACACCTCTTGGCTTCCCTCTCATTCCTTCTTTTCAATCCCCACTCCTTGCCAAATTTCCTTCTCTCTCTCACCCCCTCCCCCCTCCCTCCCCCCCTCCCTCCCTCCATCTCTCCCTCCCTTCCTCCCTCCCTCCCTCTCCCCCTCCCTCCCCATCTCCCTCTCCCTCCCCCTCCCTTTCCCTCTCTCCCTCTCTCTCTCTCTCTTTCTCTCCCCCTCCCCTCTATCTCTCTTTCTCTCAAAATCTTTTTCACTCTTGCTAATCTAAACCGAAAAAATAGATTGAATTGCTCGGCCTTTAAAGTCGAATTTAGGGGAAAAAATCCAGCGCTTTCAAATAATCTTTTAAAAATAATTTGCGTAGGATGGAATATTCCATAGTGGCGACGTCTTTGAAGATGTTTCCCCATCTCCTTCTACTGTCATATCTCTCTCTGGCTTCCTCCTCTTTCTCCAACCCAATCATAAGTAAGGGAACAGCTTCCGGATCCTCCGAGTGATTTGAAAGTTGTTTACTCCTCTCCTCCCCCATCCATACTCCTTTCAGTCCCCCATCCTTCCTTACCTGCCCCTTTCCCTTTTCCCCTCGTCCCTTCCTCTCTCCCACCCCCCTAATATAAGGAGAGTCCCTTTCTATCGCATTCCTTTCTATATCATCAGATCTCAATCTTTTTCTTACGGGTTAAAACAATTCCGTAGAAGAGGAGGATATACAAACCCCAACCGGGTTTTCCCCTCATTCCCTCTCATCAATCGTCTCTAACTCTCCCCACGCCCTCCGGAGCATCTTAGCGATTGTCATACGCCCGCATTTTTGTTTTTCCAGACGAGATTATTTCCGGGCATGCGACTGTTAAGGGAATACGATCAACTGCGCAAACTTATGGATTGGCTTCCTTTAACGACGTCACGATCGTTCACTCGCCCTCGGTGATTTGTTAATCTTCTAAACTTTTCTATTATCAAATCCTGATGATTCATTCGAAATTTAAAATTCAAAATCTATAGGAAGGTAGGAGGGTAGATAGAGGGAGGGAGAGAGAGCTACATGTTATCTTCATCGAATAAATGCAATATAGGTGCTTCTCGTCTCGGAATTTACCATATATTGTAAATATGCAAAAATAAGCCAGAATAGAAAAGTATACTCCATGTTGGAGTACAGAGAGATTTGAAATGCGTTCTTTGAGATTTCAAAACCCTGAAGTTCTAAATTGTTGTGTCGTTATATTTTATGTGCTTGAAGAATAGTACTTCATGTCTTTATGCTCACTTCATGGGTATTAGTTAACTAAAACAAGCATTTAAAATTATTATAACGATCTAGATCAAAAGTAGTCCCTCACGCCATGCGGGGTCGCTTGGTGGGTGGGAGGGATTCCGGCGAGTCTAGGCTAGAGATGGGTCGCTTGTAGCGGTCCCACCACCTAGCCCGGATCTCGCCGAGCGCATTCACCTCTCGGTGCTGGGAGGCTGCCGCCTTCATGTAGAATTCCCTGGATATCCTCGGCAAGAGGACGTCTAGTGATTCCACGCTCCCGTCTTCCTGCAACCGGCTGACAGACTCGTATCGGGTACGACCAAGTATCAGCCGGAGTGCGATGTCCTGCACGACCTGGATACTGTAAAGGGAGGTCTTGGACACTCCGGACCAAACCGGAGCTGCGTAGGTCGAGATTGACCGTACGCCGCTCAGGTATAGAACGTCTCTTTGTGTCGGCCGACAAGACACGCGAGCTCAGGATGGGGCGAAGTCTCATCAGGGCCCCGAGTGCCTTGCGGTGGATGCTTTCTACCTGAGACTTCCAGAGAAGTCTTCGGTCCAACACAACGCCAAGGTAGGTGACCTCTTAGCTCCAGGGGATTACCTCCCCCATCACCGACAGGTCGACTCCAAGCGGCGCTCCCCTTCCAGGGTGGAAGATGACCGCTCCTATCTTGGATGGGTTGAGAGCAATGCGTCATCGACGATAACAGGTGGCCAGATCGTCGACGGCGCACAGCAGATACTCAACTGCCGCGTACTTCTTGGTCGAACACGACAGGAGCGCCGCGTCGTCCGCATACAGGGCGAGGATTGTAATCCACCCAAACCCCAGAGGGGGGTCATGGGTGTAAATGTTAAAAAGGATGGGCCCCAGGACGGATCCCTGCGGGACACCGGCGCAGATTCGCCGCAGTCCCGCTCCTAACTGGAGCCAGAACACCCGGAAGGTCCTGCCCTGTAAGTACGACTGCACTAGTCACACGAACCAGACTGGCATCTGGAGTCGAACCATCTTCAACAGGAGCGCGCAGTGCCACACGCGGTCGAAGGCCTTTGATATATCAAAGAAGGCCACCGCGACCGCCTGCTTCCTGTTGAAGGCGTCGGTGATAAAGTCCGTCACCCTACCCAGCTGTTGGGTGGTGGAGTGCCCCTCGCGGAAGCCGAACTGTTCGTCCGGGAGAATATCCTTCTCCCGGAGGATGACGTCCAGTGGCTTCCGGAGCAGACGCTCAAAGATCTTTGTGAAGCCAGCCAGGAGCGAGATAGGACGGATGTCTCCGGGGCCAATCTCCGTCCCCGGCTTCTTCGGGATGCAAACGGTATTTGCCATTTTCCAGGCCGACGGGAAGTATGGAATCCTGACGCAGCCGTTGTACACGGCGGTCAGGAATTCTACCACTGCGACGGGGACCTGCCGCAGGACGACGTTAGAAATACAGTCGTCCCCCGGAGCCTTCCTCAACCCAAGGCGGCGAACCAGTGCCACGACCTCTACGCCCGTGAATCGAGGAAGCTCCGCTTCTGGCATTGCATCCCGATCCAGCGATTCCAGCACCGCTGCGATGTCCTCTTCCACCGCATCCGACTCAGCTGTAGCCGGATTGGGACAGTTCACCCCCATGAGGTATTCTGCCATCAATCCGGCCTTTTCCTCTGGGGAACTCGCAACGCAATCCCCCTGGACAATAATGGGATCGCGCCGCTGAGTTCCACATAGCCTCTTGCAGGTCTTCCAGACCGAATGGTCCTCCAGGCTTAGGGTGCGGATATTATTCTCCCACACGTCAGAGCGCACGTCTTTCAACATGGGCCTGACGGTCCTGGTCAGACCATACAGCTGGATCCACAGACCCAGCGTCCGATGGCGCTGCCACCGCCGTCGGACGCTGTTTCGCCGGGTGATGGTCTCCCGGACGACTTGGGGCAGGGCGATGCGGATGGCATAGTGAATGCATGCTAAAGGATGTCCCGACGTTGTTTACGACAGCAAAGTCGAGGACATCCCCGGAAGGCAGGAACGTCGGCTCTGTGGGGGCCAACACGGGCAGCCCCTCTTCGTCTGCCAGGTCCCGCAGCCTTGTGCCCCTCGGATTGGCGAATCTCAAATGCCAGCTGGCATGCTTGGCACTCAGGTCTCCGATGACAATCGAGGGGCAGCATTCTCCGACGAGATCCATGACCTCGTCCGGGTCTCACGCCCTCCTAGGCGGATAGTACGCCGAGGAGACACTGATCCACCCAGAGTCGGTCAGCACGTCGGCAGACACGGCCTCCATCGACCTGTATGATCGCTCCCGACAATGGCGATGCCTTACAGATCGATGGATCAATAATGCAGACCCACCCCGCCCCTGGCCCCCGGTCGGCCAGGTAAATCGACGGCCCGGGAACCTTCCAGGTATCCGATGGGCGGAGGTGGGTATCATTGACTGCGGCCACGATGGCGTTCTTTCCCTGTAGGAACGCACGGAGTTCCTCCGTCTTCTCCTTGACTCCCCGTGAGTTCCACTGGACGATTATGGAGCATCCTCTAGTCGCCATTATTGGGCGATGAGGAGCGCTCCTTGACCAACTCCTCCAGCAGCGACAGGAGGAGTCGTCCGGACGTTGAGGAGATGCATCTCCTCAGCGACCTACAAATCATCGCAACCGTGGTACAGAAGTCTGGGTCCACCTCGGACCCAGCGACCTCTGGCTCGACTACTCATGGCAGACTAGTCTTCGCTGACGAGGTGGCCTTTGACGGGGTAACCACTTCCGCGGTAGGGGCGGTGAACACCGTCCTTGCGGCAGCCTTTGCTTTCGGCTCGGCCAAGGGGGCCGTGGCCGTGGCGGGACCGTCGGCAACGGCCACACTCTCCACGTCCATGACCGATTCGGCCATCTGCTGCTACCTGATCGCCAACTCCTTGGCTGCCCTCCTCCTTTGCTTCCGAAGGAAGGACTTGGAAGGGGGAGCTTCCGCCGGGGGCGCCACGGGGGGCGACCCCGAAGAAGAGGGGGTGAGAGCTGGGGCAGGTACAGCGGCGGGCCGCTGAACCTGCGTTTTGACAGAGGCCGAGGGAGTCGGACCCTTCATTGCGACGGAGTACGACTGGCCAGCAGTCGCCTTTGCCGAGGGAGCAGACTTGGCCTTGAGGAGGGCCGGTGCAGATTTGGGTGCCGGTTTCGGCATCTTCTTCTGCTGTCCCTCCTCATATCTCTCGAGAGCCTCGAGATAGACCGGGCACTCCTTGTGCGAGGACGGGTGGTCCCCCTCGCAGTTGGCGCACTTGGCCGGCTCTGCGGGTAGCTGAGGGCAGTCCACGCCCCTATGCGGACCCGCACTCTTAAAGCATCTGACGTCGCATCGGCACGCATGCGACGTGTGACCGAACCGCTGACAGTTGAAGCACGTCAGTTGTCCGCGGCTGCCGCGGAAGTGCTCTACTTTGACAGAGCACCGGCACACCTTGCGAATGTCGCACGGGAGAGGAGCTCTGGGAGTCCTCTCCACGTTGACCATAAATCTCCCTATGAGGACCCTTTTACAGTCCTCCATGGCTGTCATTTACCGGACGTTCCTGACCACGAACCCCTTCGCGGTCAGATCCGCCGACCCGTCCTCAGGCGTGTAGCCTCGCCCAACTCCCTTCAGGAGAAGGCGCATCCCCTGTACCGACTCCAGGAGCTGGGTATGGTGCTGGACGCCAGCGTCGTCCAGCACCTTGGTGGCTTCCTTGTGGTGTTCCGCCGAATGGACCACCACTCTAGTGGAAGCCCGACGGACCTCCAGATCATAGTCATCGCCAATGACCATACTCAGCTCATTGGCGATGACCTTATGCGACACGATGCCGTACACCGCGATCGGTGATACGCGCAATCGCGTCCTCGCTCCGCTGCCGGTATTTCCGGCATGACCTTTTTTATGAGCCTTTCCACCGGTTCCCCCGTTAGCACTCGAGGAAGTCTTCTTCCTCTTTGCCCTGCGGCGGGTAACCTCCGTGAACCCTCCCTCTTGGTCGTGACTATCCTCGTCGGAGGAACTGAGGATAGCCGAGCGGTCGGCTAACGAGGCGTCGGCGGGGCTGACGTCCTTCGTTACAGCGATCTTTCGTTTGCCACGGGTAACCTCCGTGGCGTCCATTGCCTCTGAGGCTGCGGATTTTTGGCCCTGCAAAGGGCCGTTTTTCGCCGCCACACTCGGGGCCACTGCTACCTCCAAGTCCGATGCGGAGGAGAGCAGGACGTCCTCCCCACTACCAGGGGGGACAAAGGCGCCGACGACGGCGACATTACCCTCTGCCAGAAGGGAGACTGGAGCTGTAGTGCACATTTGCACTCCTCCAGAGGAGGCCTGTGCAAAACTTCCCAGCTTAGTTGAGGGGCCAGCTTCTTCGACCTCCAGGGCGGCAGCAGCTGGAGTCGATCTAGCAAGTTCCCTCAACTCTTGCGGGGTGACTTTCCCGAAGCCGCTGGGCGGCTCGACCCGGTCGACATGGAGGCCCCCTTCTTCAAGGGCGGCCGTACCAATAACCCCGCTCGGGCAATCAGTAGTTCCTACCGGCAGAGCCGGAGTCCCTAGTGACGAGCCGCTGGGCGGACACAACCGAGAGATTTGGAGGACCCCTTCCTGAAGGGCAGCCAACACCGCAGACCCAGTAGAGTCACTGGCCATGATGGCCGAAAAAATGGCGGAGGCCCTTTTCAGGGCCACAACCCAAGCAAGAACTAGCCTCAGAAGGCTAGTTCAGGCAGTTGGAGACTATCGAGTAATAAGAAGGGGCTAGTTAGCCTTCTCTCGGCAGTCACAACCAGCAAGATGGAGCGAAAGTCTCCAATATACAGAAAACCGCACTGGGGGCCTGCTGCAAACAACTGACGATCGCAAAATCTCGTAAGCACGAAAGTGCGTAGTGTTTGAGTGTACTATCAGAATAGGCCAATCAAAACTCAGGGCTCTCGGCGAGCATCCTTTTACCTGGTATCTTTGTACCAAATATACTTGGACGTAATGCCATAGGACGATGTCTTTGGAACAATAGGAACTATCGAAGTATAATCTACAACGAAGTTAATGTACAATTCCTAGACCTCGTGGAATTTCATAATTAAATATAATTATCGATAGGAGAAAGTATATTTGATGAATAAATTTTGCTGTTTTCCAAAAATGCTGAACCTGTCGTGTTTCGCATTTTTTTGTGGAAATTAGCAAAAGTTTTTCGTTAAAAATTCTTTCTCGTATTGATAATTTTATTTGATAATTTACAATCGTTGACATGATTGCCCGTTATCGAACGTAAAAGAATTTTCGCACTTTTTTCAAGAAAGCTGAAAAAAGGTGTCCAACGAAAACATTTTCAATTTCAGCCGCCCAAGAAATCAAACAGACTGAATTGCGTATTGACGGAGTGGTTAGAGCGTTGGCCATCCACGCAGCGGTCCCAGGTTCGAATCCGTTGGAGATCGGATTTTTCAAACTAGAATCGTCCCGTCCCCTACTTGTGTGATTTCGGATTTCGGAAGGGACGTTAAGCAGTTGGCCCCCTTGGTGCTCTTCGTAAAGAGTAGGCTAATGCCGGCACCGGGTTTCCCTCCTCCCTTGTGTGTGTTCTGTGTGGAAGGAGTAATGGCTATAATAATCCAAGAGGTTGATTAGCCAGAAATACACACAAACATGTTGACGCAAAGAGAATAAGTCAGCCGCAAGGGATGGAGACCGTATCCAAAACTCGCTCCTAATTCGGCAACCGTCTGATAACTTCGCAAATGCGATGCCGCAAACAACGCCGTGTTTGGTGCGATTCACTCCTCGGATGCGATGCAACCTCCCTTCATCCTGCGTTTCACTCCACCTTCCCTCTTACACTCCACTTTTGCGGAATTTCCCTCTCCCTCTGGATGACAAATTGAGCCACGTCATTTCCCATGAACCACCTCGATAGAGAGGATGACGTGCGAGTCAAGAGAATGGAAAGAGAGAGAGAGAGAGGCGGGGGAAAGGGGGAGGTACTACAGCAAAAGTTCGATACCATGTTTATATATGCGGTTGCCGGAGAATGAGAAGCGTTCTAGACTCGCTCTGAATTTTTTCCCTTTTGGGATTAAGCGATGTTTTAAAAACTGTAGCCCACGCGCCGATTAATTGTTAAAAAACCTTTCCGCTGTTGTGTTTTTCCGGCGTTTTTATTTGCTGGCGTTTTTTTAGAGCACACTTTGGTAAAATTGATTTCGCCCAAGAATAAAATGTAAGCAAATATCCCGTTGCTTCGGTACTGGGTTAAAAAATATTATCACTAGTTATCCAGGCATTGAATGACAAACATTAAAGTTATAAATCGTAATAAAGATAAGGATTTACATTCCTAATCACAATGGTTTATGGAAAGTTTCCTTCTCAAGGGCTGATACACCCACTCCATCAATCATTCAATCACATACGTTATATTTGGAAATCTAATAATAACGCGGCAACTACAAGAGTTTTGCATTTAAATAAATAAAGGAAGATATGTAAATTATCGAATAAATTATCATCAATGGAGCCAGTGTGGGTTTGTCTGTCCGGTATCTGATTGGCCACCAAGAAGCAACAGCCCTGCTTCTGGCGACAAGGAATTTAACTACCTCCTAATCGTAATTTTGAAATGAAAATTTGATACATTTGTTTCTGAATTGAACTAATTTTTTAAGTACTCCTGTGTCAGATGCTTTTCTCAAAAATATCCTTAACATACATCGTCTTCGCAAAATCGAATATAAAACGTACGATTGGAGGGAATGAATCAAAATTACCATTCCAGAGGATTTCCACAGGCCGTCTCGCAACAAACAATACGTAACGAAACACAATATAAAAAATCATGGGGCAAGGTGAAATTTTTCGAAAGAAATCCTTTTAGCAACGGTAACAATGCTATTGTTTATTTATTACATTTTCATATTTCCGTCTCGACGAGGTTTTCTCTATTCAATTAAAACTTCTTCAGGCTAAATTGGGTTGGGTTGTTCTATAGAAATCGGAGGTCGTTCACGCGACCCCCAAAAATCTACGCCAAAATAAAAATATCATTTTTAACGGACAAATGTAATAAGTTTTAATTTGAAACGCATTTAATCAGAATTTGTTTATTTAGGTTTGGTATAGTAATTAAAGAAATAAATGTCCGTTTGTGGCGCTATTTTGAGGGGGTGATATATTGCACTTCCTCCAAAGCATGAGTACATTGTCGTGATAACACAGTTCTACTCAGAATCGATCTCAGCATAATTATTTAATTTCGATTATCCCAAATAAATACCAAATTGGTGTTGCCTTGCAATTGCCATTAAAGGAAGGACAATGAGAGAAAACATCAATATTGCAGTCAATAAACAGAAATAAACATAATTTTGTGCGTTAAATAAATATTTATATTAATGAAGCCATATATATAGGGATTAAAAATTATGAATATGTGAAGGCATTTTTGCAAAGGTTGCGTGGCTTAAACAAAAAATAAAATTTATATAAATTTATTTTGATGAAATCACGTTTTGTACGCTCTTAATGTTCCGTAAGTTAAAAATAGTTTTGGGAATATAAAATGTGTAGCATAATGTTCTACGAATAAATCTCCATTAACATTTCTTTGACACACGACATTTATTGGCCCGACTCTATTATCACTTTCTACAACATTCAATTATGTGAATGTTATATTTATTGTTCCCATTTTAGTGTCCATAAAACTCGGTTTCATTAATTTTTCACTTAATTTTTTAATTTAATACTTAATTCTCGTGCATCCGTCATATTTGGCGGGCAATTGCAACAAATCAACGCTTAACTTTATACAATCTAATAAAGCATATATTGTTTCAGCGAACACTATCGTGTAATCAAAATTATTTAGATTCAATCAAAACAATTATTTTCTTTCGATTATCCCAAATAAGTAAAAACGATTGATTCTTGGGATTAATTATTTAGGACAAGCATTGCAAAATATTAGAATATTTCTGCGTTCTATCATGTTTAGACACGGTCGATATTATGTGGGAAACTCTCATGTTGGATTCGAAAAAGTCATCAAGATTCTTGTTCAGAAGGCAAAGATGGAAAACACACGGATAATGTGGTCTATAAAGAAATATTGTGAGAGTTTCATTGCTGCAATCCTTTTACTGCTGCGTATAAAGATTATAATTATAAGCTAAAAGTAAACTAATTGGGATCGAAGTCCTCCAAGCCCACCGCAGGAGCTAGGAGTTGGAAATATACTAGTATTTATAATTTACCATAGAAAGCAAACTATTACTCTCTTTACCTTACAAATTTATAAGATTAGGGCAAAACGATACAGTTGATTTACATATGTTGAGATGTGGTGGGTGAATTGTCTGTAGTGGAGGAGTTGAAAAACAGAGGTATTATAGATGCAGACTAGAAATAATTTTGTAAAGTAACAGTTTTTATGCGCTCTTTAACAGCAAAGCGGTAATAGCGGAACGCCTTATGGGAACATCTGGTCCGTCCGCCGTAACTTTCATCTCCTAAACCACTGGACGGATTTTAATTTAATTACGTATAAGTGATCTTTATTAAAAATTATCGCCCAATTGTGATTTTTAGCTAAATCTGTCAATTATAACTTCCGTTTTACATAACTACTTTTATAAACTTATACTCGTCCAACTCGTCAAACAACAATGAAGTATCAAAATTTTATCTCTCTAGCTCTTATATGATCAGTGAGGTAAAGTTTCAAAAATAATTCGGATAGAGGGCAAGATTTACTATAGGATATTCTCCGAGACCATATAATTACGACTTATGGCTTCGGAGATAAAAATTCGAGAAAATCCCGAGCAAAACATCGCATATTTTGTTTACATCGATCGCTAATACGGTTCTCTCAGCAAACAACAATTAAAAATCTATATATTTCTCTACCATTCTCTTATATTATCTGTGAGGTATAGATTTAAAAATGTATTTGGATAGAGATCAACATTTACTACAAGATAGTCCCCGAGACTATAGTTTCGGGGATAAAAATTCGAGAATAATCTTTCGATACCGTTCCATACGTATTTCCCATTAAGGACGCCTTTGAAATCTCTGTGTATTCCCTTTACGGAGTATACTTTTCCATCTTGTTTAGAATTATGGATATGAGGGTGTATACAATCAAAGCTTGTTCTAATAGTAAGGGAGGATTTTTAGTTTAAGACACAAAAAAGTTTTTTCTTAAGTATAAACTTTAACAACTGTTATAAGCGTATTTTCCTCCACACTCTTATTATTATTTTCAAAGGATTTGGAATAAATTCAAAATTCAATCTTAAAGTAAAAAGCGCGAAAACCGTAAAACGAAGGGACTATTTTTAGAATTTTATTTTGTGTAAATCTTCATATATTATTTCCTCCGGATTGAAATACTATAGTGACCTTTAAAGCTAAATTTTCAACGAGAAAATAAAAATTTCGAATTATCGAAGTCTACGATAGAGTTCAAACTCCAGATCGTACAGTAGGAAGGCAGGTAATCCACAATCAAAAAAGACCTAAATAGCTGAGCTTCGCGAATCAAAAATCCTCTCTCGTCCGCCATTCCGCCGACAAAATTAACCGGTCTTCTAATTAAACCTTTGTGAAACGTATCTGATAAAAAAGGAGCCGAAACAAAACGAAATGGACACAAAAAAATAAAACCTTCAGCCTTTCCGCGAAGTCTCCAATTGGACCCTACGGAACTTCAAAAAAAAAGAAGAAATTGCTGAAGAGGGCGCTTCGTTTCGCCGAGAATAAAGGACCCGCGCCAATTAAATGGGCCCTCGAAGGGCCCACTCAACTCCTTCGCCGCCCTGTTCACAAAGAGCGAAGCGAATCTGAATTAATCAGACGAGAGATCGGATTTTTTCCGGAACGAGAAGTAGTTTTTTCGGAATTTTCCCGTGCACAGATTTCTGCGCCTATATTTTTCATCTATTTGAAAAATGATTTGGCAAACTATCGCGTCACGATACTACCGGATTGTTTACGCGATATACATATCTGTTATTCCATATACTTGTGACCCTCTCGAACTCATGCATGTGACATGTAACTGAGTGTTTGAACGCGCGATTATTAATAACTATTACGAAGGAAGAATAAGACTCCTGCCAAAAACAAGTGGTATTAGCCCGATGCATTTCGCCCACTAAGTGGGCATTTTCGACCAGGGTCGCTGTCGTGGGAACTTTGCCCTTGAAAATGCCCACTTAGTGGGCGAAATGCATCGGGCTAATACCACTTTTTTGGCAGGAGTCTTATCCTTCCTTCAGTTTACGCCAAAAGTGTTTTGAGCCATCTTTGATTAATAACTATTACGTTAACTTCACTCAAATATATGTGTGTGCGTCCGTGTATGCGATTTCTTTTCAAGCGCACAAACAAGCAGCAATCTACAAAAGATGGCAGCACGATTCCTTGACGAACAATCTCTGCATTCGTATATTTAATCTTACGAAAATATTTATTTTTTGGTGAAAAGTTAAAAGTTGAGGAATTCACCCCTTTGCCTTATACATAAATAATTTTGTACAGTTAAGGAGTAAATTTTACAACCTTTCAGATCATATTTACTATAGTCTCCATCAGGGCCGGGTCAAGTGATCCGTGGGCCCCAAGCAAGCGAGACCCGTGGGCCCCACACATGTCAGACCTTTGCTTTCCAAGTATTTGAGACCCGTAGACCACAAGCTTAACACAATGAAAGTCCAACCATATGCTTAAATTGCAGAAAGAAATGACGGAAAAATAAAGACTTAAATAAAATTACATTTATATTTAACACAAGATACAATTCATGAAACATATTCAATAATGAAACAATAAGTATTCATACAAGGAAATGTACTTTAGGGTTCGAGTTTTAACAAACTAGCTTTTTAATTTGTAAATTTACGCGATTCAGATGCTGCAAACTGATCAATTATTTCATCTAAGTCTAATTCATTAACTATATCTGCTTCGATGCTTAGCATTCCAAGGTTTGAAAGCCTATTTTGAGTCATGGTCGATCTTAAATAATTTTTTATTAATTTTAGTTGTGAAAACGACCTTTCTCCTTCGGCATTAGAGATGGGCAAAAATAAAAATATTCGTAATTCAATCTCAATATTTGGAAATAGTTGTGTTTGTTTAAGATTAGATAACAACATAACCAAGTCCAATTCATCAACTTCAAACATTATGTCTTTATATAAATTATATTGCAATAATTCTTCTTTCAAACAATTTTCCTCGACATTTTCCCCATAGATTTTTACAAACAACTATTGAACCTTGTTTATCCAACAGAAATGCAAAGACATCAATTATTTTTTTGTAATTTTCATTACGTTGTTTGAGACACATTATCAGAGTATCTAACATAACATAGTAGGTGCTTACTCGGAATGCAAAACTATGTTTTCAGAGAACTCTTCGTCATTCTCTTTGCATTTAGATTCATGAAATAACTCCCTTCTTGGACTACTTCTGTTTCCTTCCCTTCTAAATATAGGTTCAACATCTTTGCCATTTATTTCTTTTAAAAGCTTTCATCCCTCTTCGATATTCTTCGGGATTTCGATTCGATTTAGGAGTAGGAGTCGGTTCATACCCTCCTTGATTAGAGGCTATAAATTCCAAATAGCGGATCATTCAATTTCAATCTTAGACAATTGGGAGTCCGTCTGCCTGGTGCGGGAAAATCCCTCCTGGGGGGAGCACATAAGTCGCTGCGTGACTCCCAGGCTTCCGGAACACGACCAGTTACTATCCGAGAGTTGACAGCACGCCTTGCTGCGGGCGGGTCAATCTCGGGTAGCCGCCACTGCACGGTCGGTCCCACCGCTTCTACGGGGGGTGGCTAACCGAGCACCACCTTCTCACCCGTTCGGCCTTTTCTATTTGCATAGGATATAGGACCAACCCCCCCCCCCCCCATCCCCCCAGAATGATCCGCTCACCGCCCCCCAAAAGGGACGCAGCTCCACGGAGCGAAGAAGGCACCTCAACCCAAACGACGGACAGAATGCCCATTCCGTCGAGCATCCGAGCAGTGCTCTTTCAAAGAAAAGCTAAAGGGAGAGTCCAGACTAAGAGGCAGAGTGACGCAGCACCAGCCAGTGCAGAAAGCCAAAGCGAAGTTGCGCCTGACCCCGACAGCGAGTTTAACGATGACGCAGCCATCTTCACAACCGTGGAGAGGGCAAAGAAAAGACGAAGACGATATGAGCCGTTGGTCTTCAAAACAAAGACAACGGAAACGCAAAACCGATACGATCCACTAGTTGACGCACCAGGAGACTTACCTAAGACAAGCACTAAAGAAAGAAAACCTCCGGCCATAGTGATATATGACATTACAAACAACGCAGCATTTGTTAAGGTAATCCGACAAAAAGTAGGTAACAATGATTTTACTATCATTAGGACAAAGGACGGGTCAAGGCTGCAACTTTCCAATATGGCGGAATACGGAATAGTTAAAAAGTACCTGACAGAGGCTGGCGCCCAGATGCATACCTGGGAAGGAAAAGCGAACATGACTCTCAGGTATATGATTAAAGGCCTAGATGAGGGGATGGACCTAGGTTTTATCAAAGACGAACTGGTAGACAAAGGAATTCCGTGCGTGGCAGTAAGGGAACTGGCACCTACAAGAAAAGACCTATACGTAGTAACTGTACAGAAAAACGAGAGCTTCAGAGTCACTACTGTGGCAGAAGTAAAAACTATGTAGCCACAGGGTGACTCTGGAGCCCTTCAAATATCTGCGACCTCAGATGTGCTACAGGTGCAATAGGTATGTACACGGGTCCCGAAACTGCACGGCATCGCCGAGATGCTATAAATGCGCCGGGGCCCACGAAGGCAAAGACTGCACAAACGATAAAAACAAGACTAAGGCTAAATGCTGTAATTGTGGAGGAGAGCAGGTCTGATTCTCTCGTAGGTGCCCAGTATATATTAAGCACGAAGAGATTTTAAAAGCAAAAGACAAAAAAGAAGAAAAGACGTACAAGCCAATCCAGGTTCCACCCCCACCACCATCAGTCTGGACTCTTCCTGAAAAAAATGAGAGGGTGCTCGTGACAACTGAATATCCGCTGCTAAAAAACAATGAACCCAAGGAGCAGCCCAAAAGGGGAGAAAATGTTTCAAACAATGACTCGGGCATAAAAACCCTAGTAGCGACTATGGCTCAGTTCACAGCGACAATCCAACAACAAATGACGGCCATGATGACGCTCATTCAGACCCTAGTTGCCGTCATAACTACGCAAAACGGACTGCGATAATCATGGCCCATTGGAACGCAAACGGGGCCGTAAGAAATAAGACACCGGAACTCATTGAGTTCTTAGGAAGCACCGAGTCAATGTAATTTTAATTCAAGAGACGCACCTTCGACCAAATGAGGACTGGGCTGTTTCTGGCTTCAAGGTTTTTAGGAGGGACCGGCCAAGCGGAAACCGAGGGGGTGGAGTGGCGATCCTAATTCGTGAGGGGATTGCATGCGCAGCAACTGTCGACAGAAACTCTGGCTCAATAGAAGCAGTAGGAGTCAGAGCGGATACAAACATTGGAACGATCACGTTTGTAAGTATATATATATATATATATATATATATATATATATATATATATATATATACACCACCGGCTAAAGAACTGCGCATGCAAGACCTAAATGAGCTCCTTAGCATGGACAATGGAGTAATAATCACTGGCGATTTTAATGCGACGCATTGGGCGTGGAACTGCAGTAAAGATAGCAGGCGTGGAATGCTTTTAAAGACATTAGCACGAAACAACCAATTGAGGGTAGTGGCTCCGGTAGCAATGACGCGACTAGGACCAAGAAACAGGAAGTGTACTTGACTTTGCACCGGTCAAGAATATTGAACGACGGGCAGTGTCAAAAACGATCCCAGAACTGACGAGTGACCATTACCCGGTAGTTCTGAGGATCGGGTCCCAAACACCTTATTATCAGGAAGACAACCACCGCATGGGCTATGGACTTGCGGACTGGGCTAATTTTAGAAAGATAATTACGGAGGCACTACCTAGTGATGTGCTCACGATATCCACCAGGAAGGGAATAGACGACGCGGCAGAATTGTTGGGGAACGCAATCAATGACGCAGCGGAAAAGGCAATTCCGCGTAGGGCCAGAAAAGCAAGATCCCTGACGAAATAAAAAGCCTCATAAGGAAAAGAAACTGGTTGAGGAGGCAATATTATCGCTTCGGCACCGCCGAGCAAAAGAGGGATCTCCGGGAACTGAACAGAGATATTAGGGACCAATTGAGCTGACTAAGAAGATACCAATGGTCAATTCGATTGGCAGCCTTAGACAAAAAAGATAAATCGATATGGAAGTATACGAGTTCCCTAACAAATTCTACCAGAAATGACCCCCCGGTGGAAAGCCCAGGAGGCAAACTTACCACGCCTGCTGACAAAGCAGAATATCTGGCGGCTTTTTGGAGCAGATCTTCACGCCCAATGATGCGACGACACACACGCCGAACATTGAATTAGACGAAATTAAGTCCATTTTAAGGGAGCAACAAAACGTGGGCCAAGTCACTCCGGTGTTCTCCATCAAGGAATTGGCAGATAATAAAGCGACTACCCAAAGGATAAGCAACGGGGAAAGATAAAATCCCCTATGAACTCATAAGACGACTGCCAATTTCCGCGGGAGAATTCCTTATCTCGATTCTCAACACAGTCGTAAGGTCAGGGCACTAACCAACTGGCTGGAAGCACGCGGATATTATATGGACTTTTGAATTTTTGAATGCCCGGCCGATTCGCCTCTGTCCTACGCACAGTGGCTATCTCAGAGGTAGTGCAATGAATAGCCGGAGAAGTGAGGAGGGAAATCCGGTGCCGGCATTTGCCTGCTCTTACGAAGAACACCAAGGAGGCCAACAGCTTTACGTCCCTTCCGAAGGACGGAACAGCTGAATTTGCGCAGTCTCCTCAAACCACACAAACAGGGGGCCAGGCGACCTTGGAAAAAATCCTACTTGCGCAGGATTCGTACCCGATACCTTTTCAAGCAGCGGGTGAGTAGCAGCCAGCGTTTTAATCACTACACCACCGGCACCCCCAGGATATTATATGCATACCTAAGGTAGGAAGGAGGGTTTTAAAGGCATCTGACTTTCGACCGATATCCCTCCTTCCCTGCCTTGGGAATGTGTGGGAAAAAATGATACAACCATACATTCTGACAAACGCGGAAGAGCACAGTGTAATCCCCCAAAACCAATTCGGCTTTTAGGGAGGACACTCCACAACGCACCAGCTGCAAAGGGTTATTGATTTAATTACGGACGCCTTCAACAGGAACAATGTTTCTGTTGGAGAAGCATTTGACATAAGTAAGGCATTCGACAAAGTATGGCATTTAAGCCTACTGCGTAAATTACTGGCAGCAAACTTTCCATATTGGCAGGTGAAACTGATCAAATCTTATATTGATGACTGGCCATTCCCAGTGAAATGGAATGGTGCCACAAGCTCGACAAAGAAGGCTGCAGCTGGTGTCCCTAGGGCCATTACTGTTCTCAATATACACAGGAGACATTCCAATAAATGAGAGGGATTGAAACTACACCGTTGCTCCATACGCGGACGATTGCGCTATATTGACGCGAAGCTTCCAGCCGGAAATGGCTGTACGATATGCCATGAGGCAAACACAAGACCTCATTGAATACTACAAAAAATGGAGAATCGAGATAAACCCCCGGAAAACGCAAGCAATCCTCTTAAAAAAAAAAAGGATGCCGACATGCCAAGGAATCTCATAATTGAGGGTGTGGAAATTCCCTGGACGAAACATATTAAATATCTGGGTTTAACTATGGACGAGAAACTTCGGTTCGACGAACGTGTTAAGAGAGTTAACCTAGCGGCAGCCGGGAAGAGAGCTAGACTCTTCCCAATTTTTAACTCAGTTGACGTATCCAGGGAACTAAAAACACACCACTATAAAACAATGATAAGACTGGCACTTCTGAACGCTTCACCAGTCTGGACAGGATTTCTAATGCAAAAGTCCTGAAAAGTTCTTGAGATCGCGGAGAGAAACATTTTAAGGCGAATAAGCAGGACATAGGGACAGAACACAGACCTACACTAAATGCTAAAGACATCACCGATTAGGGAAGTCGCCAAAGGTCTGGCTATTAAATACCAAGCCACACTAGAAAACAAAGCAAATGACGTTCGCCGCGGTCTCGCAAAAAACAAAGTGTCGGTCTGGGACAAACACAAAAGATCACTGGCATCCACAGGAGAAAAGGATAGGGTCTCTCCTAAAAGGTGGCGGACATAAAAATAACATGGGTGAGGTGCCCATAAAAACTCATTAATTTTACATCATGACGTTGAGTAAAGCCACTTTGGAAGACAACTCAGAAATAAATGTACCACGGGAGGGTATGAACTACAGGTACTCGGAATGCAGAAAATATGTTTTCAGGGAACTCTTCGTCATTCTATTTGCAATTGTTGTCATCCCATTATATATATATAGTTCTCTTATAGTTCTCTCTCTGTAGCTGAAGAAGGAGTAGTTCCGAAAGCTTTACGTTTGTGATGTTTCTGTGTTTTTGTGTTATTTTACGTGTGTCGCTTCGACATCCCCGGGGCCTCGCCAACCTGAAGTCGTCTGATTGGTGAGTGCTCACTGGGTTTCCTCATCCCAACACCTTGTTGACATCCATATATATATAATAATATATATATAATAATGATATATATATATCATTATATTATCATCATATCATTATATAATTGATATATATATATATCATTATATATAGACGTTTCTTACATAGGAGGAGGATATAACATACTAGTAGAAGGTACTTGCATTCTGCAAGCATATCATCTCACTTTGAAAAAACATTCATTTTTCAGACAGATATTAAATCATTACAAATATTTTTTTAATTCAAACTATTTTACCTCAGCAGCGATTTTTGTTTTTCCCTTATGTAAAAATAATAGATTAAAACAATCCCCAAACTTTGCAATTTTAAGAATTTTGTACTTTCTCCATTGTGGGGTACTAATGCTACACATTTCTGCCAAATTTTAAAGTTGTAGAAAAACGAAATACGCTCTGGAGGTGAAATATTTAGAATTAAAAAAATATTTGCAATTATGAAATATGAAAAATGAATGTTTTTTTATGTAGAGATGCTTGCAGAATTCAAGCACCAACTACTAGTATGTTATATCCTCCTCTGTAAGAAACGTCTATATATAATGATTTATAACATATAGGAAGATACTAATGTTTAGGCACTTCCAGATGAGCTGGAGATTCGAAATTTTTTCTTAGGTAGTATTTTGTGCAAAACCGACTAGAAAAAACGAAAACTATGAAAATGTGCAACAATGCGGGCGCTAAAAATTCGCAATTGTTTAAACAAATTTTCAAGGTTTATGTATTTTCAAATGTGCTACGGTGCTGAAATGTTTTTAGAGGTAGGATTTGTAAAAAAAAACGAAGTAGGAATTATAGAAATTTTAATATTTTAATTTGTGTTGCAGTTAAAAATTCTTAAAGTTTAAAGAAATAGATAACCGGTTAGGTACTACGGGATGAGCTAGGAAGCTGAAATTTTTAAGTTATTTACAAAGTAGTGCATTTGCACAAATAAACATTTGAATCTCTCCATAAACATATTGCGGCGGCCGTTAGAAATGTTTAAAATTAAACAATTAGAATAATATTATTTCACTTCTAGAAGTGCTACAACTTTAAAATTTGGGAGAAATGTGAAGTAGTGTTTGAAAATTGTTTTAATCTATTATTTTTACATAAAGGAAAAACGAAAATCGCTGCGAAGGTAAATCTTTAGAATTTAAAGAATATTTGTAATTGTTCCGATAGCTCAATTATTAGACTAGCGGACTGTATAATTCGTATTTTATTTTACCGAGGGTGGTACAATCACCGAATCCGTGTTCTAATTACAAACACCCGAGCCGGGCAGGCACGTCCCAGCGTCACTGTTTTAAATGTCTCTACTCCCGAGTGGGCAGACGCGTCCTCTCCTCACCGTGTTCACGTCTCCACTCCCGCACACCATCCAAAGGCAACGTTGCCATACTTCACTGTTCAACCACACGGCGCCCGCCAGGATGCCGCCACCCGTCAACAAAACAAACAAAGGCAAACATACAATGTCCCAACATGCCGGCCGCTGAAAAGGAATTACAATCTCCTTTTTTACATAACAATTTAAATGTCAACAAATTATAATTCAGGTGCAGTTGGGAAGGGGCAAAGCCTTGTAATGAGTCGCTTAAAGGTTCCAGAGGGGGTACGGATAGTTGCTACTCGCACTAATCCGTCGGCGCCTGGATGGATTTCTTGAATCACTGCCAGCTTCCAACAGAGTGGAGGTAAGTTGTCTTCCTTCAGGATGCAAAGGGTTCCAGGTTGCACGTTTGCACAGGTTGATGTCCACTTGACCCTCTGCTGTAAGTGACTGCGATAGTCAGTCGACCAGTTGCACCAAAATTGCTGGAGCTGCCGCTGTAGGAACTGCCATCTGGAAAGTAAGCTAAGCTTGACATCGATTAAATCTGGTTCAGAAAAACTAGTGATAGCCGAGCCAATCAGAAAATGACCCGGAGTAAGAACAGCGGGGTCATTGGGATCATTTGAGAGAGGAATCAAGGACCTTGAATTGAGACAAGCTTCAATCTGAGTTGTTAACGTGGTCAACTCCTCGAAGGTTAAACATGCATTTCCCATGACTCGCCGTAGATGGTATTTAAAGGATTTCACTCCAACTTCCCATATGTCACCGAAATGTGGTGCTCGGGGTGGAATGAAATGCCATGTAATGCCCTCTTGTTGAGCATATGTGTTCACCCTTAATTGGTGGTCTTCTGCTTGGAAAAGCGCTTTTAATTCTCCAAGTTCTCTTTCGGCTCCAAAAAAATTCATTCCATTGTCGCTGTAAACATTATTGCATCGACCTCGACGTGACACAAACCTTTTCAAGGCTGCCAAAAATGCTTGTGTGGACATGTCACTGACGACTTCGAGATGAATTGCTCTAGTGGACAAACAGACAAATATGGCGATATAGCATTTACTCTTCACTTTACTTCTGCGAGTTCCAAATTTCACATACAAGGGTCCAGCGTAGTCAATTCCACAATTAAGAAATGGTCTGGCGGGTTTCACCCTTGGGTTGGGCAATTGGCCCATGATTTGACGAGTTGATTCAGCTTTCAACTTGTGACATATTAAGCAATGGTACAAAATTCGTCTAATAGTGGCTTTACCATTCATAATCCAAAAAATTTGTCTTAAGGTTGATAATAGTAACTGACCGCTGGTATGGAGCATACGTAGGTGTTTGCTTTCAACGATCAGTTTTGTTAGATGATGGGATTGAGGCAATATTATCTGATGTTTTTTATCATAAGCAAGTTCAGCATGCTGCAAGCACCCTCCGACTCGGAGTAATTGTTTATTGCATAAGAAAGGGTTTAAATTCTTTAACTTGCTCTTGTTGTCAAGAGACCGAGAATTCTTGAACAACTGGATCTCTGATGAATATGCTGTACTTTGAGCAATCTTAACACAGGTATGTAATGCCGTTTGCAATTCCTCTTTAGAAAGCGGACCAATTTTCCGATCCTCAGGGGGTAACTTGCAGTTGGATACATAACGAAGACAATATAGTACAACTCTTTGTAGCTTTGTTAATTTAGAGAACCTCGAGATTATTTCATCTTGATAAATTATCGTGGCCAAGCTGGTCACAGTCTTACGTTGTTCTGGCATGTCGTGTGATGCCGGAAGAATGCCTGCGGTAGGCCAAGAAATTGATGGTTCCAGGAGCCATGCTGGTCCGTTCCACCATAATGAGTTGTGCATTAAATCATTTTGATTGATTCTTCTTGATATTAGGTCAGCTGGGTTGTCCTGAGATGCGACGTGTTTCCACTCAGCTGTTGAAGTAATATCTTGAATTTCTGAGATTCTGTTCGCTATGAACGTCTTCCATCTTATTGGTGCTGCGGAAAGCCATGCCAAAACTATCGTCGAGTCCGTCCACAGTGAGCTGTGACTGATATTCATGGTGAAGCCCTTAATGATCTTACTAAACAATCGTGCAAGTAAAAGTGCGCCGCATAATTCTAGGCGAGGAAGAGAAATCTTCTTTAATGGGGCAACTCTTGATTTTGAGCATAAGAGCTTGACAATGGTCTCTCCATTCTGATTGGTTGATCGTACGTAAATGCAAGCTCCATATGCACGTTCAGATGCATCCGAAAACCCGTGGATTTGGATGTCAACTGGTGTGCCTTTCACCAGAACTAACCTGTCAATCCGAATGTTGTCTACTACTGGAATCTGGTCATACAAAGGTTGCCAGCACTCCAGTCATTCTGGTGTTAAATCATCGTCCCAGTTGAAGTTTTCTTGCCATAACTGCTTGAGAAACATTTTACATCGAATGACAATAGGGCTGATTAACCCTAAAAGGTCAAAAATAGATGCTATGGTAGAGAGAACCCTTCTCTTGGTAAAGGTGTTCTTTCTCGAGTTCCACAATGTAGTCTTGAGCCCATTTTCAATCTGAAATTGATCTGCAGCAGGGTGCCACAACAAACCTAGTGTTTTAATATGATCATTGTCCAGTTGCAATGGAAGTTGCGTTTCTCTGAGGTTCTCAGGAATACATTCAAGTAGGGCTGGGTGGTTGGAACACCACTTGCGTAATAGAAATCCGCCCTCTTGCAAAAGTTGCATAAGCTCTTTCTGCACAAATAGAGCTTCCTCAATGGTTTGTGTGCCAGACATACAATCATCCACGTAGGAGTCACGTAATAAGACTTCTGCAGCCATGGGGAAAGACTTGGCTTCTTCAACAGCGAGTTGTTGAAGGCATATGGTTGCCAGAAAGGGTGCGCTGGCGGTTCCGTAAGTTACGGTATTCAGCTGGTACACTCTAATGGGAGTGGTAGGCTCCTTTCTCCACAAAATTCTCTGAAGATTGCAGTCCTGAAGATCTACATTAATTTGCCGATACATTTTTGCAATGTCGGCAGTAAAGCAAACCTGGTGTGTGCGAAAGCGTAAGATGATTGAACACAAATCTGGTTGAATTGTAGGTTCAACCATCAGCAAATCATTTAAAAATGATCCATTAATTGACCCTGCTGAGGCGTCAAAAACCACTCTAATTTTCGTCGTGCTGCTAGACTCATTAAAGATCGGATGATGCGGTATATAATAACTGACTGTAGCAGGGTTGGTTGAGGCGTCAATCGGCTGCATATGGCCCAGAGCTTCATACTCGTCCATAAAATTTGTGTACTCTTTTCGCAATTGGGGCTGCCTCTCAAATCTTCTCTCCAGTTGATGAAATCTTGTTGTTGCCATGTGGTAGGAATCGCCAAGCTGTGTGGGATCCTGACGCAAAGGAAGACGTACTACAAATCGCCCTAAAGAGTCTCTTGTGGTGAATCGTTTGAAATGCTCTTCACATTCCTTCTCTTCTTGAGTCCGAGGTGTTTGGTTGATTTCCTCAACTTCCCAGAACCTTTGAAGTAGTTGTTGTAAACTGTCATCACTTCTGAGAAGAAACGACCTGGTTAGCTCTGGCTGGGATGATCTTGTAGGAGTTCCTAAAACCTGTAACCGTCCTGATACTATCCACCCTAGATCAATGTCCTGAAAGACTGGATGAACGTTGCTTCTAACCCGTTTTTCTGGTCGAAGAATATGAAAAAATATCTCGGATCCGAGCAACAAGTCAATTTTCCCAGGTTTGTTGAATGTCGGATCTGCGAGCTGGATATCCTGTGAAATGCTCCAATCTTGATAGTTGACATGTGTTTCAGGTAGATCTCCAGATATCCTTGGTAGGACAGAGCAATTAACATGACACTTGTAATCATGAATATTGGAATGTACCTCTGCGAAGACGCTGTGTTTGGTTTCGGAGGTGACTTCACCAATACCTTGGATTGACGTTCTATTGCGTTCCCTTTTCAATTTCAATCGTTGTACACATACTTCTGTGATAAAATGTGATTGGGTGCATGAGTCCAACAAAGCTCTACAAGTTTGTAATTTACCGCTACTGTCTCGTATCTTAACTAAAGCAGTAGAAAGCAGTATCTGTTTCTGCGATCCAAACTTTAACGAACAATAAGTGACCATGTCTGAATGGGGTTGCTCATTATTGTTGCTAGATGATGCCATTGGACCATCGTTACTTGCAGGTTTTTGTTCATGCTGCTGGATTTGGTTCGTAGATTTGTCTAACTGTAAGAGGCTGTGGTGCTTCTTATCACAGATGCGGCAATTACGAGAACGACACTGGCTTATGCAATGATTCTGAAGATAGTTGTAGCATAAATTGTTAGCCTTAACAAACTGTATACGCTGTGGTACACTCGCTTGGGCAAAGGCGCTGCATTTATACAAAGTGTGTGGCTCTTTGCAAAACATGCATTGATTCTTTGTTGTAACATATGACTGCCGTGGTTGGCGAGTATGTTTAACATTGCTTTCCTGATGTTTGTGGCTAATAATATTAACCTTGCTTTGACTAGGTAACATAGCTTCCATAACCTTGCACCTTGTTTCTAGGAATTCATGTAAATCGTCCAATGTCAAAAGTTGTTCTGAAGCTGATGACTGAAGTTCCCATTCTTTCCTAGTAACACAATCTATTCTTTCAAGAATCAACTGAGAAATTAACGTTTGATTTAAGAGTGCTCTAAGATCAACAGCAGATTGCTTATTCACTGTTGGTAAATTCAATAAATGTCTGACATGTGCAGTTGCAATTAGTCGTGGATTATTGTAACGATGGCAAATCAGATCCCATGCTACATCAAAATTTTTACTAACTACTGGTAAATTTTCTATGAATTTATCTGCTTCTGCAATCAATGAACTTAGCAAATAATGAAAACGTTGAATGTCATCTAGGGCTTCATTGTTGACAATTAGGCTAGTAAACATATCGTAAAAATGCCTAAATTGAGTCACGTCTCCTGCAAAAGTAGGTAGGTTAATAGTTGGGAGCCGTATTTCCTTCCTACCTTCCGGTAAAGAATGATTTGACAACAAATTTTCTCCATTATCTGACCCTTGATTAGTGGGAGATTTGTTGTCTGTTCCTTCTTCTATCAGAATTAACATCCTTGTTTTAAGCTCAAAATATAGCGCTTCAAGATTTTACCTATCTTCAGCATGCGTTTCAAGATCATCAATAAATTCTAATTCTCCCTGAGCAAAGTTAAATTCCTGTTGAATATCAGGTAATGCTTGTAAACGTGTTCTTATTGCAGTTAGGTCTGAGCCTCTCTCAAATTTTCCCAAAAAAGTGGAAATGCGGGTCAATTGGCCTTTAGCGACGGCCCTTTGTTTAATGATTCTTTTCTTACTTTCCTTTTCCATATTGAAAATAAGAAGACAAAAAAAAAGACAAATAAAGGAACCAGACTTAGTGTGCTTAGCTTACTCACGCCGTAACCGATGTAAACCGGCCGCTAACACGGGACCTCTCCTCTTAGCTCGTTCGTGGAGGGGGTAGAACGCCAAGGGATCCACCGCCGCCTCACCACGCCGCGACGCCGCGTTGACGAAATCTCCGATGGTTACTGCGTAGTTGGTCCGCTCGTAGCTAGCTCCCACCCGTCGTAGTTTGTTAGAGACACAGATTCGGCCCGAAGGACTAAAATGTTCCGATCGCTCAATTATTAGACTAGCGGACTGTATAATTCGTATTTTATTTTACCGAGGGTGGTACAATCACCGAATCCGTGTTCTAATTACAAACACCCGAGCCGGGCAGGCACGTCCCAGCGTCACTGTTTTAAATGTCTCTACTCCCGAGTGGGCAGACGCGTCCTCTCCTCACCGTGTTCACGTCTCCACTCCCGCACACCATCCAAAGGCAACGTTGCCATACTTCACTGTTCAACCACACGGCGCCCGCCAGGATGCCGCCACCCGTCAACAAAACAAACAAAGGCAAACATACAATGTCCCAACAGTAATGATGAAATATCTGTCTGAAAAATGAATGTTTTTTCAAGGTGAGATTATATGCTTGCACAATGCAAGCTCCTTCTACTAGTATGTATATATATATATATATATATATATATATATATATATATAATATATATATATATAATAGTGAGTAATTCCACACAGCGTGGATCTGTTGGTATCTTAAATGCATTCCGAACTCCTTCTCAAACTGAATCATACAGGGTCGGTGACAGTCAACCTAGGAAGATACAGTAGAAACTTTACGACACGTTTGAATAAGGGGAATCCCGATGAATTACCTCAAAGCGGAAGCTGCATCGCAGCTGATTGGTGATCAGTGTCTCCTGCTTTGTTGTGGACGACGCTGATTAATATTCTTATGATTCTCATTATTTTTGTTTCATTCGCTGTTAACATTTATGTATCTTTGATTGATTTATGTTGTTAATTGCTTTATCTTCTGTTCCATTTGTTGTACAATCATTTGAATAATCGGGATATTTATCATGAATATATTCAAAAGTGGGACACATTTGCGTCCTCGAAAGTTTTTGGCGGACCGCTGGACATGCTGCTCAATAGCAGGACTGTCCCGCCTAAATGTATATATCGCACACATTCAATCCCACGTTCTTTTTAATTTGCCAGTTTTATCCGATGTTCAATGTGCTGTTGTTGTTAAATTATTAAAAAATTAAACAAACAACCAGTTAGAAAAACCATTGGTATTTCATAAAAATCACAGAAGCGTAAGAAATATTAAGGAATAATTATGCCCAGATTTTTACTGATTGTTAATATTAAATCAAACAAATCTGGAAATGCCGTTAAAAACTATAGCTTATCATAATTAATGGTAATATAGCACGGATAAAGTAGGAATTCATATCAGAATTAACCCTTTGAAAAATCTCCGTGCACTAATTTATCTCAACCGCACTAATACCTTAGCCTCCGACGACATTTGCTTAGCGAATTTTAGTTGGCGGACCGCTCGACAGAGTGAGCGGTGGTGGCAGAGAGAGAAAGATGTCGTGCGCTTTTCCCGGGAACTCTCCCGCATTCACCTCTTCCAATCTCAAGCAGCGACTAACTGGCTTGATTATTCTCCTCCTAGAATACTAAGGTTCAGATCACGTGCTGTGTTGGCACTTCCCAACTTCGAGGAGGCCTTCCGGGTCAGTGGTTATCCTCCCAACCCTCCCCCACGCAGCATCTTCCCCTCTTTCGCCGTGGACGGCCATCCAATATACGAAGCTATCTTTGAAGGAGTATCCCTCATCAGTCTGCGGCTCTCGAGATGACTCTCTTTATTTGCTGAGATTCCATGGAGACGCGACACCGAATTTTGCCTTTAACGAATGCCAGTGATTGATTGCTCCAGTGTTGTAAAATAGGTTGTAAAGTTTATTTTATTTCTGGTCGTGAGATTCTCTTTAAGGGTTTGACATGTAATGTTTTTTCATGCTATGATAAAATGATACCCGTCTTAAGCCACAGTTATAGGCGCACGTCTCCGTAATGAGAGTAGTCCATCTCCAATAATTTCGCCGTATGTCAAGTCGATTCTGAAAATAAAATAACATCGTATATTATGCGTTCTTTGCACGAAGTGAACGCATATAGGGGAGGTCGTTTCCATCCGTCCACATAGTAAAACTCGGAAACCGCTCGACATATTATGATGAAATTTGATATTGGGGAGTTTGGCCAAAATTGTTCGATAGGTATCAATTTTGGTCAAAATCGGACAATAATGATGACCACTTTACATGAAGACCTACAGTGTTCCTTTGTTTCAACTCTGGAACCGCTTCATTTTTTTAATGAAATTTGATATTGGAAAGTTTTGCTAAACTTGGTCGACCGATTCCAACTTTGGTTAAAATCGGACAACAATGACGACAACTGTACTTGAAGACTTGCATGTAGTTTATAATGTTCCTCTGTTTCAAGCCGAAAACCGCTTGATGTATTTTGATAAAATTTGATATTGGGGATTTTTTTTAAATTAATTGAATAATTCCAATTTTGGTTAAAATCGGACAATAATTACGACTACTTTACATGAAAATCTACATGTATTTTACAACGTACCTCGCTAGCTTCTCCTTAAATACTCGTCTGATTGAAAAATATTGAGAACCTTATGAAATATCAAAGAACGCATTTGGAAACTCTGTGTACTCCGGCATGGAGTACCCCTTTCCAATCTTTTAGTCGCAATGATGAATCATTGTACTTAGAAATGAGATTTAAATATAATGAAACTTTTACATATTTTGTTGCATTATTTATTCTGAAAAAGGGATTAACGATTTCCCGAAAATTTTCTTCGATGCTCTTTAATCTCATGAGATTCAGGAACTAAAATTTCGATTTTTTTTTTCAAGGAAGAAATTTTAAATTTTATTTTCAGTAATATGACACTCTTGATCGAGTAATAAGATCCAAATACGCCAATTTTCCTTACTTTTAAATGAAAGCCCTGAATAAAAAACGCTGAAATGGATTGGCCCATGCGATAGGGATGTGTAATAATAAAAAATATTGGGTTTTTATAAAAAATAAAAATAAAAATAAATGTTTTTATTGTTCCGCTCATCAACATCCGAAATGAAATCATATTCTCGGATGAATGTTTTACGAATCAAAAGCAAAGCATTCACTCCTTATTTCCAACAAAGTGGTAGTCTTGTTTGTGCGATTCGACATTTTCGTATTATTCTTGGATAATAATTGCAGTTGCAACAGTTGAGCAGCAAATACAATATTCTCTCGCCAACCGCGAGGACGGCGTTCTTGACTTAACCCGCGATAGGCAAAACCGATAAAAATGAGAAATCGAGAGTGATCCCTGAGAGGCATTTCTAATGTTCTATAATGTACACTCTAACGTTAAAACTCTGTATGCTATATTTTTAGAAACATGTTTAATATATAAAAATGCAAAGTAAAATGCGTCCAAAGTATAAAGAAGTACTGTATATTAATAATTTAAATTTAATAGGGGAGTAGTCCCTGCTGACTCCACCCACCCTGCTCGACTCTTCGGAGAGCTTTGGTAACCGACGCTTCCATAAAATTCTTTGAACCTCATCCTCCCGAATAATTCGTGGTCTTAACAGGAATTGAAAATCCTCTTTCCTTTGTCTCTCTTTCTGGTTAAGATATGTTAGTGCGTATCTTCTTCATTCGCATAAATTTTAATATAAGTAAAATTAACCAAATATTTGTTACTCCATAAACTCAATGGTACAATTTTCAAGCTAAATTTTAAGTAAGAAAAGTCATGGATTGTACGGGAACGCATATATGTATATTTATAACGTGTTTATATGGTAAAGCTTAAAGTACGCTTTTTCAAGAACGTAACCTGTAGGTTAAGCGGACGCTGCTATTACAAGCAAGGTTCTATAATAAAATACAGTATGAAGTTTTTATTTTAGTTTTAATAAGTATAAAATAAATTAAAAATCAACAATTGGATATTTTGACGCTGTATTTATTCATTTATATTTCTTCCGACTTTCAGTAGATCTCAAATCATTCCTTGTCCTTAAAATTTATATCAGCACCAATGCCATGCTTTTGATATCAAATGATGCAAATCCGCCGTTGGTCATAAAAGGGTTTGCTTGAAATTGAAATTTATCATTTTCTGGTTCATCCTAGACTTCAGTGATGTAATGCATGTCTATAAAATTGTCCGATAATAATTGACCAAATTATGCCCAAAATTGGTTTGCCTATACACGTTTCCTATTCCTCATTTTCTAATAGAGACAATCATTGAGGTTCGTATGGGAATATTGTGTTTCCTCTTCCCTCAAATATATTCTTCCTCTCAAATTAATATCACGTAATACGACACTCAAATTTACAGGAAATAGGGAGAAAGTGCGCAGGGCTTCTAGAAAAGGGACTTCCTTAAATATTTCATAGAGACGCCTGGTTATCGGACGGGATAAGATGACCGGGTGTTTTGGTGAATCTCAGAAAAGGCCTTTCAACATAAAGAAAGCGGAAACTTCGAGAGTGAGTTATTTTTTTATTTTGAGGGAAAAGATTCTGTTTTGGAGAATTGAGAAGATTTGTCGAAGGGTTTTCTCCGATAATCGAACTTTACGGGGGCCGTTTGTGAGGTGAGGGCGGGATTGAGGGGGCGCTGATAAGGACGGTTGTTTTCTATTCTAGGAAAACGAAGGAATAACAGAGGACGCAATGCCTCCCGATATAAAATGCGCTTTTTATCGATCGGAGTCGTTCCGACGATCGATGTAAAAATGAAATGTCCGCATCTGGTGATGACGGTGTAAGTTTCCGTATCCGAAGTTGGGGGAATTTCAAAAGGCATGGAAAATATCTTCCTCGCGTCGAAGAAGCATCGTAATTAAATTATATCCATAAAACATCTTCCGTGAAAATGTAAATAGGGAATAGATGTATATTTTTAGAATAAAATATGAATTTATTTTTGTAGCAATCGGTGTAAACTCCAATTTTTTTATCTTTCGGTAGAATTTGAAGAAAGTTACATCTTTGCTCAGAATCGATATTTAAGAAAGATCTTATTTTGGACATACTCCTATTATCTTTGCTTCCTTTACCTGATCTATTTATTTGCTATGGT
Source organism: Tanypteryx hageni (assembly GCA_028673005.1). NCBI lineage: Eukaryota > Metazoa > Arthropoda > Insecta > Odonata > Petaluridae > Tanypteryx > Tanypteryx hageni. The sequence goes on from CM054112.1 coordinate 12,640,787, forward strand.
AATTATCACTGTCACTTATTCTCTCTCAATATTTTCATATTCCATCATCGTGCATTGTTATTGTCTATCTATCAGACATAAAGCTTTTAATCATTTCAATGTTTTAACCACGTTAATTTTAGAAACACGCGAAGATTTTCTTTCAATTATACAAACTCTGCGTCATCCAGTATCATATATATAATGACCATTTGCCGTTGGGCGGAAATTGCCAAGTCAATCGTTCTCCGGTTGGCCTTATCCCCGTCGCTAGGCAGAAGTCAATTCGCTAATCGCTTTTTGATGTAACGGACTCGCGGAACGCTTACACAACGTCAGCCTCGAGATGCGATGGCTTTCTACTCAATGGATGAGAAAGTTCTTTGGCAGGGAATGGAACGGTGTTTGATCAACGTCGCAAGTCGCTCCCGACATCTGTGATTTGGACGGAAATCTAAAGGAACAATTTCGCAGATTTGGAAAGATGATCCAATGGATTGGGAATGACCGATACGATCGTTTTCTCAGGAAAGTCTAGGGAGTTTAAACGTGAAATTTTTAAAGCTTTCACAAGGTTTTGTATAGTTTATTTTTGGCTCCGGGTCTGACATTCCTCGTTTTGTGAATGTATCCGCGCCGATATCTAACCCTTTCGCAGTTCTTTTCAGTTTCGCCAACTTTTATTTTGTATCGGATGTTCCAGCGTCGCCTTTCCCTTGCTTTGTTCTTCGCAAACTCCCCTTTCCAGCTTCTCCCCAATCTCTCCTTCCACCGGCGACGTTATCTATCGCGATTCTTCGCTCTGCGTTCGTTTTTCTATGCAGTTATTTTCTTCACTCGTTTTTACCTTGTAATTCAATCAATTTTCTCGTACATAAAGTTTTGTTTCCATTTTTAATAGTTCATAGTTTTCCAATTTCGGTCAACTTCATAACGAAATAACAATTGCTGTGCATAAACTTTTTCATCCTAAATTTTAACTTTGGGATATCTGCTTTCTTTGACATAATTTAGAAATCAGGGTTCTCGCATTCCTTTATTGCAAAAACGTACATACTGACTAAAATTATAAAAAAGCAAGGAAATGAGGAAAAAGAAGCAGTCTGTGTGTCTTTTTTCTCTGAACGCCGTACGACGCATGAAATGAACGTTGCTCACAAATAAAGACAACTAAGCGCTTAAAATAAAAATTGCAATACTATGTCAAATAATTCGTTTAAAAAAACCAAACAAAAATAAATTTTTAAGTCAATAACTTTTATGAAGCACACAAAAAGCGTAAAAATAAAAATATTATAATTTTGTCATTAATAACTTATATAAAACGCACTGAATGAAAGAATTAACTTAAATTATTGAATTAATAGAGATATTGAATATATAAAAGTTATGTTGCAATTCTAATAATTAGTTCAGATATCTTAAAGAATGCAACATAACTTTTATATATTCAATATCTCTATTAATACAATAATTTAAAATATATTTTTTAATTCAGTGCGTTTTATATAAGTTATTAATAACAAAATTATAATATATTTATTTTGACACCTTTTGTGCGCTTTATAAAGTTATTGACTTGAAAAAATTTAATTATTATTTTCTTTTAAGTCTTAACGAGAAATATATGAATATGTTCATATATTCTTCGAAAATTATCTTTATTGACTAACTAGGGAGATGCCCGTTGAAATTCTACGGGAAAGTTTTTAAATAAAATTTCGTAAACAGATTATCCAAGTCAATGGTACCCAATTACACGAAACAGGCAACAACGCAAATCACTAAGAATGAGTCAAATTCTCGAGTTAAAAGCTGATCTGTTGATCGATTCGATGCGTATTCAAAAATCCATTGCAGGAAAACAAACTTACGCTCTTTTAGGCGTTCGATGTTTCAAGTCTCGACCTCCTACGATGATTCTAAGTAATTTCAACATGCGAATTATTAATGTTGTACATTCTGATGTATTCCTTCTCCCATATAACGCTTATAACGAAACTTTTTCCTCTACTTCCTTCTCTCTCTTTCATATTAAAAGCATTCAAAGCACGCTTTCGCCCATATGAATCGATACAACAATAGGATTTCGAGATTTAACAATGTAACTCGTTGACTAGGCAACATTCCCTTAAATAGCAAGATTTCCTAAAAATATGTGAATTAAACCTTTAAAATGAGGAATTTGGAACAGTAGGTGGAAAAAATATGATCAGAATAAGAAACTTTATATTTCTTTCTTTAAAATGGTTTAGATCCGAAGGTTGTCGGTTATTTGTTTCTAATTTAGATCTCAAAAAGAATAAAAGCCTGCGCTTTACATTGTCTGGCTCCGATACTATTTTACCACTTTTGTTCATGATTCCTTTACGTCCTATCTTTCTTGCTTTTTTCTTTAATAGTTCCCTTGCTTTGCTATACATGAGGTCTGTTCTACAAATTCTTTCACATTCGACAATCTCCTCGCATTTCTCATTTATCCACTGTTCTCTGGCTTTATCTGTTTCCCTTCTTAAAGCATTATTTAACTCCTTGTACTTTCTTTGGCCTTCTTCAGTGTTTATGTTCTTCCACTTTCTCCGCTCTTCCATTTTTTGCAGCATGGCTGCTGTGATCCAGGGTTTTTTGTTTCTTTCACCCGTTATCTTTCCTACCTTCTTTTCCATTACATCTTTAATGTTGCTATGGATGTATCTCCACTCCTCATCTACATTCTTCCTATTTTCTTCAGCTCTCTCCCCCAACCTTTCCTCCAGCTCAGTCATTATAGCCTCCTTGTTTTTAAGGAGTTCCTCTAAGTTCCATTTCTTGTTAACTCTTATGTTTCTCTTAACGCTCTTCAGTCTACATTGTATATTTGCCACCAAAAGGTTGTGGTCAGAATCAATATCTGCCCCTGGTAGTGTTTTCACATTTTTAATGCTATTTCTAAATCTTTCATTGACTAGTATGTAATCTATCTGGTATCGTCTCTGGTCTCCTGGGCTTCTCCATGTGTAAAGTCTCCGCTGGTGAATCTTAAACCATGTATTAGTTACAATTAATCTATTTCTATGGCAGAATTCCACAAGTTTATCCCCTCTTTCATTTCTCTTCCCTAGTCCATATTTTCCCACTATGTTATCTTCTTGTCCCTCTCCGACTACACTGTTCCAATCTCCCATTACTATGGTGGTGATCCTTCCTTTTCCCTCCTCCTCCAATATCTCCATAATCTTTTCATAGATTTCATCTACTTCGTCGTCGCCAGCATTAGTTGTTGGCATATACACTTGAATTATAAGCATTTCCACTGGCTCCATCTGAAGTTTTACGGCTATTAATCTATCATTAACTGTCACTACCTTGCTAATTCTTTCACCTATCTCTTTTCTCATTATAATCCCCACTCCCCTTTTCTTTTTCTCCCCTCCCGAGTAAATAATCTTAAATTCGTCTGAATTTATCTCGCCTTCTCCTTCCCACCGAACTTCACTAAGACCTACTATATCTACATTATTTCTTCTCATTTCCCTTTTTAAGTTCTCTAGTTTACCCCCTGAATTCATAGTCCTAACATTCCATGTGCCTATTCTTAATTTCTCACTACTTGCTTTCTTATTAATGTTACTTTTCCTCTGTGCATCCCCTAGGGTAGTCCCCACCCGGAGATCCGATTGGGGGACTATTTTACCTCCGGAATATTTTACCCCAGAAAGATCCATAGAGGTATTTTCAGCTTTTCAGACTATCATGGGAAATATAATGAGGTAGTTTCCCCTTGCTTTCCTCATCGCAGTTTCACAGAGTGATTACCCATCTGTAGCTGTTCAGATCCTCATGATCACCACCTACAGAGGTACTGTGCAAGCCGCTGCCCTAGCACAGGGGGATGTAAAAACCCCCAAGACTGCTTCTTAGTCTGACTCTTCCCCTCAGACCTATATATGACACTCCTGCCCCCCTTCTCCGACACTAAGAACTAGCACATATCCATCTTCTCGACTCTTTCTCTCCGCCTGGCCTCAACCTCCGCTAACCCTATTAGCCCCCTTACAATGTTTCCTTGTTACTTTGTAACTATTCGGACTCTACTTCATCACACTCCCTCTTTATTGGCTATCCACCCCTCCTACTCCCCACCTCCTCCAATCATCAACCTTCCCACATCACCCTGTCATTCCCCGCCCAGTGTGTCACTTTACGTTACTCTTTCGCTGAAGAAGGGCTTAGGCCCGATAAGCTTGCGTGTGTTTTTGTGTTCGTGTGTTTTACGTGTCTCTTAGACGCCCCCAGCAGCCTGCCAGCTTGGTCCTCAACTTGGTGAGTGTCCGCTGGGCTTCCCTCAACACCTTGTTGCCACCCTCATCACTACCTTTTCTTTTCCTTTAGTTAATATATATATATATATATATATATATATATATATATATATATATATATATATATATATATATATATATATGGATGTCAACAAGGTGTTGGGATGAGGAAACCCAGTGAGCACTCACCAATCAGACGACTTCAGGTTGGCGAGGCCCCGGGGATGTCGAAGCGACACACGTAAAATAACACAAAAACACAGAAACATCACAAACGTAAAGCTTTCGGAACTACTCCTTCTTCAGCTTCTCTCTGTAGCTGAAGAAGGAGTAGTTCCGAAAGCTTTACGTTTGTGATGTTTCTGTGTTTTTGTGTTATTTTACGTGTGTCGCTTCGACATCCCCGGGGCCTCGCCAACCTGAAGTCGTCTGATTGGTGAGTGCTCACTGGGTTTCCTCATCCCAACACCTTGTTGACATCCATATATTCATTTTACCTTTCCTTTTCCGTAAGTTGTTATATATATATATATATATATATATATATATATATATATATATATATATACGAGAAGTAGGTGCTTGCAAACGCATAAAAAAATCACCATACATCAAGATCTAAACTCTTAAATAAACCAATGCGATCCCCAGGGAAACAGCACTTCAGTCACGTGGAGATTATATGTATTAAATAATGAATTCCATGAGTAAAAGCAGTATATTTATAATTTTCCGTGAAATAAACGAAAGTATCCGTAATTTCCAAATTCTCTGGCAATCGGCTCGTGTCCAAGTTTTCGCATATAAAGTTTCGTGACTCAGATCGAACTGCATGGGCAATAAGAATAATCATCATTAAGAAAATATGCTATGCATTAAATTCATGGAAAAATTCGTACATTTTCTTTTAAGATTATGGCATCATCATCCATTCCTTTAGATTTTTCTCGTAGGTTGTGTCACTCGGCCTGCCAACATGCCAAATTTCAGATTTCTATCCCTTCCAGAAGTACCTTAGAATTTTGTGTCAGTGAGTGAGGCAGAAGTTGCTATATTATTATACTAGTAGAAGGTACTGCAAGCATTTCATCTCACCTTGAAAAATCATTCATTTTTCAGACAGATATTTCATCATGAGAAATATTTCTTTAATTCAAAAGATTTCTCCTCTGGACAGGTTTTTGTTTTTTCATTATGGAAAAATAATGGAATAAAACTATCGCTAATTTTTGCAATTTTAGGAATATTATACTTTTCCACATTGAGTTAATAATGCCTCACATTTCTGCCAAATTTTAAATTTATAGTACAATTAGACGTTAAATAATATTTATCTAATTGTTTAAATTTATCTAATTTTTACCGGCCAAAATAATAATTTTATGGAAAATTTGAAATATTTATTCGTTTACATAGACTAACTTCTAAATAATTTAAAAAATATAGCCTCCTAACTTGCGGCGTAGTGTCTAAGCATCTACCAATTTGTTTAAATTTTAAGAATTTTTAACTGACAAACAAAATAAAATATCAAAATTTCTATATTCCTTATTTTGTTTTATTTTACAAATCCCACCACTAAAAAGATTTTCAGCTCCGTAACACATTTGGAAATACATCAACCTTGAAAATTTCTTTAAATAATTGCGAATTTTTAGCGTTAGCATAATTGCACTTTTTTAAGATTTTCGTTTTTTCTACTCGGTTTTGGACAAAATCCTACCTAAGAAAAAACTTTCGAATCCCCAGCTCTCCTGAAAGTGCCTAAACATTAGTATCCTCCTATATGTATGTTATATCCTCCTCCTCTGTAAGAAACGTCTATATATAATGAGTAGTAGAATGTGCTTACATACTGCAAGCATTTCATCTCACCTTGAAAAAACATTAATTTTTCAGACAGATATTACATCATTAAAAATATTCTATTAATTCTAAAGATTTCTCCTACACAGCGATTTTCATTTTTCCCACATGTAAAAATTAAAGATTAAACCAATCCCCAAATGTTGCAAATTTAAACATTTTACACTTTCTCCATTATGGGGTACTAATGCTACACATTTGAGCCTTATTTTAAAGTTGTAGCACTTCTAGAATTAAAATAATATTTTTCTAATTGTTTAAAATTTAAACATTTTTAACGGCCGCCGCAATATATATATGGAGAGATTGAAATGTTTATTTGTGCAAATGCACTATTCTGTAAATAATTTGAAAATTGCAGCTTCCTAGCTCATCCCGTAGTACCTAATATATTATTAAACTTTAATGTACAAATGTGGTTAAAACAACCCCTAAAATTAACAATTTTAAAATTTTAGATTTTTTATAGTTGATTATGAGAAAAGTTCTATAATCTTACAAAATTTCAGCTACCTAAACTTATTAGATTGGTCTACACACTGGATTACGTTTTCCCATGCTAACTTATGAGGGATATTCCGGGGTCTCTGGAGTCGAACCCAAGATACTGTAAGCAAAGGTGACAATAATTCCTAAGAGATATTGCAGATATCTAGCAACACTGAAAATTTCATTTTTCTAGCTTACCGGCAAGTGCCCATAATTAATTTACAAAAATGGCGCAATGCTTTTCTTATGGGAAAAAACACAACTTTCGGAATTTCTGGAGTCGAACTCATGTAACTTAGGTAAGAAGTATAATTTTATCTGTAAGTTTCTAGAAGTTTCTAGAAGTGCTACAACTTTAAAATTTGGCTGAAATGTGTAGCATTAGTACCCCATAATGGAGAAAGTGTAAAATATTTAAAATTGCAACATTTGGGGATTGTTTTAAACTATTATTTTTACATGTGGGAAAAACGAAAATCGCTGCGGAGGTGAAATCTTTAGAATTAATAGAATATTTGTAATAATGAAATATCTGTCTGAAAAATTAATGTTTTTCAAGAAGAGGTAACTTGCTTGAAGTATGCAAGCCCCTTCTACTAGTCATTATATATAGAGGTTTCTTGCAGAGGAGGAGGAGGATATAACATACTAGTAGAAGGTGCCTGCATACTGCAAGCATTTCATCTCACCTTGAAAAAACATTAATTTTTCAGACTGATATTTCATCATTACAAATATTCTATTAATTTTATAGATTTCACCTCCGCAGCGATTTTCCTTTTTCACACATGTAAAAATAATAGTTTAAAACAATCCGCAAATGTTGCAATTTTAAACATTTTACACTTTCTCCATTATGGGGTACTAATGCTACACATTTGAGCCAAATTTTAAAGTTGTAGCACTTCGAGAAGTAAAATAATATTTTTCTAATTGTTTAAAATTTAAACATTTTTAACGGTTGCCGCAATATATATATGGAGAGATTGAAATGTTTATTTTTGCAAAAGCACTGTTCTGTAAATAATTTGAAAATTGCTGCTTCCTAGCTCATCCCGTATTACCTAAAATATTATTAAACTTTAATGTTCGAATGGGGTTAAAACAACCCCTAAAATTTACAATTTTAAAATTTTCGACTTTTATAATTGGTTATGACAAATGTTCTATAAACCTGTAAAATTTCAGCTTTTTAAACCTAATAGATTGTTCTACACACTGGGAAAACCTTTTCCCATGCTAACTTATGAGGGATATTCCGGGGTCTCTGGAGTCGAACCCAAGACACTGTAAGTATAAGTGACAATAATTCCTTATAGATATTGCGGCCATCTAGGAACACTGAAAATTTCATCTTTCTATCTTACCGGAAAGTGCCCATAATTAATTTACAAAAATGGCGCAATGCTTTTCTTATGGGAAAAAACGCAAATTTCGGAATTTCTGGAGTCGAGCTCATATCACTTAGGTGAGAAGTTTTATTTTATCTGAAGGTTTCTCTAACATATCTACAAAACCTAAATCTAGGTCCTTTAATTCTAAAGATTTCACCTCCGCAGCGATTTTCGTTTTTCCCACATGTAAAATTAATAGTTTAAAACAATCCCCAATTTTGCAATTTTAAACATTTTACACTATCTTCATTATGGGATACTAATGCTACACATTTTTGCCAAATTTTAAAGTTGTGGTACTTCTAGAAGTGAAATAATGTTTTTCCAATTGTTTAAATTTTAAACATTTTTAACGGCCACCACAAAAAGTTAATGGAGAGACGCAAATGTTTATTTGTGCAAATGCATTACTTTGTATATAACTTGAAAATTTCACCTTCCTAGCTCATCCCGTATTGTCTAATCAGTTATCTATTTGTTTAAATTTTAAGAACTTTTAACTGCCAAACAAAATAAAATATCAAAATTTGTATAATCCCTATTTCGTTTTTTTACAAATTTTTACCTCTAAAAAAAATTTCTGCTCCGTAGCACATTCGGAAATATATAAACCTTGAAAAATTGTTTAAACAATTGAGAATTTTTAGCGGCCGCATTGTTTCACTTTTTCAAGATTTTCGTTTTATCTCGTCTGTTTTGCACAAATTTCTACCTAAGAAAAAATTTCTGATCTACAGCTCATCTGGAAGTGCCTAAACATTAGTATCCTCCTGTATGTTATATGTTATCTCCTCCTCCTCTGTAAGAATCGTCTATATATAATTACAAGTAGTTGGTGCTTGCATACTGCAAGCATTTCATCTCACCTTGAAAAAACATTGATTTTTCAGACTGACATTTTATCATTGCAAATATTCTTTTAATTCTAAAGATTTCACCTCCGCAGCGATTTTCGTTTTTCCCACATGTAAAAATAATAGTTTAAAAAAATCCCCAAATGTTGAAAATTTAAAAAATTTACACTTTCTCCATTATGGGGTACTAATGCTACACATTTCAGCCAAATTTTAAAGTTTTAGCACTTCTAGAAGTAAAATAATATTTTTCTAATTGTTAAATTTAAATAATTTTTAACGGCCGCCGCAATTCATATATGGTAAAATTGAAATATTTATTTGTGTAAATTCACTACTTTGTAAATAATTTCAAAATTTCAGCTTCCTAGCTCGTCCCCTAACTCCTAAACAGTTACCCATTTGTTTAAACTTTAAGAATTTTTAACTTCCAAACAAATAAAAATATCAAAATTTGTAAAATCCATATTTCGTTTTTTTAAGAATTCTACTTTTTACAAAAATTTCCACTCCGTTGCACATGCGGAAATACATAAACAATGAAGATTTGTTTAAGCAATTGCGATTTTTTAGCTCCCGTATTGTTGCACTTTTTGAGGATTTTCGCTTTTTTTAGTCGGTTTTTCACAAAATCATACCTATGAAAAAAATTTCGAATCTCCAGCACATCTGGAAGTGCCTAAACATTAGTATCCTCCTGTTATCATTATATATCGACGACTCTTACAGAGGAGGAGGAGGATTTAACATATATATAACAGGAGGATACTAATGTTTAGGCACTTCCAGATGTGCTGGAGATTCGTAATTTTTTTCTTAGGTAGGATTTTGTGTAAAACTGACTAGAAAAAACGAAAATCCCGAAAATGTGCAACAATGCCGCCGCTACAAATTCGCAATTGTTTAAAAAAAATTTCATGGTTTTTGTATTTCCGCATGTGCTACGGAGTGGAAATTTTTTTTAAAAGTAGAATCCTTAAAAAAACGAAAAAAGAATTATACAAATTTTGATATTTTATTTTGTTTGGCAGTTAAAAATTCTTAAAGTTTAAAGAAATAGATAACTGTTTAGTTACTACGGGATGAGCTAGGAAGCTTAAATTTTCAAATTATTTACAGAGTAGTGAATTTGCACAAATTTACATTTCGATTTTACCATATAAGATCTTTGGCGGCAGTTAAAATTTATTTAAATATAAACAATTAGAAAAATATTATTTTACTCATAGAAATGCTACAACTTTAAAATTTGGCTTAAATGTGTAGCATTAGTACCCCATAATGGAGAAATTGTAAAATTTTTAAAATTGCAACATTTGGGGATTTTTTTAAACTATTATTTTTACATGTGGGCAAAACGGAAATCGCTGCTGAGATGAAATCATTAGAATTCAAAGAATATTTGTAATGATGAAATGTCTGTCTGAAAAGTGATTGTTTATTCAAGGTGATATGAAATGCTTGCAGTATGCAAGCACCAACTACTAGTATGTTATATCCTCCTCCTCCTCTGTAAGGAACGTCTATATAGAATGATATCCTCCTCTGTAAGAGTCGTCGATATATAATGATAACATATAGGAGGATACTAATGTCCAGCCCAAACTATAATAGCTAGAGAGCTGAAAGTTTTAGGTTTTGTAGATATCGTGAAGAAACGTTCAGATAAAACTTCAGATAAGACTTTTTACCTAAGTGACATGAGTTCGACTCCAGAAATTCCGAAAGTTGCGTTTTTCCCCATAAAAAAAGCATTGCGCCATATTTGTAAATTAATTATGGGCACTTGCCGGTAAGCTAGAAAAATGAAATTTTCAGTGTTGCTAGATGGCCGCAATGTCTATTAGGAATTATTGTCACTTTTGCTTGCAGTGTCTTGGGTTCGACTCCAGAGACCCCGGAATATCTCCCATAAGTTAGCATGGCAAAACGCAATCCAGTGTGTAGACAAATCTAATAAGGTTAGGAAGCTGAAATTTTGCAAGATTATAGAATTTTTCTCATAACCAACTAAAAAATCGAAAATTTTAAAATTGTAAATTTTAGGGGTTGTTTTAACACCATTTGAACATTAAAGTTTAATAATTTTTTAGGTACTACGGGATGAACTAGGAAGCTGCAATTTTCAAATTATTTACAGAACAGTGCATTTGCACAAATAAACATTTCAATCTCTTGATTTATATATTGCGAACCCCGCTAAAAATATTTAAATTTTAAATAATTAGAAAAATATTATTTTACTTCTAGAAGTTCTACAACTTAAAAATTTGGCTGAAATGTGTGGCATTTGTACCCCATAATGGAGAAAGTGTAAAATGTTTAAAATTGCAATATTTGGGGATTGTTTTAAACTATTATTTTTACATGTGGGAAAAACGACAATCGCTGCGGAGGTGAAATATATAGAATTAATAGAATATTTGTAATGATGAAATTAATGTCTGAAAAATTAATGTTTTCTCAAGGTGAGATGAAATGCTTGCAATATGCAAGCACCTTCTACTAGTATGTTATATCATATGTTGTTATATCCTCCTCTGTAAGAGTCGTCGATATATAATGATAACAGGAGGATACTAATGTTTTAGCACTTTCAGCTGAGCTGGAGATTCGAAATTTTTTTCATAATTATAATTTTGTGCAAATTCAAATATAAAAAGCGAAAATCTTGAAAAAGTGCAACAATGCGGCCTCTATAAATTCGCAGTTGTTTAAACTAATTTTCAAGGTTTATATATTTCCAATTGCTGCTACGGAGTTGAAATTTTTTTTATAAGTAAAATTCTTAAAATAACGAAATATGGATTATAGAAATTTTGATATTTTTATTTGTTTGGCAGTTAAAAATTCTTAAATTTAAACAATTAGATAACTCTTTAGGTACTACGGGATGAGCTAGGAAGCTGAAATTTTCAAATTATTTACAGAGTAGTAAACTTGCACAAATAAATATTTCAATTTTCCCATTTATGAATTGCGGCGGTCGTTAAAAATTATTTAAATTTAAACAATTTGAAAACTATTATTTTACTTCTAGAAGAGCTATAACTTTAAAATTTGGCCTAAATGTGTAGCATCAGTTCCCCATAATGAAGAAAATGTAAAATTTTTAAAATTGCAACATTTGGGGATTGTTTTAAACTATAATTTTTACATGTGGGAAAAACGAAAATCGCTGCGGAGGTGAAATATAAGTGCATTGATGAAATATGAAAAATGAATGTTTTTTTATGTTGAGATGAAATGCTTGCAGTATGCAAGCCCCAACTACTGATATGTTATATCCTCCTCTATAAGGAGCGTCTATATATAATGATACGAGTAATCGGTGCTCGCATACTGCAAGCGCTTAAAAAATCACCATTCACCAAAATATAAACTCGTAAATAAATCAACGTGATCTCCTGGGCAACATCACTTCAGTCACGTGGAGGCTATATGTATTAAATAATCAATTCCATGAATAATAGCAGTATATTTATAAGTTTCTGTGAAATTAAGGCACCTATTTGTAATTTCCAAATTCTCTGGCAATTGGCTCGTGTCCAAGTTTTCGTATTTCAGGTTTCGTGACTCAAATCACACTGCGTGAGTAATAAAAATAATCATCATTATGGCAATACCCTATATATTAAAAATTAGGTTATTTTCTATTAAGATTTTGGCATCATCATCCATGCTTTCATAGCGTATTTGTATAAATAATATCATGAAATAGGTATGACGCCATTTTAGTTAACAATTGAAATGAGTTAAAATTTCTCGAAAAACTACGAAACACAACATTAAAATACTTTTCACGTTTTACCGTCACCGCTATCAGGGTTTCTTCTCTTATTGTGATTCCTTATAGCCCTGGAGGAAAAAAAACCTATTCGATCCTTCCTACAGTCGATAACCAAAATTGTATCGTCATGTTTGTGCTTTCAGTAGTACGTCAGAATTACAATTATCTATGATACCTTCAATCACAGCGCGTGATGCAATTAGTGTTTTGGATAGAGTAAAATCTTACATATTATCGAAAGAAAATATTGGTGATGATGTTTTCGTAATATGCATGATATTGAAAATTAGAGCTATATGCATATAGAAATAAACTTGATGTTAATTCAATTAAAGACAAATAAAAAAATATATTTCCGTAACTCGAATAATTTTTGCTTTCATTTGAAGTTCGAGTATTAGAAGTTCCACTGTATATATACAAATATTTAAAAATGTATTTCCATCAATTGAATTTTCTATTACTCGAATAATTATTACTTTTCCTTGAGATTCGAGTTATGGAAGTTCAACTGTAATTAGTTATGACAGCACTTAATTTCGATTAAAATCATTAAATTACTACGATCGTAACGTGCATATAATATCAGATCTCTTTAATAGCATTGAGGTCGTTGCCATAGTATTTAAAGATTTTCGTTGTTGAAAAGAGGAAAAAATTCACACTTTTGCCCGATTTAAAACAGATATTTACGCTAATTTGGTATGTATTTGAATTTTGCTTTCAAAAATTAAGAACTCAGTTCTCTCAGACAGCAACCGTTCTTTTCCCAAATTCGTATCTCAATTTAAAGTAATTTAAATATGCATTTTTAGAAAGCCTTGCACTGAATCCCATGTTTTTCTTATGGGATATTGAAATGGAACAGTGGGGTTAAAAAGACCCCTTAAATATAAACATTTTTGTGATTTTTCTTGTCGGTTGGGTAAAAAACATTTTCGGATGATATTATTATTAATGAATTTTAAAGTAGCACTCTCACATGATAAGAGAAATGCCACTATCAGACGAATTCCATTTAGAGGTATCTTCAGAGGAAAAGCGGCGATGGAAGTCCGAAAGGCCAAAATAATTATTCAGAGTACGGAAGATCTACTTTGATTATATTATAGGGCAGAATTCCTCAAACAATTTTGATCGCGGAACCCCTTTTGGTATTGCCGGAACCCACAAAAACATTCTTAGTGTTGAATAAATGGACACAAAACATTTTTGGAGAGTACCTACATAATTAAACCAAGTTATGGAAATGAGTTTGATTTTCTTATAAATTAGTTTTACGCCAAGAAAAATAATAGAATATAAGTAGCAAAAAAGTTAGCTATATAATCAGAACCAACTTCTATTTATGCAAAGGCCTGATTAGTCTGCGATGCGATTTACAAAAACGTTTTAAATAAACCGATTTATTTTTAATTGGTCTTAAAGTTATCTTTAATTTAAATGTAATAAATGTAATTGACAGTGACTGAGAAAATTCGTTAATAAAATCATTTCTTCGGCTGGGAATTGCCAATATCAGCGCATTTTCGATAATGAAAAATAAAAACCATGTCCAATTACAGATTAATCTTGAGCGAAATAATTGATATAGTATTAATAAAGTAAGTTAATCAAGAAAATGAAGAAAATTTTGTATTCAAAAGCTAAGTTTTTGTCGTTTTTTCCTCAGAAATTAGCAAAAATATTTTATCAGCGGGATGCATAGATTGGAATAATAATAACATATCTATTATGTGTCTTTTTGACTCTTACTTTTGTCGTTTCCATTTCACTTTATTGAACATTTAGGGAAATTTAAACGAATTTGTAATTACACGCCAAACAAAGATTTCACCATGGATAATTTTTCGGAAACACAATTTGCGGCAAACCAAACGAATTCTCGGCTCGGATAACGTCGGCTTCGACGTCACGAAAAGAAGAATCGCAAAGGGAACATCGAAACCAATACGCCAGATGCGTGAGACCCAGTTTCATTAAACTAGGATGCGAGAAAATCCGATTTAATCTTCCTCTTCGACCTCATAAACCGTCAAACGATGCAATGAAATAAAGTAATAGAACCGCGGCAATCTATAGGCGCCGAAAATAAGCCATAGAATCCCGTGCTCTCGTGAAATCGTAAACCCCTTTGCAACGAAAACTATATAAAAGTAAACTCCGAATTACAACCATTTACGAAGCATTCACGCGCACTTCCGCACGCTAAATTTTTATTCTCACAACCATTATAAATATCATAATCATCATAAGTAGTCTGTCCGTAGACAGGTCCGTGATTATTCATGGTTCTCCATATACTCCTATTTTCCGCTGTCCTCTTCATATCTTGATAACTAACTCTCTTTCCCTTTCAAATCGTCTATCAGCTGAAACCTTTTCCTACCTCTCCCTTTTTCCATCTAGTTTTCCTTCTAACACGTCTTTAATCATACTCTCTCTCCTCAGGTAATGTCCAACCCAGTTAGCCTTCCTCTTTCTGATAGTCTGTACAATCATTCGCTTCTCTCCTACTCTTCTTAGCACTTCATCGTTTTTCATTCTAACTGTTCATTTTATCTTCAGCATTCTCCTCCAATTCCACATTTCAAAGCTTTCCATTTATTTCATGTCATTTTTCCTTTCCATGTTTCTGCCCCGTACAAAGCTATACTCCATACATAGCATTTTATGAACTTCTTGATTGTATCTTCATTTATATTCCCCGTAAGTAGGTGTTTCTTTCTTCTGAAAGCCGCTTTTGTTTTTCGTATTCAATTCAAAAATGATATTTTTTAAAATTATTTGACGCAACCAAAACGATCAATTTTATTAGTGAATTCAATTTTATCCCACGGAACCCCTGGATGATTCTCACGGAACCCTGGGGTTCCGGGGAACACAGTTTGAATACTGCGGGCTTAGAGGATCGGCAGTCGAAGAGCTTGACGGCGCGTGGCCGGAGGATAGGAAGGGGCTTGCGTGGGTGCGTGTATGTGTGTGTGTGTGTGTGTGTGTATATATATATATATATATATATAAATTAATAGCGATATAGATGTATAGCAGAGTAACTGATTGGTAATGCGGTTTTCACGTAATTATACTGGGAAATGCATATATATTTGTGCAACGTGAGCTTGCTATTCTAGAACAAATGTTGACGTATCTCCACTTCTCACTACTGCTTCCCCACCGGGCAATGAAACTTCGCAGACTGTGGAATGGACCTGAATCTGCCGTCACGGCGTTCCCTTCCTCCCCCTCTTCCTCCCCCTCTTCCTCCACCTCCTCCGTCCAGGGAGATTGTCAGACTCAACGAAAATCGTAGCGCGACCTCGAGCCCGAAAACATCCGTGTAAAGTTGACTGCTCCCTCGCTCCGTTGCGGGACGGAGGGTCGGGTTGTCGTTGGACGCCTTCCCTCGCCCCGTCCTCCTGCTTCAAATCCCGAAACCGCTAAACCCTATCATGGCCCCTACGCCCCGGGATAGTGACCAAGCAATGGAGTCAGGCCGCCGCGGACAATGGGCCTCGCAAATATCCTTTAATGAAATCCTCTCTATCTCTCTATTGCTCTCCTTGGGCCTCCCTCTTGACTCGTCATTTCCTCTCATCTCCCTCTCTACCTCCCTACTTCTCCGCCTCCCCCCCTCCTCCCCCCTCCTCCCATCCCTCCCTCTTTCCCTCCCTACCTTTCATGATCCTCTCAATCTATAAATATTGCTATCAGTAGGTTTCACAGGTTTTTCACACTTCCCTTCTTGTGTGGGTGTTTTCCCGCAGTGAGGGTTTTCTAGGGAATGGTACCTTAATTTTCCCTAGTTTTTCCCCACAAACAACAAATCTCCATCTCTTTTCATTTCCTAAAATGCTAACTTGTCATTGTATTTATGTAGTACTTTATTTTATGTAATCTTTTATTTCATTTTGTTATTTGTTACTTTCTTACTGTCTGTAATTGGCAATGGGTAATATGGAAGAAGAGACTGTTTAGTCTCAATTTCGCCCAAATAAATTCATATATCTATCTCTATATCTATCTATCCTTCTCCACCTCCCAACCTCTCCACTTCCCAATCTCTCTCGCTCTACCTTGTATCAATATTTTCCTCTCGACTCCCATCGACATACGCAGTTAGCTCTGCTTACTTCCGATTTCGGTTGCCTGGCTGCCGCGGATTCAATTAACTCCAGAACCAATAAGGGACCGAGCTTTATCCGTCAGCGTCAAATAAGCAAGGTAGAGTCATCGTGCTTTCGCATTTGTTTTCGATGGACGACAAGCGCAATTCCAGAGGGGCTAAGTGGCGACTCTTTCGTTCCATTCGAAGTCTATTGTTGATCTCGAGAAGAATCTGTAGCAAATACATATTTGCTTCGGTTTCGCTCGCATTCCAGACATTCAATCACTCATTCCAAATACTCTACGACAGGGGTCACCAAACATTTTAATGAAAGGGCCACATGAAATTTCATGAATCACATACAACCTTTCAAATGACTGATCGGGCAGTGTGAAATTTTCAAAGAACAAGATTTGAGAATTTTTTGATTCTGTAATATGCCATTTGCCTATATAAAAAGTATATTGCATCCAAGTACGCGAAATGTACCATTTAGGTATCATAAAGGAAATTTAATGAAAACTCCTGTTGGTAAATACACAAAACTCAAAGAAATATATGGGGTAAGGCAGGCCGGATGAAATCATTGCTCGGACACGATGTGGTCCGCGGTAGAAGTCTGCATGGGCTCGGGCTGGCCGGAAGGCCCGAGGCCCGGCCCGACTTTCGGGCCAGGCCTGAAAATCAATGAACGTTTCGGGCTGGAGCTTCACTTCGGGTTACATTCGAGCTTTTATCGGGCCTTGACCCAACTTTTTACTGACCATTACTTCGTCTCTTCATTTCGTCATGGACATCCGTTTTAGAGATTTATATTCTCATCTTTCCAGAAATTGTCAGAGAGCTGGAAGGGCGGAAGTAATTCGTTCTGACCTTATTCCGACCATAATTTTACCCTCCTGCGACTACTTAGTCATAAATTCTTTGAAAAAAACGAAGAAAATCTCCAACCCTAAAACATGACTTAAAAACAACTTGGACAAATTGAAAAACATAAAACCTTTGCACAGAAATGCAAAGATCCATAAAAACAGGAAAGAACGTCCCATTTTGTCTCAAGGCTTACGACCTACTTCCGGCGGTGCACATTGTATGTACACGTCACAACTTTGTCGTAAAATTAGAAGAGTTCCTTACGTCTGTTTGATTTCTCCTTTGATAGGACTCTTTCCCTTTTTTAGAAACTACTTACTCAGTTGCAAAACGGCCATCACACTCTTTGGACGTGCTAAGCAAAGGTTCTACGAGATTGTCTTGTTTCTAAGATTTTCTAGTGTGTGCATTTGTGTTAAACGGCCATTATATATCGCCTTTTATATATGAGAATTCGTTAAAAATTTTATACTATAGTTAAAATTTATATTAGGGTTAGCCCTAAAATTGAGCGAGAAAGATATTAAGACAAAATTAGAAAGCGGTGAATATATTTTAATGGAAAAGGTGAACGCTAAAAGTGACGTCTCGAAAATATTTCGTGAAGTCTACATCGCTGCAACAAAGGATAAAGTCGGTGCCGCTCAGTGCATTTAATGTAAGTCAGTTTTAAAATACACTTCGGGAATAACTGGTAATTCGCATTTAAATCGCCATCCTTGCAAAAATATCATTGGAACAAGTACTATTACCCAATTTCTTCTTCCCGAAGCGAGTGAAAGATGGGATTACAAAATCGTGTGTTTCCTTATGTTGTAAGGATATTAGACCATTTGATATTGTTACCGGTGTAGGATTCTTAGATTATTCGCAAAAATTGATTGAAATAGGTTCGATTCACGGAAATGTTGTTTAAAAGATATACTTCCTCATCTTACAACGATTTTGCGCAACACACGAAAAGAAGCGAATGATTTACGTCAAAAACTGGTCAGCAACATTCAATCGTTGATTGATTTAAAGTTTTGTAGTGCCTCAACTGATATGTGGACCGATGATTACAAAAAAAATGTTTTATAACTCTGACTGTACACTTTGTTGACAAAGAATGGAATCTTCGTAATAATGATCTTTTTACATGCGAGTTCTCTGAGGAAAGAAAGACTTGAGAAAATATTAGGATATATTTGAAAAGGAAACTAACAAAATTGGGACTCAAGCCGGATAGTATTTCGAAATTAATTTTTGTTACCGATCAGGGAAGTAATAAAGTGGCTGCACTTCAACAATATATCATATATATATAGGATCGCTACGTTTTTGTGGCCGAATTTCCGACAGTTGAGAATGATTTTAGAGCAAGAACGAGAGGAAACAGTTTCGTTGGTGCGAGAGTTAATAGAAGAGTTTAAGAGAGACGAAAAATTGAGAGAGCATCCAAATATCAGTGAGAGGTTTAAAACAACTGACGGATTACCCCAATGTGGTGTAGCATGCGGTTTAAACTATAGTACTCCTGCCAAAAGGTCAAAGATACTGGACTTCACCAAATTCGAAGACAAACCAGTTGTAGAAAAAGACGATGAACTCGACAGGTATATGAGATACTAGTAGTTGGTGCTTGCATTCTGCAAGCATTTCATCTGACCCTGATAAACATTTATATTTCAGAGAGATATAGCATTACTAGAAATATTTTTAATTAAAAATATTTCACCTCTGCACCCAATTTCTATCATTCCATATTGAACAATATTTGATTAAAACAATGCCTTAAATTTGCAATTTTAAGAATATTATACTTTATCCAATGTAAGGTGCTAATTCCACACATTTTTGTCAAATTTGAAGTTGTAGCACACCTAGAAATGAAATAATATTTATTTAATTGTTTAAATTTAAAAAGTTTAATGCAGCCGCAATAACACTTTGTTGGAGCTTTTCAAATGTTTGTTAGTTTAAATGCACTAAGCTCTACTTAACTTTAAAATTTCAGCTTCCTAGCTTGCCCCAAAGTACCTAAATATTTATCTATTAGTTTAAAATTTAAGAATTTTTACCAGCCAAGGAAATTAAAATATGAAAATGTTTATAATGTTTTATTTCGTTTTTTCACAAAATCTACCGATAAAAAAATTTCAGCTCCGTAGTACATTCGATAATACATAAAACTCAAAAATATGTTTAAGCAATTGCGAATTTGTTGCGGTCGAATTTTTGAACTTTCCTTTTTTTATGTATAATTTTCTACAAAATGATTTCAAAAACTCGAACCTACATCATATAGTTTTCAAGATAAAAATTATTAAACTTTAATGTTAAAATGGGGTTAAAAACAACCCCTAAAATTTACAATTTTAAAATTTTCGATTTTTATAGTTGATTATGACAAAAGTTCTATAATGTTGCAAAATTTCAGCTTCCTAAACTTATTAGATTGGTCTACACACTGGATTACGTTTTCCCATGCTAACTTATGGGAGATATTCCAGGGTCTCTGGAGTCGAACCCAAGATACTATAAGCAAAAGTGACAATAATTCCTAATAGATATTGTAGCCATCTAGCAACACTGAAAATTTCATTTTTCTAGCTTACCGGCAAGTGCCCATAATTATTTTACAAAAATGGCGTAATGCTTTTATTATGGGAAAAAACGCAAATTTTCGAAATTTCTGGAGTCGAACTCATGTCACTTAGGTAAGAAGTCTCATTTTATCTGTAGATTTCTCTATTATATCTAGAAAACTAAAAGTTTCAGCTCTCTAGATCTTGTAGTTTGGGCTGGACATTAGTATCTTCCTGTTATCATTATATATCGACGTTTCTTACAGAGGAGGATATAACATCATTATATCCTAGTAGAAGGTGTTTGCATACTGTAAGCATTTCATCCCACCTTGAAACAACAGTAATTTTTCAGAGGAATATTTCATCATGGTAAATATTTCATTAATTCTAAATATTTCTCCTTTTCGTTTTCGTTTTTTCATTATGGAAAAATAATGGAGTAAAACTTTCGATAATTTTAGCAATTTTAGGAATATTATACTTTTCCCACATTGAGTTAATAATGCTACACATTTCTGCCAAATTTTAAATTTATAGTACTATTAGAAGTGAAATAATATTTATCTAATTGTTTAAATTTATCTAATTTTTACCGGCCAAAATAATAATTTTATGGATAATTTGAAATATTTATTCGTTTACATAGACTAACTTCTAAATAATTTAAAAAATATAGCCTCCTAACTTGCGGCGTAGTGTCTAAGCATCTACCAATTTGATTAAATTTTAAGAATTTTTAACTGCCAAACAAAATAAAATATCAAATTTTCTATAATCCCTATTTCGTTTTTTTTACAAATCCTACCTCTAACAATAATTTTAGCTCCGTAGCACATTTGGAAATACATAAACCTTGAAAAATTGTTTAAACAATTGCAAATTTTTAGCGGTCGCATTGTTGCACTTTTTTAAGATTTTCGTTTTTTCTACTCGGTTTTGGACAAAATCCTACCTAAGAAAAAAATTTCGAATCTCCAGCTCTCCTGAAAGTGCCTAAACATTAGTATCCTCCTATATGTATGTTATATCCTCCTTCTCTGTAAGAAACGTCTATATATAATGATAGTGCGACCCAATTGGATGTTAATAATTTGTTAGTTTGGTGGAAAATTCGAGAAAATGAGTTTCCGTGGTTGTCGAAAGTGGCGAAGCAAGTTCTATAAATACCGGCCACAAGTTCAACCAGCGAAAGGAAGTTCAGTGCTGCTGGATGGATTATGAACGAGCGCCGAACTTGCCTAAGTAGCGATAGTGTTTATTCGATTTTGTTTCTGCACAATAACATGCAGTAAAACTCTAAGTTTCTTGCTACAGGAGGGGCATAATTTTTATTTTGGTGAGTAAATAATAAATATAACTAAATTATTATTGATTATTTTTATATCAAATAATTTAAAATAACAGAAAATGTAAATTTTAAAATAAAAAGTAACGGATAAGAGGGAGGGAAGGAATGAAAGTACGCATGAGTTGAAGAAAGAATATATCATAATTATTATCGAATAATATGTATAGGTTTATTTGGAGGAAATACATAAGTAGATGATATCGGTTATCCATAATCACTTAATGTAATGTTGCATAGAATATCTAAACGAATTATACTTGCGTCATCGGGCTCAAGTCGGGCCTATTTCGAAGAAAGTCGGGCCTAGAACGGGCTCAAAAAATGTTAGTCTTTTGGGCCGTATATTAAATTGGCCGGGCCGGGCTCGGGCCCCAAATTTCCGGCCCGTGCAGACCACTAGTGCGCGGGCAGTAGTTTGGAGACCCCTTCGTCAAGTCGCCCGAAAGAATCGTTTAGTTGCACGAGGCAGCCTGCGCCTCGGTGGTTCGCAACCCGCGCGACGCCAAGTGAGGAATGGTACTGGCTGAACTCTGAAAATCCAAACTTCGACCGGAACGGTTAATTCTTTGATCTTTTCTAATCCTACTGAAAGGTAGAAAGTTAATAAATATATGTTTAGATTAACGCTGCCTCTTTTGTCGTTAGTGTAGAAATAAAATATATAAAAGGGTTTAATACATAGAAGATTTATATAGCCAATGAACTATTCAGTTCGTTACAAATTCTATCGATTCATACTGAAAAATTGATGTACGAAAGGATCTTTTGATTCGCGAAGAATAACACAAACTTATTTGAGAGGTAAATAAATCGTAGTTTTGACATAGTGAGTAATATGTTTTTTATTCTTCAAGAGTGACCAATAAGTTATTTCCATCAAAAACGGAGAAGGGCTTAGGATTTTGCGACGATAACTCCTAAATAAAGTTGAAGAATTTCTGTTTCCTCGCCCCATTCATTCTCAAGATAAAGGGAAACGGAAAAATAAAACAAACGTAACTTTTAAGACCAGAGCGTCGGATTGTTCTTATCTCATGGCCAATTTTGTCCCCAACCCTTCAATCTTCTCTCTCCTCTTCCCCTCCCTTTTTCCCTCCCTTCCTCTTCCACCCTCTCTCCTTCCCACTCTCCCTGCTTTCTCTCCCACTCTACCTCTTCTCCATCCCTCCTTCCCTCCCATTCTCTCTCCCTCCCTCCCTCTTCTCTCTCCCTCACTCCCTCTTCTCTCTCCCTTACTCCTCTCTTATTCCCCCATCGCTCTCTATCCAACTCCTCCCTCCCCCTTCTTCTCTCTCCCTCCCAACTCTCTTTCCAAATGGCGACGGCCCCTCCCTCCCTCCTGCGACCATTTACGTTCTCCCGTTGTCGAAGGCGGCGAGTAATGAGGTCTCATGCACGCACCGCTTTGGGAGAAGAGAGAGAGAGATAGAGAGAGAGAAAGAGAGAGAGGAAGAAGCTGCCTGGAGCGCCATCTCAGACGGAGGACAAACAAAACTACAAAACGTAGACGTTAGCCCCTCGTATTGTGCGATGTATTTGGCTGCGGCTGAGGAAAACATTCTCTTATTTTGCCTCGAGCCAAGCTTAAAAATGAAGTTGGAATGCTATTTGACCTCTCCACCATTTAATCGCATGATTATAACAAATACCGTTGTGCTAATTGTAAGTCTGCTGTTTTATTCCGTCATTTTCCAAAACACTGCATAATGTATTGTTAATTCTTGGAGAATTTGGTACGGATACATATTTCAAAAACGAATTAAAAAATCGTCTTTTCATTAGAAGTTGTTTAATACTTACTGCCATTTATATTTATTAAAGAAGCGATAGCGGACCTCTTATAAATTACTCCGCTTTTTTATATTTAACAGTTTCTCATCGCCATAATAATTAATAATAATATTTGCTATGACGATGATTATTGCATTTTAGGTTGACAAATATGTATATTCTAAAATGATAAAATTTTTATATTTCCACTTTAAAAAATTTTATTTCTGATTTTAGAATATGGAAAGATTTCACAAATGAAAGCCTGCAACTGTAGACTTTGTTGACAAGTCTGCTCGTTTTATGGCCATAGATAATCTGTCGATTGGAAATGTTATCTCCGAGAGTCTCATTTAGTTAGTTATTTTACTCAGTTAACTTAATAGTCTGTCGCGTGGACACTTAAGAATGGCTTTACAAAACAGTCCATTGCCTGAGTGTGATGAGGTTTCCACAGCGCCGGAGCAAGGGCGTGTGGGGAGGCGAGGAGGAAGCGAGTGAGGAGTGCCGCCAGCTAACAGGCTGTGTTGCCACTTTTTAAAGCATTTGCGAGCTAGATTTAATGTTTTTGGTAGCTAGGAAGTATGTTGCTAGAATATATAATTACCAATAATATTCATGGTTGCATAAGGAAACTAAACAAAAGGTGTCTCCATGTAATAAGCGTATTGTTTTTGTGTCCACAGCATATAACTACGCTATTTTTAAGCTGTTATTGTCTTTTATACACTAACAAGAAGATGGAACATTTGTCTGATCCAATTTCAACGGATAATTAAAAAGACTTAATTTTTAGTGTTTTTCCCAACACTACTCCATTTATCCCCCATAATAATTGCATGGGAGGTATCTTATGGTCAAATTGCTGTTTGTCCGCATCCATTCCTTATAGAAGACCCTAAGAAAACGTCCCTTTGTAATATTATGTACACAATCGACTTGGAAGTTGGGTACATTAGGCTGTTTTCCAAAGGAAACAGCCTTATGAAATAGTAGGTGTGTGTGTCCATACAACAATGGACCGATTTTCATGAAACTTGGTATGAGATTTGCGCTGCCAATGCCCAACTCCGGGCTATATTTTACTTGGCGAAGATTGAAGTCCCGAGTTCGATTCCAGGAACGTATTTTTCCTATTTGTTTTACATAGGAAGTCTCAAATCCATCGTGCAGAGATGTATTCTTTAATATTTTAAAATACCTTAAAATTGTGATATCGGAGCGAGGTTTGTTCTAAGGGGTTAAGAATGTAGTTTTTAATTCTTATCTCAGAATTCTGATAATTTATCATATTTATGGAATATCTATTAAAACAGCATTTTATCGTTTTAAATCGTATTTTATTTGATTGTTGCCATGGAGACGATTATTACTGAACTCGGCTTGAACATAGACGAGTGAACAAATGAGTTATTTTCTATTCCGCTCGACTACTCTTCAGCAATAGAGAGTTGATCCAGACATATTAGCTTATAAACCGTAACATTTATTAAATTAGTTTATTTAAAAATAATGCATGCAAAATATTGTCATAAAGATATTGCTTTTATTATTTTAATCCTGATAATGTTCTATTAATTTTTCTTCAAATTTTTCTCTATCATTGATAAACAATGAACTATAAGTGGTATTTACTGGTATGAGAATTCCTTGGAATGACTAACACATACTGAAACATTTCCTGTCAATATAAGTAATCAATTCGGGACGTCAACTTTGGGAAACCAGCCTGCATTAATCCTGGTTTGGACTTCTTGTTTAGGAGCTAGTGTGAATGCAAAGTAGCTAGATCTAGCTACTAATTTGCTAGATGGGTAACAGTGCATGTAGGATGGGCCAATGGGTGCCGGCGTTGCGAATTTTCCATGCAATAATGAAACTACATGATAAGGCAGGAGGCGATTTGCTAATAGATGACATCGGGAAGGGTGGATCGGGTTCTAGTTACTCCCAGGGTGTTTTACAAGACCAATTGAACGAATTTGATGCAAAGCTGGATACACAAGATGGAAATGAAAAAACGAATAGTTATATGGCGTTGGAAATCAAATATTTTCGAAATATCTATTGAAGATTTCTCGTATTTTTTAGATTAATTTCGGATGAGAGCAGAAGACAGCAACTTTTTAACAGCAGTCGTACGAAATTACAATTAATTTCCACTCCGGTTAGTTTTATTGCATTATTTTAAATGTAAAATCTTTAAAAATAGTCTGTAGCATAATAAAACTTCCTCTATATTACTGATAATGGTTAATACAACGTAAAAGCGGTATTCGAATTTACTTTCTGGAAACCTAACCTAAATATTTATTGAAATTCTCTATATTTCTAAAAAATCTAACAATAAGTCTGCCATCGCCGGCCTTTCTTGTTTCTTTTAGAAATAGTTCATTTCCTGCGGGCGCCGTATTAATTTGTCTACACTACTAAGGTGGAGAAAAAATAGCATACATTTCTGCAAATACATATGTGTGGCCATTGTACACGTGCATAGCGAACCACAGATATAAATAGTTCAAAGGAAGGGAAATTGTGGTTTTTAGGCCATGCGGTTGGTTGGTTATTTGAAAATTCTCATAGACGCCAAAAAAAAACGTTTCCGCTGGAACCTCGTTCCTCGCGCGCATTCGTTTGCTGAACAATGCTTCTAATTATATTTTAAATGAACATATTCGTAATTTTCTTTGTAATGGGGTGGACAGAACTCGCATTTGCTTAAAAAGAACTCTCCTGAAAAGTTATCCGTTGGAACTAAGAAGGCGGCGCTTGCTCAAACATACCGAAATATCATTTTGTACCCTCGAAAGAATGGCATCAATAAATAACATAACATAGGGATTATCTTTGCGAATGACGCCTCACATTGAGCCTGCGCGCATTAATCACTGACCCTCAGCTCCTTCGTTTGGTGCACCGCCAGTACTTAGGAGCAACGCCCTTGCAAATCTCGCGATTTGGATTATTACTCTTCGTTACGCGAGGCAAACCCAAACGACCCATCCTCCATAACACGGCCGCTCATGGTGTCCGAAGAGTTTAAACAGATTAAACGTGACGTCACGGTCCTCATTCGCGTTTCGCCCTTCCGTGAACTGGTTCTCTTTTACTTTGTTCCTAGCATATCCTCGAGCCTTCCGCCTAATCAGCTCCTACGCCTGCTGCGAATCCTCCTGTGTGTGTGTGTGTGTGTTGGTCCTTCATAATGTGTTTCTTCAGTGTTTATTGCGCGTGTGGCGACATCACGAGGTCATAAATCCCAGGATGCATTACGGCTTGGATCCCCGTACCTCTGCCCATTGTCCAGATATTAACCGAATATTTTAATGTGTTGATATTAGCCTTCTGCCTCAGAGCCGCCCCCGCCCCTCTCTCCTGCCCCTCCTCGCCCTCGCTCCTCACAATGAGGGAGAGGGATTGCTGGAATGGGCGTGAGAGTTTCCCTGAATTTTGATAAATAGGACAGAGGAACATTCAATGTAGAAGGTTGTATTTTCACGTACAAATCTCCTCCCTCTCCCTCCTCCCCCTCTCCCCTTCCCCTCTCCCCTTCCCCTCTCACGCCCCTCCCCCTCACCCCCTCACGCCCCTCCCTTATCTATCCTCCCTCTCCCCCTCCTCTCTCTCCCCCCCTTCTCCCTCTCCCCTTCCCCTCTCACGCCCCTCCCTTACCCCTCCTCCCTCTCCCCTTCCCCTCTCACGCCCCTCCCTTACCCCTCCTCCCTCTCCCCCCTCCTCAAGCCCCTTCCCGCCTCAGCTCGCAACGGCGCTTTTTCCTTGCTCCTATTATTAATGTGCAGTCGGATTCCGAAAAAGGGTTAAGCATTTTTTTGTTTCGAAGACTTTTTTATTTATTTTTCCTTTCTAAATAAACCCCGCTTAAAGCTTTGCCTGTTAAATGGAGCACATACGAGGGAAAAATATTTGTCTCGCTCCCGCAATAATCCGAAATCGTTTTATTGTTGCGTGGCGAGGCCGCTTTTGTCTGTGTCTGTGCTCGCGCGATGATTTAAGCGGCGAGAATTCATTAGCGGTCTCAAACCTATACATTTGTAAAAGCGCCGCCCGCGGCGAAAAATTTCTGTCCCTTTGAATGCATAAAATATTATGAAACATAATATCTTACGCCGATTCTAAAGCTTATAAATATCAGCGTATCATCATTTGAATAGGTATTTTGACGAATTAATCCGTATTTATTCGTTTGAATTATTCTAAAAATGAAAAGCAATTATCGAAAATCCAGTCCAGTTAGAGTCACGATATTACTTGAGCTAGATACTAAAACTACGCATCGGATATTATCTTTATTCAACATTGTTTTGCGATTTTTTCAAGAGCTAGAACTTAAATCCGGAAAATTTTCGAAACGGAAGAAAAATTCAGCCACGACCGGCAATCGAACCCGTGTCTTCCTCTTGCCGAGCAGGTTTGATTCCCGACCACGACAGAATTTTTCTCCAGTTCCAAATCATTCCAATCTTTCAGCTTATGTCTAGGTGGAAAGTGACCTTCGGATCATTTTTTCCGTCAATTTATGGAATTAAAATGTGTCATCCAGGGAATATAAATAGAGGCACGTTCTAAATGTATCGTCATTCCTCCTAACTGCCCGACCACATAATAACATATATTCTCTTCTAATTATTTGCTGGAGACATTTTAGTCCAACCTCTGCTAACGATTTCATGCTACAATATTTACTGATGCCAGAGCTTCACCTTCATTCCTTAGTAAGAAAAAAATAACTTAGCAGTGCTTTTGGCTTCGAGATTTCTTCTGTACATATTGTAGTTATCGAGCAAAACAAGTCGATTTAACCCTGAAACACTAAGGCCTACCTTTAAGGACACTATCACTAAGTTGTAAAATTTTCTACTTTTGTTTTTACTACCTATATAAAAATTGCTATTTTTACAGGAATAAACAATGTATTAAACGTCAGGATTAAGGAATATTAAAAAACAAAAATACGCTTTAAAACATTTTATTAAAATATATAATTATTAAAGCCCGGAATTTCAGGCAAAAGGCCGTCTTTTTTTGTCTATTTCACGTTTTTTTTCGAAATATGCGTTTTTTATCCAAAAACGCCTTTTTTAACTATTCAATTCAATTTTTGCAAAATCTCTCAAATTTGGCCACTATACTGTTTTGTTTGACTCTGCAAGGACGGTTTTTACTCACCCTCGGTTCGATATCATATAAAATTCTGACCATTGGCGCAGCTATTCCTTTATCTTAATCCGACCACTGCTATTGGCCTGAGTTCATTTGTGGGAAACCCATGGCATGGGAAAACCTAATTAACTCTCCCATTCACTCCTAGCAAATCTCAGTTGTCTTTTGGCTTTCAAACAGTTCATAACAGTTGCTTTTTAACAAATTGTTCGTGTGGTAAACGTGACACTTCCATTATGGTGGCCGCGATGCCAAAAGTGAGTGATTCCACAAAGCAGAGACTGGAGAAATTCATTCAAGTGTTTAGCGTTGATATTTTCTCGACAGACGGTTCGGTGCTTTTTGTAAACTTTATGAAAAGTCGGTGAATTCGGAGAAAAAGTACTTTGTTTCGCAGCATATAAGTACCCAGGGCCGTGCCAAGGGGGGTGCGTTGCACCAGCCCCCCCCCCCCCGACTTCAGGGGCCCCGTAGTGATCTAGCAAAAAAAAGATTTCCAGGGGTTTTGTTTTTTATTATGATTATTATATGCAATTTTAGTCTCAACCTAATCTACTCATTATACATACCATGCGTAGCTCATTCTTTCAACCTTTTACTTTGTAATGCAGTTTCAAGTAGTATGACGTGCAAACTTTGTTTTGGCACTATTCAACCTTTATATGCAATATTTCTGCATCGACCATTAGGTGGGGTATATTACGTAAAAATTTCAAAATAACATTAAAACCGCTGAGTGACACAAGACGGAAAGTTAGAATTCAATAGGTTAAAGATTAGATTTCAGTTAAAACAAACTTACCAAGCATTAGAAGAGCTAATAAATTCAGCCAAGGATAATGCAATTGTCTCAGAAGCTAATAGTTTACTAAAGAAGTTTCAAACATTGCCGTTTATCATTTCTATAATTGTATGGTATGATATTCGCAATTATTTTAATCAACTTAACAAATATACCTACTCCCTGATTAACGCTATTAATTGGTGCCAGGAAAATTGAGCGCTAACTAAAACAGCGCTATTCGTAACACGTACTTCCATAAAGGTACGTTCACACTATATACATGTATATGACACGTATAATACAAGTATAAATTTTTGAAGCGTTCACATTGGTTAGACAAGTCAGTAGACAATATGTCCTTGAACGAGGAATATCTGTTCATTTGTGCTGCTGCAAATTATGTAATTAACAGCCAAGTAGCAAAAAAGAAGAAACGTCGATCGTGGATGAGAAATTTTTTGTGCAAGAAAGTAGCCACGGCGAATATGAATCATCAATGAATGACTTAACAAGAGAGGAATGATGCACACAGCATGATTGCACGCATGCGAGGCGGAGGCGTTCTTAAGGTTTTATGCAATAATGTCAAAATAGGTAAATGTTAATGGCCTAGTATTATGTCTAAGAAATGAAAAATGATGGGCCAACAGTCAGTGGCAGCCGGTGGCTGTTTTAATTTGTAGGGCCGACATGTTTTTAAAAACCTAAAATTATAATACAAAAAAGTATATAATTTTAACCTACCGAAAAATGTACTGTAATGAGTAGATGAAAAAAGTGTCTTGCAGCTAAAATGAGCGGTAAACAAAGTCCATTCGGCGATCATTCTTGTAAGAAAATAAATCAATAACTTTTCTCTTGAAGCAATCTATGTTATTTACAAAAGTTTTTCACCCGATAGCATGCCTAAAGCACTTAGTCTTTCTTCTTTCATAGTATTCCTTAGAAAAGTCTTTAATCTTTTCATCATTGAAAACACCGTTCTGCTTCTGATGTCGACATTGGTATCGTGATCAACACTTTTAAAAGCTTTATTGTCTCTTGAAATGTTTCACACAAATCATCACCCAAAATTAGCGACAGAAATGGTACTGCACCAGAAACTGCTCTCAATTCCTCTCTTTATAAAAAAACTTGAAGTTCACTCTTCATTCACTTTTTTCCAAAAAAGGATACTTTCAATTATTTCACTGAGATACGTGCCAGGGAATTTTTTGCTGTAATTATTAAATTCCTCGACTACAAATAGATTCGAAGCCACGAGGTGTCTGTAAATTGAAATCTATCTTTTATTTCTGTGATTATGGTGGGCGTAACAGTGGTCGAAATTAGCAAGTGAATACTTGTTTTTTATCAGTTTCTGAAAGCCATTTAAACGTCCACTCATACAGAAGCACCACCAAAACTTGGTGCTATAAGTTTATTCAGACTGTCACCAATTAGGGGATCGAGTTGTTTTCAAATACAATCTGCGATTGCACGGGCATCATGCCCGTCAGAATTAACGAAATTCCAGAACCTTTCTACCAATTTTCACCGACAATGTAACGTAATACAATGATTAATTGAAATTGACATGACACGTCAGTAGTTTCATCGGCTATCTATGCTACATTTTCAGCTTTATGAATTTCTTTGCAAACTTCTTCGTGGCATACTTCTAATATGCATTTCAGCAACTCATTCTGTAAAGTTTTAGCCGTCTCTTTAAACACAGCTGATTTACTAAGGTGAACTTTTAAGTCTTTATCTAACTCAGAACTAAACTGGATTAACTCACGAAAACTCCCTTATTTTGTGACTCATCCGATTCATCATCCCCTCTCAATGCTAATTCTAATACCCCACAAAAACGTATACAATTTATAATCAAATTTAATACGTACCCATTTTTATCTACTTTTTCATTATGTTTGGATATAGCTAGCCAATAATGTGAGTTAAACTGACTTTGGATATATTTTTAACCTGGCAATGATAAACTCAAAACATTGTTTATATGTTGTTTAGATTTTTCGTGAGCCCTCATTTTTTCCCAAATGTGTACAACAACAACAACAACACACCTTGACGCTTTCCCTTGTGGGGTAAGCCGTGCCATATGTCTGCCTATTACCAACCCATCACCACATGCTTCCTCCATACACTTCTATCCTTGCACTCTTCTTTTGCTTCACTTACACTCATACACTGAGTCACACATTTCCTTTTATTCCTCATACTTTTCACGTCCCTTTTTCTCAGAGTCTCACTAACCACATCCAATTAAGTCTTGCGCGGTCTGCCTCTCCCTCTCGCCATTCACTCTTCCTTCATATATTCCTTTGGTGATTCTACTCTCCTCCATTCTTTCTACATGTCCGAACCACCTCACCAGACCTCTCTCATACAAATCTGTCACACTAGCATTCATACCACATTCGTTCATCACCCAATTATTCCTTACTTTGTCCCTCCTAGATTTTCCACAAACTCTTCTCATATATCCCATCCCAACCGCATTCAAACTACTTATATGCTTCTCCTGACACACCCATGTTTCACTGCCATACAGTAAGGTAGGCATTAAAACACTCTTGTATACAAACATTTTCGCTTCTTTTGACAACCATTCATTCTTTGCAATCGACCACACACTCCCTGCCACCTTTCTACCAGCATTCACTCTCCTCTTGATTTCCCTATCTACTCTACCATTTTTACTGAACATTCTACCAAGGTATACAAATTCTTCCACTAACTCAATTGTTCCACCATTTATGCTAAATTGACAGTCGTTCACCTCATTCTCCCGATCGAACACAACTACCTTGGTTTTGGCCACATATCCTTAAGTCCATTCTCACTGTCGTATCATGCAGGCTATCTAGCATTCTCTGCAATTCTTCTGGGTTCTCAGCCATTAACACAGCATCATCAGCATACAGAAGTACACGAACATTCTCTCCACCAACCATAACACCCACCATATCCATTGATGCCTGTCTCACACATTTATCCATGAACACATTAAATAACCAAGGGGACATGACACATCCTTGTCGTTCACACATGCCCTACTTCCAGTATACACTACCTTTATAGCATTCAGCAACCAACCATTCACTCCATACTCGCTCAGAACATTCCACTATTCATTACGATTTACTGTCATATGCTTTCTCTAGATCAACAAATGCACAGTACACTTTCTTTCTTACATCCATGCACTTCTCAACCACTTGCTGTAGGGCAAATATTGGTCGGTGCAACCCCTTCCAGGCATGAAGCCACATTGCACTCCCCACATTTTATCCATAGTTGCCTTTTGTACTCTTTCAATCAAAACTTTCCCATATAACTTTCCAGGTATACTCAGCAAACTAATCGCTCCATAATTCTTACATTTAGTCCTATCTCCCTTACCCTAGTAGAACGGTACAATTACACCATCCTTCCATTCAGCAGGCACTCTCGAACTCCTTGCACACAGATTGCACAGATCACACATCCAACACATAAGCAAATCCCCTCCATACTTCAACAGCTCTCCCGTTATGCCATCCACACCTGCAGCTTTTCCATTTTTCAACATATTCACTGCTTTGACTACCTCGTTCTTACTAATCCCCTCATATTCATTAATATTCACTCCAACAGATTTACTCGGATTTTTAGACCCATTCACGACATTTCCATACAACTCTTCAAAATACTTTTTCCAACACTCCCTTACATCACTCTCATTCCACACCATATCACCATTCTTTCCTTGAAGTCCGCTCACACCCTTACTCACACTATGCCTTGCTCTCTTCACCCATTTACAGAACATCTTCTTATTCCACTCAAAATCATTCTGCATTTTCTCAGCTTCATTCACCCGCAATTGTTCTTTACTCTCTTTTACAATATTTTTTGCAGCTCTCCTTTTCTCCTTATACATTTCATACAGTACCTTTCGCTCATTTTCATTCTTAGCAGCAATCATTCTCACATATGCCTCCTTTTTCTCATTCACAGCCACTTTAACTCTCTCATTCTACCATGCATCACCTCTCATTCTTCCAACAACTGCAGTTCCACACACCTTAGTAGCACCCTGCAAGATGATACCTTTCAATCTGTTCCAAGCCTTCTCCACAGTCTCATCTCTCATTTCCTCCCATTCACTCTCTTTGGCCACTAGCCTTTCTTTTAGCACACTTTAATATTCCCACCTATTCATTTGCTCTTGCAATCTTTCCACTTTTACTCTAGTTTCCTCTTTCTCACAATCCATTTTCTCCCAAGATCTCCTCTAGAGATCGCTAAATAGTGGTCTGATCCACATTCAGCACCTCTCACAACTCTCGTATCATTCACAAGCTGGTCCAAGGACCCTTTCCGTGCCTTCTCGTTTTACTCCCACCCATCCATTCATATCTCCGAGCATAATTACTTTTTCTCCTGGTTCACACTCACTCAAAATATCTCTCAATTCTCTCTCTTGCAATCTTTCCACTTTTACTCTAGTTTCCTCTTTCTCACAATCCATTTTCTCCCAAGATCTCCTCTAGAGATCGCTAAATAGTGGTCTGATCCACATTCAGCACCTCTCACAACTCTCGTATCATTCACAAGCTGGTCCAAGGACCCTTTCCGTGCCTTCTCGTTTTACTCCCACCCATCCATTCATATCTCCGAGCATAATTACTTTTTCTCCTGGTTCACACTCACTCAAAATATCTCTCAATTCTTCCCAAAATTTATTCTTATCATATTCATTCTCACCGTCAACCGGAGCATACATGCAACAAGCATAATCCTGCGCACACCCACTTTCATCCGCACCCACAACAGCCTTGGTGACACTAATTCATGCTTTCTCACATGCATCTTAGCCCTTTCATTCAGTATCAATCCCACACCTTGACTACCGTGCACGCATTCATCTACTCCAGACCAAAAAGCCAAACTACCGTTATTTATTTCTATCACATCCCTCCCTTTACGCTTAGTTTCACTAACACACAAAACATCTATCCTCCTTTTATCCATTTCATTCATCAATTCACTCTCTTTCCCATACACACCTCTTACATTCCATGTTGCAATCGTCCATAACGGGTCATCATCAGATGGGCCAACCTACTTCGACCTGCGCCGCCCATCATGGTTTCGGTCGTCCGAGGCAATCTTATAGCACATTGTAGTAACGTTAAAAATAGGATAAACAAGGTTACCAGCCTATACTGTACCCGTGCCACATGCAGCATTCCCTACTAACGGTAAGGGCACAATACCGGTCAGTTTTGGCACAATTTAGCCGCCATGCTACAAGCGTAACCAACACCCAGTATTACCCCAGGTATGCTTACGCTATTCTACACAAACTAGGATCTCTACTCTAGAGACTTCCTTGTGAGCCAACATCCCGTTGCCCGTGTCCTACCAACTAGGAGGTACGTGCTAGATTGATGGCCGGCTGCGGGCCGGCCAACCACTCTTCCCGTAAATTCTCTTACCGATCAGAGTATTGTGCTGCTTCACGACAAATTAAACTTATTAAAGACTCAAAAATGAAATCAATCTGTTCAAAAACAATTATTTATAGTGTTTTTTCTTTCTGTAAATTTTGGTAGGGCCATGGCTCCATGGCCCTATGCCAGCGGCCGCCACTGCCAATAGTGATGCCAAGGAAATAACGAATATTTGATTCACCGATAAATATGGTGGATAAATCTGTTTCCCATTCTATGCGGAAGCTTCAGATTTTTATACGATTTGTCGTATACATTATAGGGCATGAAGAAATCTTGGACTTGTCTTATACAAATCCTATACATTTCTAGATTTCTGTCTATACATGTATAAGATTTGTATATATCATACATACAGGGCCGGCCAATTGGGGGTGCAGCGGATGCAAGGCATCCGGACCTTCGATTTTTTGGGGCCCCCAAATGTTCAGCATAAATAATATATTTACATCTTTAAACAAATTTTGCTTTTTTATTAAATTAATTATCATTACAATTACTTTATAATTATAAGTACATGTTCTCTCTAAGCTGTAACATTGATGTGTACAAAATGGCCGGTTTTTTTTGACATAGAGGAGCCCCAAAACTTGCTTGCATCCGGGCCCCCGAAAGTACTTGGCTGGCCTTGTAAGTGCCTCAAAACATAAAGCTGCAGCTGATAAGAAGGCTGACGGCAGTAATAAGACGACCCTTTTATCATTGTTTTGTTCAGCTTCTTCTAGGCAGTCGAAATTTTTCTTCAACTTCTGTAAATCTTCCGTCGAAGCCTGCATTCCCTTTATGGAAATTAGAAAACAAAGATTTGGATAAAATGAAAATAATTGCCAAGATTCTAGAAGGGGACAGTAGCGCAGAAATTGAGGCAAGTCCTGCAGATATAGCTTGCTTTAAATACGCCCGTGTCATTTCAATGGAGGGAGAGAGATCCTTTTCACTTTTAAAACACATCCTGAGAGAATATAGTTTTTAATTTGAAATTTTAAAAAACATCTCCTTGTGTCATGTAAAAGTTCATAATTTGAAGATGTTATCAATAGCGATCGCAATCATATTTTATTGAAATGTTATATCTACTTCATATAAACTCAATATCATAGTAGTATTTGGGTTAAAATAAATTCCTTTCTAGTGCATATTTTCCTGTTTAATTGCGCCATTTTGTTTGCCTATTTTGACATTTCATAGTGCCTGAACTTCCGGGCTCTAATAATTATCGTAAAAACCCGTGTATAGGTCGCAGAAAGGTTTTCAGAGTCAAATTCTGAGAATTTTCGATGTTCCCGTGTATAGGACGCAGGAATGCCGTCATCTATTCTCTAGAATTAATACGAGATTAATGTTCTCTCATAAAACAGGAATAATTTACGCCGAGGCTATTAATGAATTCTCATTTCATTACTGAAATAAAAAATCATGGTCTTCAAGAACCAAACAATAAATATTCATGTTCCACGCGTTCATTCAGAGAGAGAAGCCGACAATTCGAGATGGAAGTCGCAGGTATACTCATGAAATATTAAATTCAGCCCAACGTCCCCTCAATCCCCTCACCCCCCCCCCCCGCCTCTCTCCCCTCCCCCTCTCTCCCCTCCCCCACTCTCCCCTCCCCCCCCTCTCCCCTCCCCCCTCACTCCCCCCCGCCCCCCACTCCTCTCCCCTATCTCCCCTCCCCCCTCTCTCCCCTCACACCTCCCCCTCCTCTCTTCCTTCTCTCCCCCCCTTCTCCCCTCCCCTTTTTCCCCAACCACGCAATATTGTCCCCGATCTTCTGTAATCAGATTTCTCCCCATACCTGTTTATTTTTCTTCCTTGGCGCAAGGAAGGAATCATTAAGATAATGAAACCATCTTACAAAAATGTCAGTACACATATATAAATAAAAAATAAATATATATTTATTTATATGTGCTTAGGGAGGTCCAACTGAAACAAAAATTTCCCATCAATATGGCTTCCTATCCGAGCTACTGCCGATTTGTGTCGTGTTGCAGCATGGTGATAGTATGTGCAAGACTTATGAAAGTGTCCATTTATCACGGCTTTTCTATCATGTGAGTCGATCTTCTAAAGGTCGTTGTTATCGTAGAACATCTACTATGATATGAATAAACGGTTCGATCGACAGATATTTTTATCTGTAGAATAGATGGCACAATGTATCTATAAATCTATAAATGCTTACAAAAGTGGAAAGATAAATAGGGTAAACTGATTCTAACAAATTGTTGAGGTAAGGAAGCCCAATGAACACTTACCAATAAGAGATCCTCTGGGGTGTCATAGAAACACATCTAAACGCGTAGATTCTATCATATCATTATATATAGACGTTCCTTACAGATGAGGAGGAGGATATAACATATAGGAGGATACTAATGTTTAGGCACTTCCAGATGAGCTGGAGATTCGAAATTTTTTTTATTAGGTCGGATTTTGTGCAAAACCGACTAGAAAAAATCATGAAAAAGTTCAATAATGCGGCCGCTAAAAATTATAAATTGTTTAAACAAATGTTCAAGGTTTATGTATTTTTGCGTGTGCTACGCAGCTGAAATTTTTTTGGAGGTAGGAATTGTAAAAAAACGAAATAGGGATTATAGAAATTTTGATATTTTAATTTGTGTTGCCGTTAAAAATTCTTAAAGTTTAAACTAATAGATAACTGTTTAGGTATTACGGGATGAGCTAGGAAGCTGAAATTTTCAAGTTATTTACAGAGTAGTGCATTTGCATAAATAAACATTTGAATCTCTCCATAAATGTATTGCGGCGGCCGTTAAAAATGTTTAAATTTTAAACAATTAGAAAAATATTATTTCACTTCATTAAAATTTGGCAGAAATGTGTAGCATTAGTACCCCATAATGGAGAAAGTAAAAACTCTTAAAATTGCAAAGTTTGGGGATTGTTTTAATCTATTATTTTTACATAAGGGAAAAACGTAAATCGCGGCAGAGGTGAAATATCTAGAATTAAAAAAATAGTTGTATTGATGAAATATCTATCTGAAAAATGAATGTTTTTTCAAGGTGAGACGATATGCTTGCAGAGTGCAAGCACCTTCTACTAGTATGTGTATGTATATATATATCATCATCATAGGTAGTCTGTCCGTAGACAGGTCCGTGATTATTCATGGTTAAACCTGGTTCTCCATATACTCCTATTTTCCGCTGTCCTCTTCATATCTTGATAACTCTCTTTCCCTTTCAAATCGTCTATCAGCTGAAACCTTTTCCTGCCTCTTTCCCTTTTCCCATCTAGTTTTCCTTCTAACACGTCTTTAATCATACTCTCTCTCCTCAGGTAATGTCCAACCCAGTTTGCCTTCCTCTTTCTAATAGTCTGTATAATCATTCGCTTCTCTCCTATTCTTCGTAGCACTTCATCGTTTTTCATCCTATCTGTCCATTTTATCTTCAGCATTCTCCTCCAAGTCCACATTTCAAAGCTTTCCAAGTATTTGATGTCATTTTTCCTTAGCGTCCATGTTTTTGCCCCATACAATGCTATACTCCATACGTAGCATTTTATCAACTTCTTGCGGATATCTTCCCTTATATTCCCTGTAAGTAGTTGTTTCTTTCTCCTGAAAGCCGCTTTTGCTTTTCCTATTCTAGTTCTTATCTCATCCGTACATTTTGTCTCTCGTGTTATGATACTTCCAAGGTATTTATATTCTGAAACTTGTTCTAATGGCTTTCCCCCAATAGTTATGTTCAGATTCTCTTCTTTACCCGATATTCGAATGACCTTGGATTTTTCTGTATTTATTTCCATACCGTATTTTCTACCCGTTATCACTAGTCTATTTATCATTTTTTGTAGCTCCTCTTCCTTTCTTGCTAGAAGTACTTGATCATCTGCGTATTTTACTGTTCTTAAAATCCTTCCTCCAATTTTGAAATCCCCTGTGCCTTCTAAAGCTTCTTGCATTAGACTTTCTCCATATATATTGAATAGGGTTGGCGATAGGCAGCAGCCTTGTCTTACTCCTCTACCGATATTTATTCCGCAGGTGTCCACATTCTCAAACCTGACCTTTACAACTTGATTCTCATATAGATTCCTAATCAGTCTCCTGTCTTTCCAGTCTACACCTATATCCTTTAATATCTTCATCAACTTGGCCCAATTTACTCTATCAAAGGCCTTCTGCCAGTCTACGAAACATGCGCAGATATCTTGACTGTATTCTATTGCCCTTTCTGATATGATTCTAACTACTCCTATAGCATCTCTAGTTCCTCGTCCTTTTCTGAAACCGAATTGATCTTCCCCTATTATTTCTTCTGCCTTTTTCTCCAGCCTTTTATTAAGAATCCTCGTGATGATCTTCGATGTGTGTGACAGAAGGCTTATAGTTCTGTAATCTTTACACTGCATTGCTTTTGGCTTCTTCTTTAGAGGGATCATTGTTACTTCTAGGAAATCCTGAGGCCACTCTCCCGTGTCGTAAATCTTATTAATTAATTTCGTGATCGCTTTTAGTCCTTCTGATCCTATGACTTTAAGTATCTCAGCCGGTATTCCATCGCTGCCAGTGGCTTTCCCCTTCTTTAGTTCCACTATCGCCTTTTCTACTTCGCTCTCCATAATACTTGGTCCCAAGTTGTCTTCTTCAATGTTTTCCTCATTTTCCAGTTCTATTTTTGCCGCTCCTGCCTGTTTGCTGTATAATTCCTTAATGTATTCTTCCCATACCTGTGCTACATCCTTTGTTTCTGAGACTATCTTCCCATCTGTATTCATAATTCCTTTACCACAAATTCCATTAGACTTCTTATCTTCTAATTCCAGTGCCCTAGCGTACATCATATCGTACCGTCCTAACTTCTCCATCTGTTCTATTTCATCGCATTTTCCTTTTATCCAATTTTCTCTAGCTTTATCTGTTACCCTTCTCAACTCATTGTTTATACGCCTATAGTTGGCTCTACCTTCTTCACTGTTAACGTTTTTCCATTTTCGTCTCTCATCCATTTTCTCCAGCATTTCCTTCGTGATCCATGGTTTTCTGATTTTCTTCTCTTGTTTTCCAATCTCTTTATCCAAGGTATCCTTGATACTGGTTTTAATTTCATCCCATTCTATATCAACGGTCTTCGGTTTGTTTTCCAACTTTCTTAGGTTATCTTCCAACTTCATGCTGACTACATCCTGCCTTTCTTTCAGTTTTTCTAGGTCCCAGGTCTGTCTTTCTCTTCTCGTTTTTCTTATTTGTTTGAGCTTTGTACTCACGTCAAGTATTAGAAGGCTGTGATCTGAATCAATGTCTGCTCCTTGCAATGCCTTGGCGTTCTTTATGCTGTTCCTGAATCTTTGTTTTACAAGGATGTAATCTATTTGGCATCTCATTCTATCTCCTGGGCTTTTCCATGTGTATAACCTTCGTTTATGGTTTTTGAACCATGTATTAGTCACTACAAGGTCATTATTGATGCAGAATTCTACGAGTTTCTCCCCTCCTCGATTTCTCTTCCCAAGTCCGTATTGCCCGACAACATTTTCTTCCTGTCCTTCTCCGACTATGCTGTTCCAATCTCCCATAATTATGCAGTTTACCTTTCCTCTTCCGTCTTCTTCGTAAATTTCATTAATTTGCTCATAGATTTCATCTATTTCTTCATCGTCATGAGCTGACGTTGGCATATATACCTGGATTATCAGCATGTCCACTGGGACTGCTTCTAGCTTTATTGCCATCAGTCTATCGTTCGTTGCTATTATCTTGGTCACGCTTTTCATAATATCTTTCCTAAGTACCAGAGCTACTCCCCTTTCCCCACTATTTCCTCCAGAATAAACTACCGTGAATTCTTCCGAGTCGAACTGTCCTTCTCCCTCCCATCTAGTTTCGCTTAGCCCTATAATGTCCACTCTATTTCTTCTCATTTCTTCTTTCAAGTTCTCTAGCTTTCCTGCCTTTCTCATAGTTCTTACGTTCCAAGTCCCTATTCGTAATTTACTTTCGACAAATGTTTTCCTCAAGGCAGTCCCCGCCCGGAGATCCGATTGGGGGACTATTTTACCTCCGGATTGTTTTACCTCGAGAGAACTCATATTGTCCAACCATATAATCTTTACTAGGGATTGTAATGTGGTAGTTTCCCTCTTGCTTTCCACATCGCAGTACTGTAGCCGTTCAAATCGTCCTGATCACGCCTACAGCTGTATTGGATATAGACCCAACCAACATCATTTGTTTTCGGCTCTATACCATACTGACAGTACTGCTGCCTACTGCCAGGCACTGATGATAGTTTTTTTTTTTTTTTAAATAAAACCTCAATTCGAGGGGTTTGAACCCCCGAACTTTGCAATAGAAAGCCGACACGCTAACCACTACACCACCAGTGCATTTTATATATATATATATATATATATATATATATATATATATTATATATGGATGTCAACAAGGTGTTGTTATATATTATATATATATATATATAATTTTTGTTGGGTTTTTCTGTCAGAAGGGACTCAAATATTTCTCTCTTGGTTAAATCGTGGACACAGATTGGATGGAATATTGTTCTCCTTTTATAGACCTTACTTTTGAATTATTAAATCTCTTTGGAAGGGTTTTCTTCGGCCATGAGCTCCACACTCTCTCTCTCCACCTTTCACGTTCCCTTCAAACATTTTCTCCGTCCCAAAACTCCATCTCCCCATATCTACGTTCATTTTACGAGTAAATATTTTTATCTCCACTCCGCTGTATTTTGTTTTACGTTTAGTCCTCGGGAGTTACTTATCGTAGCCTGAAATTTGTTATATTAGCTTTGGTCCGTTATTCAGCCGATCCGTGTCGTCCTTTCCCCGTAGCCCCGGAAAAACATGTGCGCATCAAAGCTCCTTCAAGTTTTTATTTCTTTGATAAACCACAATGCTACGTAGATTGCTTTGAATGGCCTTGCGGTCATTGAAAGAAGACTGGAAAATTGCCCATAAATCTTTTAATATCAATTTTGATAGCAATGATTGCTATCATTTAATTATATAAAGTGCTGTCTTCAGCATCAATTGGAGGTTTATTAGCAATTTATGATTAATTGAAACTGACTAATTATGACTTTTCCACTTACAGAAATAATTTCTTCCATTTATTCTAAACCGTCCTCTGATAATAAATATTTACGTATTATATAACGAAGGATTTTGGTTTAAAGTGTTATATTTATTTTATTTTCTCGGAATAACATCTTTTTGCATCAAACAGTATTTATCTATGAATATAATCGACCAAATCAGACTAAAATTTAACGAAAGCAGGATAAAACATAATTATTAAAGGCCGATTTCGCTTAAACAAACATTACTCTTTCGTTTCCTTAATAATCACTTATAGGGCTCCTGCGAGAAAAAAATTATATTTAATTTTCTTGAAAAATGAAATCGGTTTACAGCATAAACTTTGAGAGTATTGCTGAAATAGTGACCAATCATTAGATAAAATTCTAAATTCTGAAAATAAAATCCATTTACAAATGCCTATATGGACTTTGTTTTTCTCTGTCCAAAATTTATGGATTATATGTGCTTCTATGACAATGTCTTCACTAAAATTTTTATTAATCTCATCGTCTTATTTTGCTTCAAGGAAATCCATCTTTGTCAAAGACTGGTACGTGGATTTAAGAGATCCCTTAGTAACCGATTAACGAGAATTCTAAATCAACTGAGGGGTCGCGTTGTTGGATTGGCAAAATCTCTCGCCGAACTTGAAAGGGATGTCTCCCTCCACGTTGCATATCCACGCCAGGAGAGAAGGAATATAGAGAGAAAGAGAGAGCGATGGAGGAAGCGGTCATCCACCGTCCTCCTCGTCCCTCTCCCGTTTCCTTTCCATAAGTCGTTTTCAGAGAGAGCTCGTGAGAGGGAAGGCAATGGAGAGAGGAGTGGGTAAGAGAAAGAGGAGCAAAAATCCAGGGAATTGATGAGCGAGAAGAAAGAGTGAAGAGGTGATAAGGAAGTGGAATAGAATAATTGAGCTAAGATGATAGCAATATAATGATGATAAGGCGGTTTAAATTGAATATAAAGTCAGGGCGAGAGAGAACCAAAGGGAAATAGATTTGGAGAGAGATGAAAAAAGGAATGATAAAATATAAAAAATCTGATGTGGCCGCCACATGAGTTTCTCCATTACTGTAATATTTCTAAAAAATTCCAAATAGGTTACACAATAATAAATACTTTAAAAAACCGGGAAAATTTTA
Source organism: Tanypteryx hageni (assembly GCA_028673005.1). Taxonomy (NCBI): domain Eukaryota; kingdom Metazoa; phylum Arthropoda; class Insecta; order Odonata; family Petaluridae; genus Tanypteryx; species Tanypteryx hageni. Next base: position 12,683,823 of record CM054112.1, read on the forward strand.
GACTTGACAAAGAACAGAAATAAACTCAAACCATAGCCTTCTGATATTGGATATAACCACAAAGCTTCAACAATTACGAAAATAAAAAGGAGCGTTACTAACGATAAGATGTAACTAAGCGTCAATTGTTAACAACAGTCGTCGGTAGGTGGCGTGGTGGTGGCAGCTAAAAATATGAGATATCTCTTAAACAATGCTTTATATGGAAAAATGTTTCAAACAAAGATTGTATAAAATTAAATTTCATATAACTTTTATTCCAATATATAATTACATTTATCAAATATTAAAGCAAATATCCCAAAATAACGGTTAAGTGACAAGAGTAAACGCCCACTTTCGGTTGACCGATTTTTACTAAAAACTAATCTGTTTTTGTAACTTTTATAAAAACGTTAAATATAAAACTTCACGTTGACTTGATTAATAGTTTTTTAGTTAGAGCACCAACAAAAAGCTATAACACTGCATCGAGAAAATGGTCAAAAACGTGTTCAGGGGACCTAAAAACGTGTTCAGGGGACCTAAAAACGTGTTCAGGGGACCTAAAAACGTGTTCAGGGGACCTAAAAACGTGTATTTTCATGGAAATCTCGAAGTCGATTTTTTCATTAATACAATACTTTTCCCTATACTACGTATATGGAGAAAGTAAGAAGAACGCAGAGGAGGAAGGAGAAAGAGAGAGAGTGATGGTAGAGAGGGAGAAAGACTGATGACAAGGAAGAAGAGAAGGAGAGCGATAAAGGGTCAGTAATCACGAAAAGTTCTTTCATTATGGCGTGGACTATACTACTTTTAATTTAACGCGGAGAGAGGAAATACGCATCAGAGAGAGAGAGAAAGAGATGGTCTCTCTCTCTCCCTCTCTCCCTACCCCCTCCCCCTCTCCCTCTCTCTCTCCCTTTCTCCCTCTCTCCCTCCTCTCTCTCTCCCTCCTCTCTCTCTCTCCCTCCTCTCTCTCTCCACATACGATGGTTGGAGTTGGTAGATTTTGCAGTGTGGCTCTGCTAGATGAAGAGAGGAAAAGAGGGAGAGAGAGGGAGGGAGGAGGAATAGTGAATGTAGAAGACCTTGCTAATCAGATTGCTGGGCCCGGAGGAGAGTGAGTGAGGGAAGGGAAGGCAATGGAGAATAAGAAAAAGGGTTAAGGATGTTAGGAATGGGCCTTTATCTAGCCCTGCTCTCTCCGGCAGCAATTCCTAATGAGCGCGGGTCTTAGCCTCCTCACTATCCCACCCATTGCCCGCTTACTGTCTTTATAAGTTGTGCACGCATGTGTGTGCGCGTGTGTGTGCGCGTGTGTGTGCATTGACGCACACACACATGAATATACATGCATACATTTACGCACATACACATAAAACGCAGGCTAGATAACAAGGGAGGCAGCTCCGGCGTTCCTCGTATCCTCGGCTGTCTCGCTCTCCTTCACCTCTATTATACGCACTCGCGCCTCTAAATATGTATGATAATTTTTCGTTATTGTGAGACTCTTTGCTGCTTTTTACTCCTGCGTTCCCTTTCCACTTTTATCCCATCTCCTCTCTCTCTCTCCTTTCATTCCCATTTTCTCTCTCCCTTACCTTCGGTTAGCCTCCGTCTCCTTTTTTCTTCATTTACCTGAGAATAATCCGCTTCTCTTCTCGTTTCTAGTTTTTTTTAAAGGGGCGTTTATTTATTTTTTTATCTGAAAAGCTCCTTCTGTTCTTTATTTTTTCCTCGCGTTTGTTTCCCTCCTACCTCTCTCTCTCTCTCTCTCCTTTACTCCTCCCACGTCTTTCCCGCGTCTTTCATTTTTCCTCTTCTCCCCTTCCCTCTCTCGCTCCCTCTCTTTCTCCCTCCCTCTCTTTCTCCCTCCCTCTCTTTCGTCCTCCTTTTCTGCCGGCATTGTGTGCGCCCTCTGACGTTATTATTCGCTGGAGGTTGAAAGGGGGCAAGTGGTTGACTTGGAGCATCTGCTTTCCGAAGGCAGGAGAAAAAATGAGCAGCGTCTAGCGGATAAGGAATGGGATGACACCGCGCCGTGTTAGCGGGTTGATAGATCTTCTTCTGTTTTTTCTCTCCCGTGCGCTGCGTTTCTCTTCCATTCCATTCCTCTCCACTTTTCCCTCACCTAAATATGCAAACCCTTCTCCTATTTTTTTCCTTAAAGCAATTTCTGTTATTGCATGTTTTAGCGCATAAAAGGGGAATCGGGTTTTATTGGTAATCTTCCATTCCGCAACCGTGATAAGGTATTTATAAAAATTTTATGGTTATTAATCAATAATATATACTTTTAAAATTTTTATGAGACATCCTTATTATCCCTGTTTCCCTTTATTACAGATCAAAATAATTATTTCAGTGATTTTTCTGTCACATACTAGTTCATACTAATTGAGTTAAACGAAAAATTCTCTTAAATGTTTGGATAGCATTTGTTGTTTTTGTATCTAAAAACTTGTCTTTCTTTCCAACCAAACATTCTCTGAAGGTATTTACCTAATACTATTATTCCGATTAATTTCTTTCCAAACATTTTTTATTGATACATGTTGGTTCCGCACCTGGACCAAAAAATATGGTCAATCCTTAGTTGAGGGGTCTCTTAGTTTGTTTTTAAAATTAACATAGTTAATTTTTAATTTAAATAAACAAAGTTTACTACCTTCCTCCCTCCCGGTGGGTCCAGATTTAAAGTAACCTCCCCAACTCCCCCTCATATAACTTGCTATATAAGCACTCGGTTTATGCTAAATAGCATAATTACTCCTGATGATGACGTAAAGCGTTAAAATCTAGAACGAGTCCCCCTAATAAAAGTATTGAAGAAATTTACCAAGTTACATTTTTTTAAGCAAAGTTTATTTTAAATGTTCCGGAATTAGTTATCTGAAATTTAATTTTTATAAAATACATTTAAATATTTGGCCATATGCTTTTACGAAGACCTTTTGAGAGAGAAATAATAAGTCCTGAGAATTTTTAAATACTTATTACTAATATTTTTCTATGAGAGATTTTAATTCAATTTTGCCTACAATTCTGTTCGCGTTTGAACCAGTTCTAGTCAATAAAAAGAGTAAATAAATGATAAATGAAATAATAATATAGTGTCGTATTTACGGATAACATTGGTCAAAGAATATCCAGAGGGGAGACCCCCCCCCCCTCGGTCTACAGACATTTGTGGGATCTGCGATAAATTAGCCACGCTTTCTCTTGCTATGCTGCCACTTTCTGCGTTGAGTTATCAGAACTAAAAACGTTATAATAGTTTATATTATTTGAATAGGACTTTCATTTAATCAATTGCTGGAAATTGGTTTTCGGCCTCAGACTCCCCCCCTCCCCCAGATATAAATTTCTGGTTACATGCGTGACATTGGTAGTCTATGATTATATTTTCAACATGCAACATAACCGAAATTGAGTACCCAAACTAAGTTCATGGTTTAAAATTATCCCTTTTCTGAAGAAAGATTTTAAAATTCAGAAGCGTCTTGGATTTTTTTCCAATCGTCACGCATCCGAAGCACATCTGGGACATATCACGACTTGGATCAATTTCAATTCACTTATATTTACATAAACGTAAGAATATACCCATATATACAAATATGAGCGTAAATACAGGGCTCGACCGGATTTAATTACAATCGGAACGCCAATCATGCAATAAAAAAGTCACCGTAATCAAAATGCCGGTTCCCGCTGAGGAGTGGAGCACATATAGCAGAACATTCTAATCGCGAAAGCAAATCTCAAGGTTGATTAAATAAGGAGGAGTCAAGCATTGGAGAGAGAGGGTCGGGTCGCTGCTCCTCCTCCACCTCGCCCGCCACGCCACACTCGAAAGGGCTTCGTGGGGGAGGCGAGGAGAGTGAGAGGAGGGCATACACCGGCCGGTGTTCCATCTCGCCGCCTCCTCCCCTTCACGCCCTCCCTCCCACGCCATCCCATCCCCCACCCCACGTCCTCCCCTCCCCCACCAAACGCCCTCCCTCCCACGCCCTTCCCCTTTACTCCCCTCCGCAAGGTGCTGATGGTCGCCGCCTTCAAAAAAATCCACGGAGCGAGGCGCCTTCGGTCCGCTGACCTTTTCCGAATCGTGATACATAATGGAAACCGCTCCCTCTCGAAGAAAAAAGTTCGGAATATTAAGCGCGGGACGGCAAAAAAACCTGAATTGCGAATTCTCGCTGCGAGGAGCGCTTCTGAATTAATGGAGGAGATAAAAAAATGCGTAAAAATATATCAATGTTCGACAGAAGAGCGAGAGATTACTCGGTTTGTTTTTCGAGGCTTCTGCTATTAATTGCAAATTCTTATGATCGATGCTTCTGCGATCAGGAACAGAATTTTATTGATTTGTTCTTTCTCCTGGGATTTATTGCGCGATTCCATTTTCATTATTGGTATATTTGGCAAAAAATCATCTTAAAAACATATGTATGAGTATTAAAAATGATATGTAATTATTTGCGTGACACAAAGTTTCACGGGACGCAAGTTTTGAATCAACGTTACGTCGGCGATTTGAAATCTTGACCCAAACTTCGATATAACTCTTTTTGAGGAAATAGCATTTAGATCGACAGTTTCTCTGGGTTTATTAATATGGATTGCTACAAACTTAACGCCGATGCCGTCAAGTTAACATGTTTTGCGAACTGATGTCGACAGAATTCAAAATAACTAAGATGTTATGATTGTTACCAATAAAGAACTGTATATTTTAGGATTGTTTTATTTTTCGTTCTTTACCTTATAAACGGTACGTAAAGAGTATGCTCTCACCAGACACATTGCTTTTATTGCAATATCGCTGTTTCCTAACAACTGACAGATGAGCGTCGCCGCGCGATAATTTTTGATCTCTTCGAATAATGAAGGAGATAACGTTATAATATTAGCTCCGTGAACCGCATTTTGTTTTTTGTATTAAGACTTGTGGAGACAACTGAAACTTAAGGAGAATCCTAGTAAAAATAGTTTCATTACACGTAATCTGCAAAATCGACACAGCAAATCGATTTTAATGTATTTCGAAATTTTCATTTGACTCTAGAAAGGATTGCTCGCGCAAATTGCAACGACGAAATTTCTCCGGAAGGTCACTCGTCGCAGATGGACGGCGCGTAGCAGTTTGTTGTGTCCGCAAACAGGACGAAACGGAATTGGATTCTCGTCCGAGAAATTGCCCTTCGTCGCGCCCTCTCCGCGTCCATTCACGCATCCTGATTTCCGAGCATTCTATTGGCGGATTAGGGCTCGAACCTTCCAAATTCTCTGACTCTGCAGATCCTCGAGAGAGGACGCAAAGTTGATTCGGCAGGACGGGATGCGCCTGACGTAAAAGGATGCAAAAAATCCTCCAAAACCTTTTTTGATTAACGTCATTTAGTCTCTTGCCGACGCCAAATTTGTGCTGACGGTGGCGCGTCCGACATCCAAGCGTCACGGTTCACGCGTTCACTCGGATCGACTCTGGTACTCAAATTCCTAATTGTCTATAAATCATGTTTATATGTATATTAGTCTCCCTAGTAAATAAAATCCTCTTTGCTATCTGCTCTTCTTTAAGAGATTTTTATACACATCCTTCAATCATACTAAAATGTTTTTTAACTTAGCCATTATTTTTACAATAACTTTTCAACTTTAGAAAGTGTCGTCATTCGAATTCATCCCTTTCATTCTTCCATTCCTTTCACTTCATATAACACAGCCTCTACTTCCTCCATTCCCACAAATTCTTTCCACAAGCGTTAATTATACATCTACAGAAATAACTCGGGAATAAAAACAACATCATAGTTGAACTCATCCCTTCGCAGCTATTGTCATTTTTCCCCGATGTTTTTTTAACGATTCCTCTGACATTTCAACCGTGTGCGATTGCTTGCTCTTAATGTCCGCTTGCATTTGTTCTTGTCAGGTTTTTGTCGAATGAAAGAGCTTCTTCTGTAAGTTCAGATTGCGCCGCGTGAATTTCTTGTAATATTATCCATAAAACGTGCATACATCTTTCAGCATAGACCATAAAATTCACCGTAGAGGCCAAAATTCGACGAAGCTCCATAATTTTACTAATTTTCACAGGAAGATAATAAATTCGTTGTCCGGTTTCATCATCAAGTGACAAGTATTGTTATACCAAGTATTCATATGCGGATTGGTTGGGGATGATACATGATGCCGTTAATGAGGAATACCTGGGGAGGGGGAGGAATATCAGAGTATATGGGAGTTGGTGTAGGGGAGTTGGTGTAGGGGAGTTGATGTAGGGGAGGTGAGGAGTGGGAGGAAGAGAGGAGGGGAAGGAGAAAAAGCCATAATAGAGGCGCCGTGGATACGGGTGGGAGGGGAAGCGGTAAAATGGAGTTTGATATGGAAAATCTGTTTCTACACTAATGTGTTTCTGGAATAGGATCTGTTTATGGTGTAAGCTTAGTAACTGCTCCAGGAATTTGAGTTTAAGGCATTTGTTAGCTATGTGTAGAACTTCTGTTGCAAAGAATAAATAACTCTTACTGCGAATGAGTAGTTCTGCGAAGTGAGAATCGAAGGAATTATTTTTGAAAATATGATTGTTCTGTGGCCCATATGAGGAAGTTTCAGTTCGTTTGACGGATTTAAGCCGTTACGCAAACATCATAACAATGTTCAAAAGCTGGTATTTTTAAAATTGTCAATCTGACTTTAAATGTTGAATAGTAGAGAGCGCAGATTAATTTGGTCGTAAAAGTCTCTCTGGAAAGAATGTTGGAAATTTGTTAGCTGAATTAACCTATAAAATGTAATTTTTATCCGTGTTTCTGTTTTTATAGTAGGAGGAGAATAATATTTTTTATCGCCAACTATCTTAGATTCCTGCAAAATATTTTTCGCGCATTCCGGTGATTATCCTTTTTTAGCACCTATGTAATTTGTTATTATGCGTTGTTCTATAGAAAAGTTTTGCGGAAAACTACGGATGGTCAAAAATAGTCAATAATAGCAATTATAACTGCATTAGTGTTGGTTGTTTCGTATCAGTAGGTTTTCAATAATAAATTTCTTTAAAACGAGTATGAAAAGGTATAGGCAATTTATGACTGATATTGAATTCAAGCGCTAAGTTAATGGAATTATAAAAGCTGACAAACTGTTTTACTGTGTCGTGGTACCTTTATACATACAAGTAATTTCATCAACAAATTGGTACTTGCTAAAAATTTATTGGTGAAATGTGTATGTGATTTATTTCTCGGGGATTTTAGAATAACATATTTATACTACTGTAGTTTACATGAGTTTTCATTCCTTTAGCAATGCTTTGTTCCAATCAGTTCGTTGTGCACGTATTTAACTTTTGCAAGTTCTTTAGATTTACTACCCAATAATTATTACTAAAAGCTTCATCTTAAAAAGCTATTAATTAAAATATCATATTGGGCTTTCCGCGAAACATGATGTTATCTCTATTCGGATAAATGAATTGCTATGGAAACCTTAAAGGAAATTCGTCGTTAACATTCAACCATTCAAGTGTCATCAAGGTTGCTTAAAACAAAGATAATATTGAAACATATTGTGAGTAATTAAACGACAATCTTAAGTTGATTTGGAGTTTTTAACTGTTGAATTTTACTGTAGTAGGTATTTCATTTATAAGTTTATTTAAATGCTGTATTTCACGATTATGAAATTTTCAGAAAAAGTTTGTTATAAATGAGTAATTTTAATATTTATTAAAAAAATAAATTATGCCAAATCAACATTTTAGATTACTCTACTTTCTTAACTATAATATCAGTTATTTATTCCCTGATGCCAAACATACTGCCAAATATTTTACCATCTATAGCTACGTGACCAACGATAATTTTACATCTATTCACCGTCACCATTCACCCCATTGCCTATCAAACGCGGTCTTTTTCTTTCCAAACGAGCTATTTATCCGTTTAGCCGAAGCCTTTTCGATGTAAAGAATTAACTTGTCATCCCAATTCCATCGGCGCCAATTTAGCATTTCTCAAAAGGATTTGATTAATTAACTGTCAATTCCGCAGACATTGGCGCGATATCGCTCTCTGCGATCAAAAGAGTTTTAACTCCATCCGCCATCAATGCAGCGCTTATTAAATCACTACTTGCCTTGACGAGAGATAACTATAACAACTGCTAATGCGGAAGAGCGATTAATGCGAATTCCCTCGACGCCCGGCTGAGGAGATTCGCTTTTGTCCTGGAGTGTCTACATCGAAAGAAAGCCTGAACTATGAATAGAGAAATGTTATAGATATCCCAATTAGCCAAAATTATTCGAGCGCATTTTATATGTTTATCACTAGAAACTTTTTCCATATAAATATATATTTTAACCTTTGAGTCGTTTAGCACCAAAATACACGCTAACGGTAAAAAGATAAGAATCTGTGAGAACTGTTTCTGAAATAATGTATTAGTGTAACATATGCGACGACCATAAAGGACCTTTCTGTTGCTGATATCATAGATTTATCATATTATTAGCTCTAAAGAAATATTTCCAATTTTTTCGTCAATTACAAATAATTTTCACAAAAGGGAGTGAAATAGGATCGCTTTACAACTTGGCCAATTGTGCTAACAGAATTTGACAAATTCTATTCAATGTGGCTACTTCTAATATTGTTAATATGGTACATTCAACTGATTAAGGCTTTACTTTTTGTGAAAAACCACAAAAGCAAAGGAACTATCTTGGAGACACAATGTTAACAGACACCAAATAGATAAAGAATGGAAAATACAATCTTATTATTTATTTCTTTATCGTTTAGATGTAGAAGAATATCTTTTGGCATAGGTATCGTAAATCGTATTCTTTACAATAATTACATTAAATTATCAAAACTTAAAAAGCAGTGAGATGAATTTGTTCATTTCTCAGGAGTAGTATCGTGTTTAGTTAATTAATAAAATATGATTGTCTTACAGCAGTAATTATCGACTGTTGCGTTTGAATTCCTTCCATTTTGGTAAAACCATTTATTTACTTTGTAAAAAAACTCAGTAAAAATTCGATCTGCTTTTTATGCACTCAATATTTCGGAAAATATTTTAGCAGTGTTTTTTGTGCGTATCTCCTGTAACCATCGTGCGGTCTATGAAAACAAACGCGCACTTCACTTAAAAATAAAACTTATTCCGTAGTAATTCGTCATTCGTTGATTCTATTGATAATTTCATTATTCAAACGCATTCTGGCTACAAGAATCATCTGGATCATACATTTCATTCAAGCTCAATAATTCTATTCCTATTTTTTTAATAATATTCTGGAAAATGTAAAATTCTTCGAATAAACTAAAAGAAAGATTAGCAATTTCCTTTCGAACCCAGAAGAAACTCATAAAAAAACTCTATTATATTGAAAGTGGTTTTGCTTTATCTAATTTTTGTTAACTATATTCATACCGGTCATTTATGTAAAGAAATTCGCGATTTAATATTAATTCTGTTACTTGATTACATTTTTTTGATTTTTTAATATATATTGCATGTTTATTATCTTTCGTGGAATAAAAGTAAAGCGACGTAAAAATAACATCCATACATATTTTTTAATGTTCATTCCCCGTAGTTATAGCGAGATAAACGCTTCTTCGTGTTCCATCGTCCACGAAAACACGTGTTCGCATTACATTGCTGTATTTTTTGTTCCCGTCTCCCCGGTTAAATAAAATGAAATAGCAACTTTCAATGCAAAATCACACGAGAGAACTTCAAACTCTAGTTCCGAAGTAATTAGACACGGAACATTTTATCTCTCCATCGAGTAATCAGCGACCCCTTCATCACGAGTCCCGTTGGAAACAAAATCACAAAAAGTTCCCATGGGAGAAACAAAAGAGAGCAGAAAACGAGGATAATGGTGTGACTGGGTTGGAGAGAAAGAGAGAGAGAGAGATTAACAAAACGAAAAAGGGGGAAGCACGCTCTCGGTTGAAAGCGGAAAAAGGGCGGTTTTCGAAACACGGAGCTTTCATGAAACACCCCAATCACGGCGCTTAGGGATTCCTAGACCCGTTTAGGCTGTAGCGGTGAAACTATCTTCGGCGCGAGGAAGAGTGAACGCGGTGGGAAGTTGAAAGTTGCACTTCAACAGGATTGGATGAATGTGAAGTGTATCCGCGGATGGGCACACGCGAGTGCGGAGGTCGGAGGTTAAAAGAGGCGGGGATTGATTCGCAGAAGGATGTTTGGGGTATAGAGAAAAAGAAGTGACAATAGGATAGAAAATGAAAGTAGAATATGAATAGGTTTAAACAGTCTGACTCAGTCAGTAGATAATATTGACAGTGTCAGCTGCACATTTTGGTTTCTTTGTGATAATCCATCGAAGTAAAATTTGTTTATAATAGACTACGGAGCTATTTATAGTTGTTTTCCATTTCACCGAATCCATTTGTCGACTTGTGGAAGCCCCTTTATCGTCTGATCTCAAACGGTACACATGAGAGAGAGAAGTGCTCTTAATGTTTTGGAGCTAAACCTGAGGTCTCATGCGATAAGACGGTGAGAGGATTACCAATATCTACTTGTGGATTTAATCAAATCATTCACCAATGTGATTAAGTAGTCATAAAATGTATGTGTAAACCTGATGTGCTATTCAGCTGCATGGTGGTTGTCTCAGTGCTAATTCTCCCATCCCCACTTTAATATTTATAGTTATCTTGATCCTCAAGAGATTGAGAAGGATACGCCAGATTGTAATAAATAGAAATCAGAGGCCGACATTGGGCTGAATGGGATCACGCCACCTAAAAAAATTAGGACAAAATGTTGAAATGTTGTTTCAGTGATTCAACGGAAGGATTGACATCAAGAGATGGAGAGAATGCGAGGATAGAAAAGATACGAAAAGTCGTAAAATCACTGCCACTAAAACAAGAGTTGAAAGTAGTTGTCTAAGCGCCATTCTGTGTAAATTTAAAAATTTCAAGCCAAAAAGGGCTAAAAGTATACTCGAAAAAAATGAAAGAAATGAGTCATCCGTTTCCTATTGGAAGGCGGGGAGAAATTGTACCGAATTTAACGTCGCCATTGGCATTTTGCATCCTTCATGCCTTCATTCCTCCAGAAATGGACTTTTTCTGAAATGTTATTTCAAAATGTTTAATTTCATATTAGTTCTTGTCACCAGATTAAGTAAAAGAGAAATCTTATATTAGTTTGGAATCTGTTAGCTTAACAAGACAGACCACGACCAGAATGATTGGAATATAATGATTCAAAAACAAGAACTCGAACAATCGTGGTCACGTGCACAAAGAGAAAGCGTGCGAAATCTTTGAAAATTTATTGATAACATTTTGGGGCAATAGATTAAAAAATAAGGCGCGTACGTGCGCGCGCGTGCGTGAGTGCGTGCGTCAGTGCGTGCGTGAGTGCGTGCGTCAGTGCGTGCGTCAGTGCGTGCGTCAGTGCGTGCGTCAGTGCGTGCGTCAGGGCGTGCGTCAGGGCGTGCGTCAGTGCGTGCGTGGGTGCGTACGTGGGTGCGTGCGTGGGTGCGTGCGTGGGTGCGTGCGTGGGTGCGTGCGTGGGTGCGTGCGTGGGTGCGTGCGTGGGTGCGTGCGTGGGTGCGTGCGTGGGTGCGTGCGTGGGTGCGTGCGTGGGTGCGTGCGTCGGTGCGTGCGTCGGTGCGTGCGTCGGTGCGTGCGTCGGTGCGTGCGTCGGTGCGTGCGTCGGTGCGTGCGTCGGTGCGTGCGTCGGTGCGTGCGTCGGTGCGTGCGTCGGTGCGTGCGTCGGTGCGTGCGTCGGTGCGTGCGTCGGTGCGTGCGTCAGGGCGTGCGTCGGTGCGTGCGTGGGTGCGTGCGTCGGTGCGTGCGTCGGTGCGTGCGTCGGTGCGTGCGTGGGTGCGTGCGTGGGTGCGTGCGTGGGTGCGTGCGTCGGTGCGTGCGTCGGTGCGTGCGTCGGTGCGTGCGTGGGTGCGTGCGTGGGTGCGTGCGTGGGTGCGTGCGTGGGTGCGTGCGTGGGTGCGTGCGTGGGTGCGTGCGTGGGTGCGTGCGTGGGTGCGTGCGTGGGTGCGTGCGTCGGTGCGTGCGTCAGTGCGTGCGTCAGTGCGTGCGTCAGTGCGTGCGTCAGTACGTGCGTCAGTGCGTGCGTGGGTGCGAGAGAGAGAGAGAGAGACACACAGACAGACAGACAAACGACTTTATTTAGGGTGAAATTGAGACTACATAATCCCTTTCGTCATAAAAGAAGTTATAATATTTACATATTAAAATAAATTAAATTACATAAAAATTACAGTAAAATATATACAAATTACAAGTTAATTATATATTGGTTAATAGATGACAGAGTATTACCAAAGAATATTGTTAGTTTTGTGGGTCAAAAAAACTGTGTATCAGTTATATTTTAACACAGAAAAAATTTCCCACTGCGGAAAACACCTATGAATAGAAGAGAGGTGTCAAAAACAGCGAAAAATTCCTAAATAGTTCAAAGAAAGAGAAAAAACAACAATTTGAGAAAGAGAGAAAAAAATCATTTATAAATACATACATTAATATCCATACAAGGGAGGGGGTGAGAGAGAAATAGGGATTGCAGGGTAAGATATGCCTGGGAGATTACATCGTAATTATGATACAGGAAAATAAAGTAAAATAAAACTATGAGTTTATGCCTAATAAGCGCATCCTTGTGACAACCTGAAAGAGAAGATAGGGAGTGGTTCAATGCATGGAGAGTGAGAGCAGATACTTGTATTACAGGTGTTTAAAAGATAGAGAGTTTTTATTAATGTTGGAAGGCCATTCCAGAGTTCGCAAGCAGTGACGGCAAAGGATTTGTTGTAAATTTCTGTTCTATGAAGAGGAGTTAGTAATTTATCGTGTCCTCTGGTATTACATTGGTGAACTGTATTGATGGCGGCGAACTGAGAAGATAGATAACAAGGGATGTGATTATTAAGAATATGATACAATAGGGAGAGGAGGTGAAAGTTTCTTCTGGATTCAAGTTTTAGCCAGGAGAGTCGACGGAAGTATTTTGAGACATGGTCAGACTTTTTAAGATTAAAGATGAATCTGATGCAGGCATTATGAGAACGTTGTAGCTAAATCGCGAGATCCTTTGATAAGTCCTGGTATACAGTATCACAATAGTCGAAGTGAAGAAGAATTAGAGAGGTCACTAACTGTATTTTTAGTGAATAGAGAAAAATGTTAGTGAGAGGCCTTAGAGTGTATAAGGAGGAGTTTACCGTCTTGCAGACTTTTATTACATGATTATACCAGGTAAGCGTTTCATTAATTAGAATACCGAGATTTTTTTATGATTTTGCAATAGGGAATAACTGAGCCATTCAAAGATAGGGAAACTGATTCCGCAAAGTTTATAGAAGCCAGTAGTTTTAAATAACCGATTAAAATGGCCTGAGATTTCAAGAGGTTTATGTTGAGAAGATTATTATAGCTCCATTCTTGGAGTTGAGCCAAGTCATGATTTATGTTGGCAATGGAAAGAGATAAGTTACTTTGTTTGGTGTCTAAGTATATTTGGAGATCATCGGCGTACAGATGATGCTTGGAGTAAGTTTAATATTGAGAACAATCATTAATAAATAGAGAGAACAATAGGGGACCTAAAATTGACCTCTGCGGAACGCCTTGGTTAACATTAAGCTATGAAGACGAGGAGTCGTTGGAGATGGCTTTTTCGAAACGGTCGCTAAGGTACGAGGAGAACCAATCTATTGAAGGTGAAGAGAATCGCATGCAGCGGAGTTTTGCTGGGAGTGTCTTTGTCTACTGAGTCGAACGCTTTGCTAAAGTCAAGCAACACTAGTACTGTAAGTTTTCTGTCATCCATGTGTCTGCGTATATCATCGGTGATTTTAATTAGCGCGGTGGTGGTGCTATGTGACTTCCGAAAGCCAGATTGATGGGGGTCAAGTAGATTAATTGCGTTGAGAAAATCTGTTACTTGTTCATGCGCAAGTCGCTCAAGAGCTTTTGATAAAGTGGGAAGGAAGCTAATCGACCGATAGCCATTGTTTGTGGAGAGAGATTTCTTCGGGATGGGCGGACTAACGCGCGTTTCCATTGCGATGGGAATTTTCCCTGTAGTAAGGAGTGGTTGAAAATGTTAGTGAGCACTGGGAGTATTAGATGCATTAATTTGTTTATGATCATGATAGGAATACCATCAGCACCCTGGGCTTTAGTTTTGATTCTGCGTATTGCTGAAAGTACGTTAAATTGCGTAACAGCTTTAAAGTGGAATTGTGGAAAACAGGAAGACTCCTTCGCTTTTACCGTAAGACTACTAACAACTTTGCGTATTCGTTCTGTGTCGATTGTTGTTGGGTTAGTCGAGAATCTCTTATTAAGGGAATCTAGTGATATGTTTGGTGGTAAGGAAGAATCCTTGTTCTTAACAATACCGAGGTTTCGCAGGCTGTTCCATAGGGCGGATGTTGTTACATTGGAGCCTGATATAGAATAAGCAAATTATATTTTGAAATTTCTAATCTGCTGCTTGGTTTTGTTTCTAATACATTTGTAGGCATTGAACGTATTTGGGCATTTATTTGATTTGAAGAAACGGAAAATTGAATTGCGTCGTACCATCAATAGTTATAAGTCGGCCGTTATCCACGGGGCGCGAGGTTTAGATACACGTGTGGTTATGATGGGCGCGTATTTATCGAGTAAATGTAAAAGAAAAGTGTTAAGTGATTCAACTTTTACGTCTATGTCGTCAGCATATTCAATGGTGTGCCACGGAAGACGCGCATCTTCGGCAGTTAAACTATCATAATCAAGGTTTTTAAAATTTTGTTGAGAGATGAATTACTGCTTAAATTTTGGAGAGTTTAGGGAGTAGGCTAGAAAAATTAAGTCATGGGATGAAATTCCCGGGCAGGTAGTTTACTATGGGTGCAAACTTCTAAAGTTAAAGCACCAAGTGGAAGATTTGTTTTGGACGTGTAATGCAGAGCGTCCTTGATAACGTCAACGTTATCATGTATCGTTCTTCCGGGAATGGAGTACGTTTGGTCTGGGTAAACGATTTTTTCAATGACTTTTAGTAAGTTAGTTTTAAATTTGGATAATATTTTGTAATCCGCCGTAAGTAGGGTGATCGGCCGCCAGTTTTTGATTTCCATCTGGTCACCCTTCTTGGGCAAAAGGACAATTATTCCCATCCGTAGGCTTTTCGGAAGTATTCCTTCCCCCAAGGCTGCGGCAACCATAGTTCGAAAAATGGGGAAAATGGAGTCCTAGAAGGTTTGATAGAACTCCGCCGCGATCCCATCGAAACCCGGAGAGCGTCCTGTTCTTTGTTGTTTTACCGCCTTAGTAAACTCTGCTTTGCTTAATTCTCCGTCTACATATTTACTTAGTTCTTCGCTTAAAGAGAGAAGTTCTATATCTAGTTCTCTATCCGTTTCGATTCTCTGGTTTTGGTTGTTGTTATGGTTAAAAAGTTCGGAGAAATTATCACGCACGTATTTTCTGAGTTCATTTTCATCGTCGATCACGGAATCTCCGTGGGCAATGCGGTTGAGGCGGCATCGTTCCGGAGAGGCTCGATGGAGAGCTAGGACTTCTTTTTCTGCTGTTGATGTTCCGAAGGCTCGAAGGTAGGGTTGCCACCTCTCCCGAAATTTCGGGATTCTCCCGGAATTATGGAGTATAAGACACGTGTCTCCCGGCTCCCGGCGGGAGGTCAAAATCTCCCGGAATTTAGGAATCTGCCGATCCGTGGCTTACTTACCTAGTTGAAATTTGTAAATTTAGTTTGGCCGATATATTTAATCCAAAGTAATGGATAACTAATGCAAAGATGTATACTTTCTCGGCGACTCCCTCATGTTCCTCTCAATGGAGATGACTATTTTTTAACAATGTACTCACAAACATTCTTCTTCTGTGTATTCCGTGGCCTTCGTGAAGTTGTAGCGGCTAGTACAAAAAGGGTGGACTTAAGATGGGTTAACTTCTTTTCTAAGGTGAATAAAGGAGTTGGAGAAGAACTGAATAAAATTGTATCGTGTGCTCTCAATTCCAGTGTCTAATGCAGCTTGCGAACGAATTTTCAGTGTCATAAATGAACTGTGGTGCAAAAACAGAAACAAACTAAGCATACATCACGTCAAGGCTGAAATCCAAGTCTGCAAAATTTTGAATCTTTCTTGTAAGGACTTCCATGCATTTTGACTATCAAAACCAAAACTTTTGGAGGCTGCACGAAGCAATTCGAAGTACAATTTTAAATTTAATAAATATATAAGGGATTTTTGAAAAGACACTCTGTTCAATATTTGCTATCATTATGTATAAAATACAATCATTGTCAAATTTAGGTTAATGTATTCTAAATAGTAATTAAACGAGTTTCATAAATCTTGCTTAATTCCTTCTGTATCAGAGATACATCTCTAACTTTATTGTTGAAATTCAACGGGAATGTAGGCTGGAGACCAGCACCACAAAAAATCAGTTGGAATACTAATCGTTTGTTTAGTATTAACAAATAACTAAGATTTAATGCTTGGGTTATATATTTTTCGACTGAGAGAAAATCTCCCGGAATCTTCCGGAATTTTCACCACCTAAATTAGAAATCTCCCGGAATGAACCTTTTGCTAGGTGGCAACCCTACTCGAAGGTAATGCTCCCTGTCTGCCAGTCTGCTCGCAAGTGTAGAGTAGAATCCCGCGAGGTCTGCCCGGCATTGAGCGAGGAACAAGGCTTCGTCTTTAGTAGAGAATTTTTTTTCCCGTAGCGCTGCTACCGCGCTCTCAAGTGTTTTTAAAGCAGCTGTTTCTTTCTTGCGCGTTTCTACTATATACCTTGAGGTTGTCAGGTTTCTGGCTTTGGTATAATCATGTACACTGTCCTTCTAAAGGACTTAATGTGTTGAAATTCGAGGAGGTTTATACCGATATTCATCTCTCTAAAGCGGTTTGTAATTTTCCCGAAACGACTTAAGCATTTGGCTATTGTAACCGCTGATATATATTTTCTAATGGGAACGTAGGAGTGATTTACCTGAATCCCGGGTGAGGCCGTGACTTTCTTGACGTCATCTTCACTTTGCAGGTAAAAACACAGCCTTCCTTGGCTTAACCTAGAGCCGTATTTAATTCGGTGGGGTGGAACAATTTTACCTAAACCAATTATGTAGTCCTCGATAGATGTTCATAGAGGGAGTCACAAGCAAAGGCTAATTTCTTATTAGGACGGTATATTGAGGCAGAAATTTGGAGTGTTGAAACCTTGGTATTAGTTGCCGGTTGGTTATTAGTAATTACGGTAGTGAGATTGTTGTTACCGCCTTTAGCCGAATAAGAAGCAGGCGGTGTAGCGTTGGTATTACTGGAGGTGGGGGTGAGTATCGCCTCCCTGGAGTCCCTTAGGAAGAGAGCAGAGGGTGCAAAGACGGTAGGTTGGGAAGAGACCGGTGTCCCCTTATCACCGATGAGGCCGGATCCAAGGCCATCCCTTGGCGGCTGGGTTTCCAATCGTTGGGAAAGGGAAGGCGAGGGACGATGGTCGACTTCGCCCGAAGCAGAAGTCGGTGCCTGAGGGGACGCTGAGCCATTCCCCGGCGGCTGGGATTCCAAACGCCGGGTGAAGGCCGGCGAGGGGCGAAGGTCTACATCGGCCGAAGTAGACGTCGATGCCTGGGGGGACTCCGAGCCATCCCCCGGCGACGGCATGGGTCAGCCGGGAGTTAGCAATTCAATTCGAAAACACTCAACACTCAAATCACTAAAACACTTATTATTCAATACTTCACGGTGCACAGTAAAAAATAAAACTCAGGAATATGACGTAGGATTACACGATGATCCTAACCGTCAAAAAATAAACAGGAAAAAGATAGTACTCATAATATCGTCAAAAATAGAGAAGCTCGATTTAAACACGTTTTCCTCAACCGCCGACGATAGAGAGAGAGAGAGAGAGATAGAAATGGAGAGAGAAAGAGAGAGGGAGAGAAACGGAGGATAGAAGAGAATTGATTGGGAAAGATTTATAAGGTAGGAAGAGGGGACAGATTATGTCCGTTGGTTAATACCAGTTTTTAGCCTACTTTCCAAAATGGATGTAGACTTATAGTTTTGTCGTTGTGTCAGTCTGTCTGTCTGTCTCCCCCTATTAACGTTTGAACCAATAAACCGATTTTCATTAAAAGTGCTGGAAAATTTCTGCTATATGAACCGAACCTTCGAGGAAAGTTTTTGTTGCGAATATTGAAGTCCCGGGTTCGATTCTAGGAACTATCCTTCCCATTTGTTTTAAATGGGAATCTAAAATCCATCGTGCAGGGTAATTTTCTCATGCACATTTAAATATCTTAGAATTGTAATATCGGAACGAATTCTGTACTATTCTCTGAGGAGAGAAATGAAGATTCTAATTTTTACCGTAGAATGTTCGTTATCGATTGTATTTCTTAGAATTTTGCTTAAATACTGCCGATTTTGCAGTTTCTATCACTCATTACGAGTGATGCGAAAGCAACAACTATTGTTGGACTCAGATTCGGTGTATTATAAGTTCATTACACCAAGTGAACGAAGTAAACGCATATAGAGGAGATCATTTCCGTCCGTCCGTCCGTCTGCATGTTAAAACTCGGAAACCACTGGACATATTATCGTGAAATTTGGTATTGGGGAGTTTTGCTAAAATTGGTTGACTGATTCCAATTTTGGTTAAGATCGGACAATAATGACGACCACATTACATGAAGACCTACATGTAGTTTACAATGTGCCTTTTGTTTCAACTCGAGAACCGCTGGACGTATAATGACGAAATTTGGTATTGGAAAGTTTTACTAAAATAAATTTTCAGATTCCAATTTTGTTTAAAATCGGACAATAATTACGACCACTTTACATGAAGATCTACATGTAGTTTACAATATTCCTCTGTTTACACACGGGAACCGCTTGACGTATTTTAATAAAATTTCGTATTGGGAAGTTTTACTAAAATAGGTCTATCGATTCTAATTCTGGTAAAAATCGGGATACAATTACAACCACTTTACATAAAGACCTACAAGTATTTGACAATGTTCCCTTGTTTCGACTCGGGAACCGCTTGATGTATTTTTATGAAATTTGGTATTGGGGAGTTTTGCTAAATTTGGTCTAATGATTCCAATTTTGGTTAAGATCCGACAACAATGACGATCACTTTACATAAATACCTACATGTAGTTTATAATGTTCCTTTGTTTCAACTTGGGAACCGCTTGACATATTGTGATGAAATTTGGTATTGGTAAGTTTTATTAAAATTAATTGACCGATTACAATTTTAGTTAAAATCGGACAATACTTACGACTACTTAAAATGAAGAAATACATGTATTTTACAACGTAACTCGCTTGCTTATCGTTAAATTCTCATCTGAGCGAAACATATTGAGAACATTTTGAAATCTTAAAGAGCGCATTTGGAAACTTTATACTCCGACATGTTGTACACCTTTCCAATCTTGTTCTAATATGTACACGCGTTATTTTTGCCGCAAAAATAGGCGTGATGAATTTAACATTCCGTTAGAATGTATTATTTGTAGTATTTTATAACGCTAAATTATGAAACTTGGGAACACAAAGAGCTACATATCCGCAATGACTTTAAAGCTATTAAAGCCAATATAAGTATTAAATAAATGATTAAATGGAGAGTAAGCATCATAGGTTGTTTGGATCATCTTGTTTAACATTCGAATCCATTGCTCTTTTGTAAAGGGATAGCGATTGAAGCGAGAAGGAGAGAGAGAGAGGTTGGGGAAGAGAAAGAGAGGTGAGGAGAGAGGGAGACGTAGGTGAGGGAGAGGCGAGTATCGGGTATCGATCGCGGATTACAAAAACTAATGACGACCAATTGAAAGGGAAACGAAGAGGGAAGGAGAGGGTGAGGAAGGAGGGAGGGAGTAGGAGGGAGAGAACGAGAGAGAGAAGGAGGGAGAGAAGGAGGGAGAGAAGGAGGGACAGAAGGAGGGAGAGAAGGAGGGAGAGAAGGAGGGAGAGAAGGAGGGAGAGAAGGAGGGAGAGAAGGAGGGAGAGAAGGAGGGAGAGAAGGAGGGAGAGAAGGAGGGAGAGAAGGAGGGAGAGAAGGAGGGAGAGAAGGAGGGAGAGGAGGATGGAAAGAAGGAGGGAGAGAAGGAGGGAGAGAAGGAGGGAGAGAAGGAGGGAGAGAAGGAGGGAGAGAAGGAGGGAGAGAAGGAGGGAGAGAAGGAGGGAGAGAAGGAGGGAGATAAGGAGGGAGAGAAGGAGGGAAAGAAGGAGGGAGAGAAGGAGGGAGAGAAGGAGGGAGAGAAGGAGGGAGAGAAGGAGGGAGAAAAGGAGGGAGAGGAGGGAAGGTTGGATAGAGAGTGGGAAAGAAGGAGGGAGTGATGGAGGGAGAGGAGGGAGAGAAGAGGGAGAGAAGGAGGGAGAGAAGGAGGGAGATAGTGAGGGAGAGGAGGGAGAGGGTGAGGGAGAGGAGGTAGTAAGAGACGGAGTAAGAGAGGGGAGTTGAGGGAGGGGCATTAAAAGCCCACTCCTCTGAGGAGAGAGAGAGAGTATGGCACTTTTTTGATGGTGAGAGAGAGGGAGGGAAAGAGATGATGGACCAACTCCACCCGCCGCATCGTTTCCGTATTTCGAGACAGTGGAGGTTTGTGAGATCGGAATGTTAGTTGAAGATAGAGGATCCAATTCTTTTTTTAAGAGCGAATTTTTATGAGAACAAAGGTAGAATAAAGCGTAGAGGGAAGGAGGGAGAGAGGTATGGAAAGAGATAACGTTGGTTGGAGAGGGAGGAAGGAGAGAGGAAACAAGGGAGTGGGACGTATAGATGGAGAGGGCGTTGGATGGGTGGGTTGTGAGTCTGCCGGTTGAATATGGGGGTGGCTTTTGCGTGGAGGGAGGCTTTTGTGTGGGAGGAGGGAGGGGTGAAGGACGGTGGAGGTAGCGTTCGGATTGAAATCAGGAGATTTTCTGATGAAGATCCCTCGTGGAGGTTGGTAAAGGGATAAAGGATGGGATTTTGCAGTGAGAGAGAGACAGACGTAAAAAGGGATACCCATCGCCGCAGTGGAATGCTCCAAAAGGGTTTGATAAGGGATCTCGTCGGAAAAAAGGGACCCTGCCAGATTGGTGGGAACCGTCAAAATCGTGTCCATATATCAATGCGGGGACTTACGTGCCGCGAGATGAAGAGTTCCTTCTCCGAGTGTGTGATCGCCCATGAGCGAGTCGTAATTTTCAGGTTCTCTGCGCAAATGTTTTTGTCTTTTTCCTTACATTTCCTCTTTTTAAAACCAGTCATATCCTATTCAGGAAATCGATCGAGACTGAAGAAATTTTTCTAATTTGATAGAATAATCCTTTGGAATTTGTTTGATCCATATGCATTCTGCAGTTTTCTACTCCGAGTTTCTATGGGATAAAATTACCCATTGATATTATGGGCTGACTGTTGGTTAGTCCTCATATTTATCTCTCTTTCTCTTAGCCGAACCGGTGAATTACATCTTTCTTCAGTCAAACATTACTACAGCAATCACTTCGCAATTCTGTTTTGATTAAATTATTTGCTGAAGAAACGAACAACTTTTCTTTCATAACATTAAGGCTTCAATAAATACCACTTCATGACTTAATGGCCAAATGATTAAAAACCAGATGATCCAAACAGAACTTATGATGCGTACATTTAATCATTTATTTAATACTCATATTAGCTTTAATAGCTTTAAAATCACAGCGGATATGTTGCTCTTTGTGTTTCCATTTTTTTATAATTTAGAGTTATAAAATATTACAAATACATTCGAACGGAAAACTAAATTGATCACGCGTATTTGTGTGGCAAAAATAACGCGTGTAAGTGCTAGACTATATCGAATTCGAGTTCTATAATAGTTGTTGCTATGGCAACATTCTAAAGAAAATAAATCATCAAATATATTTTTATATATGTATACAATTTTCAAAAATCTCGAAGTAAGGTTCTCGGTCTGTAAAAAAACTAAGATAATTTATTAAAACATATTAGGGAGAATGAAATCACAATTTGAAGCAGAATTTATAAAAAATCCAATTTTCAAATAAAAATTACGTTTTCTAAAAAAGCAACTACTACAATAATTATTATAACCTTAAAAGTATTCAAATGCACGCTAACGCTCTGAAAACGGCAAATTATAACAAAGAATGATAAAGAGAGATATGAATCCCATACCATTGTTTTGTTTCTTTTTCACAGAGAATTTCAGCTTTGACGATTTAAACGACGAAAATAATGTAATCAACGATTCGCTGTTATCACTAATCACATGGATTGAACATAATATATTGTACAGATACAACTAAACTACGGATTCAATAAATAAATCGTTTATACTACCTGGCGCGGGTCACACATGTGACACAAATCGAAGACAAAGAAATAAAACACTTCATTTTATCTAACTATATAATTTGCATTTTAAACAATTAGCACGTCAAATTTACTTTTCATTCTTCCTTAATTTTAATAATGAGAAATGAAAAAATAGAAGTAATATAATTAAGTTAAATGAATTTAAAGGTGAAGTTAAGTTAAAAACTTCAGGATATACTACATTCTTAATTTTGCTATCGCAACTGGATAAAATTTTTAAATTTTCTTGCCGTCGTATTCGTGACGTACCGTCATACAGCTTTCCATGTGCAAAAACCTGATTTTGTAAGAGTAATCCCACGGTATCAAATGTTTGGCCTTGACTTTTATTAATCGTCAGGACAAAGGCTAACGTTATTGGAAACTGACGACGCTTCATCTCGAACGGAAGCTCGCTATCGCCTGTCAGTGTCACATCGAATTTAGGAAGTATAACAACTCGGCCTTTATTACTTCCGGTCGCAATCGTGCATTCAGTGGTGTGCTGACCAAGATATTTCACATTTAAACGTGTCCCATTGCACAGACCCTTCTTAACGTTATGATTGCGAAGAAACATTACGCCAGCGCCAATCCTGAGACATAATTTATGCGGTGGCATTCCTTGCGGAGTAAGCGAATTTTAAAATTCCGTTGTAAAGTTAGCTCTTTCATCTTCTGTACAGTTGATGACCTCATCGATGCTGACATACACCGCTTCATGATGTCCTGCATCCAAAGTCATTCTGTCGAGGATTTCGTTGTGGATCGCAAGGGAGTCGACATACTTGTGTGCTAATTAATATTTTAATAGTATTTTTATTTGACTTTCTCTAACACTAAAAAAATGTTTATATACCTATAGACATACAGAGGTTAACGCTTTAATGTACATTAGTAAAGTTATTGTTGATTAGTAATCATATTATTTATTAGCAACCATTTGAGATTAAAAGAGTTAAAGGTTTTTTTCTCGAATTTTTATAAACATATTTCATAATGATCGATAAAATATTAATTACTTTGAGCTTCCATCTGTATTTTGCAACTCGAAATTAAAAAGTATTAAATTTTTATTTACGTTTTAAAGAAAATGTTTACATACCTATCGACATACAGAGGTTAACGCTTTATTATATATCCGGAATTTCTAAATTCTTTGGCAATCAGCTCACCTCCATGTTTTCGAATTTCAAGTTCCACGGTTCCGATCGCCCTTTTTAAGCAATAACTATAATCATCATTATGATAATAGCCTATATGTTACACTAAAAGTTATGTAAAAATCAGGATATTTTATGTGTTAGGCGTCATTATCCGTGCCTTTTAGTACGTATCCGGATAAAAATGATAATTTAAAATTGTCACGTAATCGTATGTATACGTCGTTGGCTGAAATCAAATGAATTATAATGCAGTCTAATTGTAAGCATTAAATCCACGCTTTTGAAGCATGGAAAATCAATTCCCATTAAAAGGCATTGGAGTTGTTGCTATGGTATTTTAGTTAATATTTTTGATTGTTGAAAACCGAAAAATTTTATGATTTAAAGCAAATTTCTACGCAAATTCAGCATGGATTTGAATTCTGGTAGTAGTAGTAGAGATTCATTTATACTGGTGCATCGACATCGAGGGTCATTTTGCACCTTAGTCAAAGGGTTAATATTTACAATTTAATATATAAATATACATATATACATATACACACACATACATATACACATATATATAAATAAATAATAAAATAAAAATAGAAAAGAATAGAATTTAAAATCGTTGGAAAAGTCTAGCCTCCATTAAAAATAATAAAACTTCATTCATCCTAGTTGTGTCATCACCTAGGATGTCACTTATACATCCCCTGATATTGCATTTCCTACGCAGCTCAATGTATCTTTGGCATTCAGTCAGGAGGTGTCTTATGGTAAGAAAAGTGTCGCAGTCATCACATCGAGGTTGTACCCGTTGGGTGGTAAAAAGGTACGAGTGGGTTAAGACACAGTGGCCTATCCTCAATCGCGTGATGACCACCTCCTCCCTTCTACTATTCCTGACAGATGATTGCCATGCGCCGGTTTGACCTTGAGTGTGCGTAATTTGTTGTTTTCGAGGTTTTGCCATGAGGCTTGCCACTCCTTCTGCAGTGCGCCACAAAACATCGCACGAAGGTCTCTCCAAGGCACGAGATCCATTTGCACCTCTGGGTTTCCCAAGGCATCCTTAGCAGCGACATCAGCTGCCTCATTGCCTGCTATACCTACGTGGCTCGGCACCCACACCTCGACTCTTCAAGATGATGAGGGAGGAGTGCACATCCTGGACCAAAGGATGTACTGGATTATAGCAGGCAATGGATTGTAATGCGTTCATTGAGTCGGAACATATCAAGTGATATATATTCCGATGTTCAATGCTCTCCAGGGCCAGCTTAATTGCTGTGAGCTCCGCAGTGTGGATACCACACAACGGATTAAGCTTGAACCCGGAGGATGTGTGCAGGGATACAAAGGCGCATGCGCATTCTGTTGAGGACTTCGACCCATCCGTGAAGATAGGTGCGAATCCTGGACAGCGTGACAGGATTTCGGCGAATGCAACCTCGTGTTCTGCAGGAGGACACTCATTCTTGGACCTTCGAGCTAAATCAAATAAGATTTCTGGCCTCGGGGTACTCCAAGGAGGGTTACGCGGAACTTGCAATCTAAATCTGGGGTAAAGTTAAATTATTGCCTATAATATAATTATAAAACCGAATACCAAGGGGCTTCAGGGCCCGGGGTCTTCTGTTAAAAACGTCCATTAAACTACGATTAAAAACAATTTTAAAACACGGGTGCGAAGGAAGGGCTAAAAGTTTGCTGACATAACTGCACATCAGGACATTCCTCCTGATTTCCAACGGTAACTCTCCAGCATCACAATAAATGCTGGGGATGGGACTGGTTCGAAAGGCACCAGTCGCCAACCGTAGTCCGACATTGTGCAGTGATGTCAGTGCACGCAGATAAGATGCCCGGGCAGCACCGTATATAAAACAGCCGAAGTCGAGCTTGGACCGAACCAATGCCCTGTAAAGGAGAAGCATTGATGTTCGGTCCGCACCCCACGAGCGGCCAGTCAACGCTCGTAATACACTGAGCGACATCCGGCACTTCACCTTAAGGGATTGAATATGGCTTCGCCAATTTAGCCGCTCGTCAAACAGAACACCCAGGAAATGCACCGAGTCCACAAAATTCAACTGGTGGTTGCCCAGCCGAAGTATAGGTTTGGGGAATATACCCCTGCGCCTATTAAAATGTACACAACATGTTTTCTCTTCCGAAAAACGAAAGCCATTGCGGCGGGACCACTCGTGGAGACGATTGAGCGTAATTTGTAGCTGCCTCTCAGCCAGTGCTACCCTTGACGATCGACAAAATATTGCCAGGTCGTCAACAAACAGAGAGGCTTCCACAGGTGGTGTGATGTATTTACTACGTCATTGATCGCTATTGCAAACAGCGTTACGCTTAATATGGGCCCCTGCGGAATTCCATTTTCCTGAGGATATGTGTTGGAAAATGAATTTCCAATACGGACCTAAAAAACTCTATCCGATAAAAAATTTTGAATAAAAGTAGGCAGATTACCTTTAAAACCCCACGACCTAAGGCACTTTAAAATTTTAAAACGCCATGTCATGTCGTAGGCCTTCTCCAGGTCAAAGAAGACCCCCACAACATGCTGGCGATGAACGAATGCCTCTTGGATGAAGCTGTCAATCCTTACAAAGTGGTCGACAGTACTCCTATGCTGCCTGAAGCCACACTGGATGCTGAAGAGAAGATTACGGTTCTCAAGACACCAAACTAGCCTTCGGTTCACCATTCTCTCCATTAGCTTGCACAGGCAGGAGGTCAGAGAAATTGGCCTGTAGTTCCCGAGGAGAGTCTTGTCCTTTCTCTGTTTAGGGATCGGGACTACTATAGACTCTCTCCAACTCTTGGGAAAATCTCCATCTTGCCAGACTTTATTAAATGCGTTCAACATCTCTCCTAAGATAGAGTTCGGCACACATCGCAGGAAGGCATTGTGGACACGGTCCATTTCTGGAGCGGTGTCCCTCAGATCAGCAATGGCTGACTCCAGCTCCCACAGTGTGAAAGGGTCATTATAGCTAGCTCCGGCCAGGCCTGGTTCGAAGGGGTGGAAGCCTCCTTCTTCACGACGCTTATGCGACGCGAAGGCCAGATCGTAGTTGGCCAAGCTACTTATGGAAGCATAGTGATTTCCAAAAGCCTCAGCTACTGTGGCTGGCTCCATCACAATGGACCCATTCACAACAACAGATGGGGTGCCTGGGAGATGATAAACACCGGAGATACATTTCACTTTCCTCCAAACCTGTGCAATAGGTGTTCGGTGGGTGATCGAACTGACATACTTCATCCAAGAGTTCCTTTTTGCGGTTTTCACCACCTGACGAGCCTTCGCTCGCAGGCGCCGGAATGCCGCTAGATTCATACATGTAGGGTACTTGTTAAAAATGCGTAGGGCCTTCTTTCGTTTCCTGATTGCTTCAGCACATTCATCGTTCCACCAAGACACTGGTGGACGAATTGACGAATTGACAGCTGAAACAGGAATGCTCTTCTCTGCAGCATGCACTACCGCATTACGAAGGTCCTCTACGTTTTCAACGCCACTACGAGTCGAGTTAAATTTAAAATCAAGGTTCTTTTTAAAATCCTCCCAGTTGGCTTTTTTCAAAAGCCATTTCTGGGGGCTGTTAAAATTTTCACAAAAAAAAAATTTTACGGATAAGAAGGGGAAAGTGGTCACTTCCACAGAGATCATCATGGACTTGGAGTTTAAAACGGGGAGCAATACTACTGCTGCAAATCAATAGATCTATTGAGGAATATTCTCCTGTAAAAGAGTTAAAACGAGTCATTTCTTTTTTATTAATTAAAATAAGATTAAAATTTGTTAAAAACTTTTCTAAAACACGCCCTCGCCGATTAAAACCACTCACAGTTTCTCCCCAAAGGGTGCTATGAGCATTAAGATTGCCCAAAAGGACGAATGGCTTGGGTAATTGCTCCACCAGATCCTGCAGGATCCTCATGGTGACTGGAGCCCACTCCGGAAGGTATACATTACAGAATGTAACCCTCTCCGGTACAGCTACCGTCACAGCAAGGGCCTGCAAGGGTGTCTGCAAATCTACCCGGGAGGTGTATAGGGTCTCCCGGACAGCAGCAGCAACACCACCTTGCGCTCGTCGACCGCTAAGGTCATCTAGCCGCAGGATGCTGTACCCCTTCAATTTAGGCATGTCGGTAACCTTAAAATGAGTTTCCTGTAAGAAAATACAGGACGGGTTAAAATGTGCAATTAAAACCTTCAACTCCTCTAGATGTTTAAAATAGCCATTCAAATTCCATTGAATGGCAAACATAAATATATATTTAAAATGATAAAAGTAAAAGACTCCCGATTAAAACCCATCTCTGTGGAAGGGAAGCTTATCGCTTAAGCTTCAACTTCCTACCCTTCTTCTGGTTCAGGAAGAGGGTTTTGAGTTGGTCCTCCTCCAACTCGCCTTTCTCCATCTCCTCCTCACTCAGTGCCATCGCATCACGATCTGTCTTCAAGAAAAATACACTTAATTATTTTTTCCACACTATGGTGAATGTCCCGACTTTGTATCTTAATTTTAAATAATTTACAAAAGCAATTTTATATAGCCCTGTACAGTTTTCAATGCTTTTCTTATGGGTTTAAAATTGGACTTTGGGGTTAAAAACACCCCTTAAATATACCTTTTCTGAAATTTTGGATTTTTTTCCAGAGCTTGTACCCAATGAAATAACTTCATGCCAAATTTTAGCTCTGTAGCACTTTTAGAAGTACCTTAGGTTTTTATTTACAACGTTTTAAAGAAAATGTTTACATGCGTATCGACATGAGGTTAACGCTTTAATATATAGTATGATGATATTGAAAATCTACTGAATCAACATTCATGTTAAAATTAACTTTATTAACTTCGATGGCGGCGGAGTAACGTCCTCGCCTGCCAATCCGAAGGTCGTGGGTTCGAATCCCGCCTAGGTGGGTTTTTCTCCACCTAGGGCATGGATGTTTGTGATCTTCCTTGTTGTGGTATGGATGTCTGGGTTCGTCTATTGTGACTGTTTACATATTACACTGTAAAATGGCTGCAAAAGCTGTATGTGTAATTACTGAATACATACATAAATAAATGATTGAAACCTTTTTTAAATATCAGTGAGAAAATACCGCAATCGTGATTCGAAACCGTTGCAATTTTTCTAAATTCAACACCACCGCCCGCCGCCGTGTTGATCATAAAGAAATTAATATTCACCGACACGAGGCGACCGAGTCTACTTACAATTCCCGCGCATTTTTCCGCCGAAGTTGGCAGAGTGAAACGCTCAAAGGAATTGAAAAGTTACAATTAGGAGTGGAGGAGGATGTGGGGAGAGGGAGAAGGGGTAGAGAAATAGGGAGAGGTAGGAGAGGTAGAGGATGTTGGGAGGGGGAGAAGGGGTAGAGAAATGGGGAGAGGTAGGAGAGGGAGAGGATGTGGGGAGGGGGAGAAGGGATGGGAGAATAGAGAGAGGGGGAGGGAAGGGATGTGGAGAGGGGGGAGAAAGGGTAGGGAAATGGGGAGAGAGAGGAGAGAGTGGGGATTTGGAGAAGGGGTGGGGAAATGGGGAGAGGGAGAGGGGATGTGGAGAGGAGAGAGAAGGGGTGGGGAAATGGGGAGAGGGGGGCAATGGGTGGATAAATGAGGAGAGAGAGGGAATGTGGAGAGAGAGGGAATGTGGGGAGAGAGGGAATGTGGGGAGAGAGGGAATGTGGGGAGAGAGTGGGGAGAGGGAGGAGAGAGAGGAGGATGTGGGGAGAGGGGAGAAGGGGTGGGAGAATGGGGAGAGCGAGGGAATGTGGAGAGGAGGAGGAGGGGAATGTGGAGAGGGAGGAAAAGGGGAGAGAGAGGTGGAGGGGAACAGGGAGAGGGAGGAGGAGGGGAAAGGGAGGTGGAGGGGAACAGGGAGAGGGAGGAGGAGGGGAATGGGGAGAGGAAGGAGTAAGAGAAGGATGTGGGGAGTGGGGAAAAGGGAGAGGGAGGGAATGTGGAGAGGGAGGGAATGTGGAGAGGGAGGGAATGTGGAAAGGGACGGAATGTGGAGAGGGGGGAGGAGGGGAATGGAGAGAGGGAGGAGAGAGAAGAGGATGACGGGAGAGGGAGAAGGATTTGGGGAGAGGGGAGAAGGGGTGGGCAGATGGGGAGAGAGAGGGAATGAGGGGAGGGAGGAGGAGGGGAATGGGGAAAGAGGGATGAGTAGCGCTGGGAATCGCAAGAGGATTTTTTCACCCGCAAATGGAAACATTCGCAAAAAATGCAAAAGCTCACCTCGCGCACAATGACTCCGTTTTTTCAAGTTGTCGCTGCATGTTTTTCGAGAGCAAAAAACTTGAGCGCAGCGCCACGCAGCGGAGCGTCGCTCTTCCATTGTGCGGGTGGAATTAATTATTGTACCAACTCCCAAAGTTTGAAATTTGTCTGGAGTATGGAGTTATAATAACGGTAACAGTTTCCTAAAAGAAGTTCTCGGAAGATATATAATATCTACGAGTTTCGTTTTTTTATGGAAAAAAATGGAGTAAAACAATCACTAATTTTTTAATTAAGAAATATTGTAAATGTTCCACATTGGGTTAATAATGCCACACATTTCCGCCAAATTTTAAATTTGTAGCACATTTAGAAGTGAATAACATTTATCTAATTGTTTCAAATTAATTAATTTTTAACGGCCGCAATAACAATTTCATGGATATACTGAAAATTTTATTCGTTTGTATAAACTAATCTCTAAATAAAGAAAAAATTTCAACTCTCCATCTTGCCCCGTAGTATCTAAACATTTACCTATTTGTTAAGATTTTAAGAATTTTAAACTGCCTAACAAATTAAAATATCAAAATTTGTATAATCCCCATTTCGTTTATTTACAATTTCTCTCTAAAAAATATTTCAGCACCGTAGCACATTCGAAAATACATAAACCTTGAAAATTTGTTTAAACAATTGCGAATTTTTAGTGGCCGCATTGTTGTCCTTTTTCAAGATTTTCGTTTTTTCTAGTCGGTTTTGCACAAAATGCTGCCTAAGAAAAAATTTCGAATCTTCAGCTCATCTGGAAGTGCCTAAACATTAGTATCCTCCTATATATACTATTATATATAGACGTTTCTTACAGAGGAGGAGGAGAGGGATATAACATACTAGTAGAAGGTGCTTGCATACTGCTAGCATTAAATCTCACCTTGAAAAATACATTATTTTTCAGAGATATATTTCATCAGAAATATTTCTTTAATTCTAAAGATTTCTCCTCTGGACGGGTTTTCGTTTTATCATTATGGGAAAATAATGGAGTAAAACAGTCACCAGTTTTTGCAATTTTCGAAATATTATACTTTTCCCACATTGAGTTAATAATGCAACACATTTCTGTCAAAATTTTAAATTTATAGCACAATTAGAAGTGAAATAACATTTATCTAATTGTTTAAATTTAAATAATTTTTAACGGGTGCAATAACAATTTCATGGATGCAAACAAATGTTTATTCGTTTATATATATTAAACTCTAAATAATTTAAAATTTTCAGCACCCTAACATGCAGAGTAGAGTCAAAAAATTTACCTATTTGTTTAAATTTTAAGAATTTTTAACTGCCAAACAAATTAAAATATCAAAATCTCTATAATCTTTATTTCGTTTTTTTACAAATCCTACCACTAAAAAATATTTCAGCGCCGTAGCACATTCGGAAATATATGAACCTTGAAAATTCTTTTTAAAAAATTGCGAATTTTTAGCGGCCGCAATGTTGCACTTTTTCAAGATTTCCGTTTTTTCTAGTAGGTTTTGCACAAAATTCTATCTAAGAAAAAATTTTGAATCTCCAGCTTATCTGGAAGTGCCTAAACATTAGTATCCTCCTATATGTATATGTATGTTATATCCTCCTCCTCCGTAAGGAACGTCTATATATAATGATTAGTAGAAGGTGCTTACATACTGCAAGCATTTTATCTCACCTTGAAACAACATTAATTTTTCAGAAACATATTTCATCATGAGAAATATTTCTTTAATTCAAAAGATTTCTCCTCGGGACAGGTTTTCGTTTTTTCATTATGGAAAAATAATGGAGATAAATTATCACTAATTTTTGCAATTTTAGAAATATTATACTTTTTCCACATTGGTTTAATAATGCCGCACATTTCTGCCAAATTTTAAATTTATAGCTCATTTAAAAGTGAAATAACATTTACCTAATTGTTTAAAATTAAATAATTTTTAACGGCCGCAATAAGAATTTCATGAAATGTTCATTTGTTTACAGATAGTAATCTCTAAGTAACCTAAAAATTTGAGCTCCCTAACTCACCACGTAGTGTCTAAACATTTACCTATTTGAACAGTTGTATAAAACTCCTTAAGCCAAAAAAATTGTAGGGTAAGCCCTATGCATTTCGCCCACTAAGTGGGCATCTTCAGGGGAGAACCTGCCTTGGCAGTGAACAAGGTTTTATACAACTGTTCAACTTGGAGCCAAAGTGATTACGAGCTACCATCTACTGATTTACCTATTTGTTTAAATTTTAGGAATTTTTAACTACCAAAAAAATTAAAATATCACAATTTGTATAATCTCTATTTCGTTTTTTTACAAATACTACTACCTCTAAAAAAAATTTCAGAACCGTAGCACATTCAAAAATACATAAACCTTGAAAATTTGTTTAAATAATTGCAAATTTTTAGCGGTCGCATTGTTGCTTTTTTTTCAATATTTTCGTTTTTTCTAGTCGGTTTTGCACAAAATCCTACCTATGAAAAATATTTCGGAAATGCAGCTTGTCTGGAAGTGCATAAACTTTACAATCCTCCTATATGTTATCATTATATATAGACGTTCCTTACAGAGGAGGAGGAGGATATAACATACTAGTAGTTGGTGCTTGCATACTGCAAGCATTTCATCTCACCTTGAAAGAATATTCATTTTTCAGACAGATATTTCATCATTACAAATATTTTATTAATTCTGAAGATTTCACCTACGCAGCGATTTTCGTTTTTTCCCACATGTAAAAATAATATTTAAAAACAATCCCCAAATGTTGCAATTTTAAAAATTTTACACTTTCTCCATTATGGGGTACTAATGCTACACATTTTAGCCAAATTTTTAAGTTTTAGCAATTCTAGAAGTAAAATAATATTTTTCTAATTGTTTAAAATTACATAATTTCTAACGGCCGCCGCAATTCATATATGGTAAAATTGAATTTCTCATTTTATCTGTAGGTTTCTCCATTATATCCTCTGTAAGAGTCGTCGATATATAATGATAACAGATAGGAGGATACTAATGTTTAGGAACTTCCAGACGTTCTGGAGATTCGAAATTTTTTCATAGGTAGGATTTTGTGTAAAACCGCCTAGAAAAAACGAAAATCTTCAAAAAGTGCAACAATGCAGCCGGTAAAAATTCGCAATTGTTTATACAAATTTTCATGGTTTATGTATTTCCGCATGTGCTACGGAGTTGAAATTTTTTTATAAGTAGAATTCTTAAAAAACGAAATAGGGATTATACAGATTTTGATATTTTAATTTGTTTGTCAGTTAAAAATTCTTAAATTTTAAACAAATAGATAACTTTTTAGGTACTACGGGATGAGCTGAGAAGCTGAAATTTTCAAATTATTTACAGAGTAGTGAATTTGCACAAATAAACATTTCAATTTTACCATACATGAATTTCGGCGCCGATAAAAATTATTTAAATTTATAAAATTAGAAAATATTATTTGACAACTTTAAAATTTGGCTAAATTGTGTAGCATTAGTACACCATAATGAAGAAAGTGTAAAATTTTTAAAATTGCAACATTTGGGGATTGTTTTAGACTATTATTTTTACATTTGGGGAAAACGAAAATCGCTGCGGAGGTGAAATCTTTAGAATTAAAAGAATATAATAATATTTTTCCAATTATTTAAATTTTAAACATTTTTAACGGCCGCCGCAATATGTTTATGAAGAGATTCGAATGTTTATTTGTGCAAATTCACTACTCTGTAAATAATTTGAGAATTTCAGCTTCTCAGCTCATCCCGTAGTACCTAAACATTTATCTAATTTTTTAAAATTTAAGAATTTTTAACTGCCAAACAAATTAAAATATCAAAATTTGTATAATCCTTATTTGGTTTTTTTAGGAATTCTACTTACAAAAAATTTTTACTCCGTAGCACATGCGGAAATACATAAACCTTGAAAATTTTATAAACAATTGCGAATTTTTAGCGACGTATTGTTGCACTTTTTCAAGATTTTCGTTTTTTCTAGTCGGTTTTGCACAAAATCCTACCCAAGAAAAAAATTTCGAATCTCCAGCAGATTTGGAAGTGCCTAAACATTAGTATCCTCCTATATATATATATATATATATATATATATATATATATATCTGTAGCTGAAGAAGGAGTATTTCCGAAAGCTTTACGTTTGTGATGTTTCTGTGTTTTTGTGTTATTTTACGTGTGTCGCTTCGACATCCCCGGGGCCTCGCCAGCCTGAAGTCGTCTGATTGGTGAGTGCTCACTGGGTTTCCTCATCCCAACACCTTGTTGACATCCATATATCTATTTTACCTTTCCTTTTCCGTAAGTTGTTATATATATATATATATATATATATATATATATATATATATATATATATATATATATATATATGTATTTTATATCCTCCTCGTCTGTAAGGAACGCCTATATAAAATGATAGGAGGATACTAGAAAAAACGAAAATCTTGAAAAAGTGCAACAATGCGGCCGCTAAAAATTCGCAATTGTTTAAACTAATTTTCAAGGTTTATGTATTTCCGGATATGCTACGGAACAGAAATTTTTTTAGAGGTAGGATTTGTAAAATAACGAAATGAGGATTATAGAAATTTTGATATTTTAGTTTGTTTGTTAGTTAAAAATTCTTAAAGTTTAAACAAATAGGTAAATGTTATACACTACGCGGCGAATTAGGAAGCTGAAATTTTAAAATTATTTAGAATTCAGCCTACATAAACGATTAAACATTTCAATTTATCCATGAATTTGTTATTGCGTCCGTAAAAAATTATTTAAAAATAAACAATTACTAAAATGTTATTTCACTTCTAAATGTGTTATAAATTTAAAATTTGGCAAAAATGTGTGGCATTATTAACCCTATGTGGAAAAAGTATAATATTTCTAAAATTGTATAAATTAGTCATTGTTTAACTCCATTATTTTTCCATAATGAACAAACGAAAACCGGTCCTGAGGAGAAATCTTTAAAATTAAAGAAATATTTCTCATGATGAAATTCTCTCCGAAAAATTAATGTTTTTTCAAGGTGAGATGAAATGCTTGCAGTATGCAAGCACCTTCTACTAGTATGTTATATCCTCCTCCTCCTCTGTAAGAAACGTCTATATATAATGATGATAACATATAGGAGGATACTAATGTTTATGCATCTCCAGATGAGCTGGAGATTCGAAATTTTTTTCTTAGATTGGATTTGGTGCAAAACCGACTAGAAAAAACGAAAATCTTGAAAAGTGCAACAATCCGGCCGTTAAAAATTCGCAATTGTTTAAACAAATTTTCAAGGTTTATGTATTTCCGAATGTGCTACGGGGGGAGGGAGGGAGTGGGAGAGAGGGGAGGGAGGGGGAGGGAGGGGGAGGGAGGGAGAGAGAGGGGGGAGGGGGAGGGAGAGGGGGAGGGGGAGGGGGAAGGAGAGGGGGAGGGAGAGGGGGGAGAGGGAGAAGCCGTCGCGAAGCCAAATTATGCGTTCATTTTCGTTTTGTCTCTGTCGCAGGAGGTTTATATCTCAGGCATTCATCGTTATACGTTGTAAAAACAAATGAAAGAGAGGTGGGCAGAGTGTATTCATATTTTCTATGCAAGGATAATGTCACTGTGAATCGGTGGTGAATTAATGCGACAGAAATGCGTGAAAGGAAATTATAGTTTTCCACAACGCCACTTCCGACTGAAACTCGCGCGATTCTTTTGCGCAGACCGAAATTGTCAGAGCAATAGCGCTTTGTGGTGTAATAGGAAGTTTCTGTTTTGTTATGTAACGGTCCTCTGACCGTCACTGTGTCCGGCTGTCCAATGCAGTCTGAACGAGGGAAAAAATGCACGACTTTGTAGAGCGTTCTTTTTTGTGCTTCGACGCCCCCCAAAGCATCTTTTCGCTGCGTCATAATTTCCGCAGTATTCTTTCATCTGGAGATGGAATGACCTTTATATGTATGTACACGTTATGTCTGCGTGAATTTGTTACCGCCATAATTCACAATTAAAGGCATTCTTTAGATTGTTGGAATAACTTGAGGCGAGAACGGAGATGATTTATCTTTGCAAAAGATGGAAATGTGGAGCGGCGGAACAAACCGCAAATATGGCGCTTACGCGAAAATAACCATCGCCTCTATTGTGATTTCTATTTTACAATATAATGATTTTAAATCAACGCTAAACCGGGTATGAGAACATATTTTATTGGTCACTAAGGTCGTGTTGCCTTAACAATATCTTAATTTATAGTAGTAGGCTTAAAACTATCAGGTTTGTATATATCTTCAGTGTAATTTAGACGAAATTAATGTGATTTTAGAACAAAAATAATGCATTGCTATTGTAACAATGTGAAAAATCACTTTTCTATAAAGTTTACTATAGTATTTATACCGATATGCTTAATAGAGTGTTCATTATTAAAATATTATTTGGACTATTTCCAAGTAATTTTTATAGACCAATGTCAATAAATATATAAAAAACTTGATTAATAAATAAATAATTTAGATACGCTAAATGTTTTCAGAGGTAATCTCTTTGTGGGGCAAAAATGGCAAATGTTAAAATATATTTGAATGTAATATTATGTTGTCGTAAATTACAGGCTATGTAAGATGTATATGTGTATACTAGCCGATAACCCGTCCTAGGACTGAATTGTTGCAGTAGTCCTGAAAAGCAGCGATGATTGTATATTTTTTTAATTTGTTTGTGAGCAAACTTAAATCTAATTTTTAATCATTAATTTTGGAAGACTTCTTGCAAAACAACGTTCTTATTAGACCATTCATCAGTGCCAAGCAGTCGACCTTGTGTAGAATTTTCCATAATTAAGACTTTGATGTTGTTTGTCCATGCGAGAAGACGGGCTCTGTCAAATAGATACCAACATGATCCTAAGTTTGACCTTGAGCTTTGTTGAATGTAACGGCCAAAGCTGGAATGATGGGAAACTGTCGTCGCTTGAGAATGAATGGCAAATAGCTGTCGCTTATAGCGTTTTAGTTATTAAAATACTACGCATATTTATTTTCATCCCATTTATTGCTTCAAACCAATTTCACGCAATATTTGCTGTTATAAAAATGTACTTACCTTATCATAAATGCGCCAATAAATACAAATTGTCTATAAATCACTTATAATTAGTAAGATGTATCTGCATACCTTCTTCATTGTCGTTAAGTAAACAACCGAAAATAAAAGAATATATCGTACACATTTTGTCGTAAATAGTTCTCGAACCTCCCGCTCTTTAAAGCGGCGTCACATTCGAGCGTTCCGGAATGACGGAATTACAGATGTGGGTTTTTATATAAGAGAATATGCTATGGGTAAATCTCGAATGTGGACAGATCGAGATTTGTCCGGGCATAACAAGATTTGCCCAATTAATGGTCAAATCCCGAAGTTCATTGTAGTTTCAGGGTTAGCCCGGGCATATCGCAATATACCCACAAACGTTTGGACAAATGAGGTTATCAGACAACAAAAATTTAAAAGAACTTAAAGTATTACTTATTTTTATATTTTTTCTTGTGAGAGGTCCTCAATTTCCAGAAGCGCTTCATTGTATTAAATTAATTCGTTTTTTGAAAACACACGAGAGTTCACTAGTTTTCTTTCCCACTTTGTAAAAACGACCTTCATTCACCTCCTCAACAATGCCCAAGATCAGTGGCGAAACCAGCCTTCAGTGCGTTTGTGTTCAAATTCGGAAAGTGGGCTCTTAACGATTTGAAAAATAGTAAATATTTGTCACCCAATCAATAGTAAAAACTCCAAGAAACAATTACAATATTTATTAAAAGATTTTGCGCTTAATAACACTTGTTCAAATTGATATGAACGTGTTTCTGAGCGTTGACTGGACCGTGAAATCGTGCATCTCTTTTTACCATTTTCTTTTCTCAATTCATAAGGTATTTTTATGCTCAAATGAAATTGAATGAATGATATTTGAATGTATCTCAATCTTGATTTATTCTCTCGCGAGTCACACAGTGTCCTCTATCTTTCTTATTATATTGGAACTACTTACAGTAAGCCCTCGCTATCCACGAGTTCGACATCAATAGCTTTGCGTAACTGCGCTTAAACTTTGGTAAAATATAAGCAACAGGAACATAAGTTGCTGAGTCCTTATTTATAGAAAAATCTTAACTTCCTCCGGTGTATGTAATTGGCTTAGTCCAGTAATTTAAAATAAAGAGGCGCTTTATAACATTCAGCAATTTATTATTTGCTTCTAAATTCTGAGCAAATCTAGATTATGAAACGTCACTCTTTTCTCACCAATACGAAATTTCTTCCTCATGTTGTAGAAAAAGACGCATGTGCTAGTATTCATCTCGTAGTATATTTTACATATATAATTCATCTGAGAGCTCGTGAAGGAAATATTTTGTGCCAAAAGAAAAGTACGCAGAGTAAATTATCGTGTACGAATGTTTTGTAGGAGATAAGGCTTTAATTCAAAGTAATATAAGAGGATAGGTAAAAAAGCTGCAAGAAAAGACCAGGCCGGCCAAACTGTTGAAATAAGCATATTCCCCCTTATTTGTAAAAGATCTTGTGCGATTCATAAATTAAGAAATTAAATCCTGTATCAAGGATAACTTGGATAAAAAGATTGGAAAACTAGAGAAGAAAATCAGAAAACCATGGATCACTAAGGAAATTCTGGATAAAATGGATGAGAGACGAAAATGGAAAAAAGTTAACAGTGAAGAAGGTAGAGCCAAATATAGACTTATAAAAAATGAGTTAAGAAGGATAACAGGTAAATCTAGAGAGAATTGGATAAAAGAAAAATGTGAGGAAATACAACAAATGGAGAAGTTAGGAAGGTACGTTATGATGTACGCTAAGACACTGGAATTAGAAGATAAGAAGTCTAATGAAATTCGTGGTAAAGGAATTATGAATACGGATGGGAAGATAGTCTCAGAAACCAAGGATGTAGCACAGATATGGGAAGAATACATTAAGGAATTATACAGCAAACAGGCGGGAGCGGCAAAAATAGAACTGGAATATGAGGAAAACATTGAAGAAGACAACTTGGGACCAAGTATTATGGAGAGCGAAGTAGAAAAAGCGATAGTGGAACTAAAGAATGGGAAAGCCACAGGCAGTGATGGAATACCAGCTCAGGTACTTAAAGTCATCGGATCAGGACTAAAAGCGATCACTAAATTAATTAATAAGATTTACGACACGGGAGAGTGGCCTCGGGATTTCCTAAAAGTAACAATGATCCCTCTAAAGAAGAAGCCAGAGGCAATGCAGCGTAAAGATTACAGAACGGTAAGCCTTCTGTCACACACATCGAAGATCATCACGATTCTTAGTAAAAGGCTGGAGAAAAAGGCAGAAGAAATGCTAAAGGAAGATCAATTCGGTATCAGAAAAGGACGAGGAACTAGAGACGCTATAGGGGTAGTAAAATCATATCAGAAAGGGCAATATAATACAGTCAAGATATCTGCGCATGTTTCGTAGACTGGCAGAAAGCCTTTGATAGAGTAAATTGGGTAAAGTTGATGAAGATATTAAAGGATATTGGCGTAGACTGGAAAGACAGGAGACTCATCATGAATCTATATGTGAATCAAGTTGTAAAGGTCAGGTTGGAGAATGCGGACACCGGCGGAGTAAATATCGGTAGAGGAGTAACAGGGCTGCTGCCTATCGCCGACACTATTCAATATATATAGAGAAAGTATAATGAAAGAAGCATTAGAAGGCACAGGAGATTTAAAAATTGGAGAAAGAATTAAGAGAATGGTAAAATACGCTGATGGTCAAGTACTTCTAGCAAGAAAGGTAGAGGAACTCCAGAAAATGATAAATAGACTAGTAATAACAGGTAGAAAATACGGTATTGAAATATATACAGAAAAAATCCTAGGTCATTCGAATATCGGGCAAAGAAGAGAATCTGAACGTAAGTACTGAAGGAAAGCCTTTAGAACAATCCGAATTAGTTCATTTTAAAAATGGCAAATGACATGACATCATCACGATCAATTAAGCTAAAACATTGCAATTCTATAAAATAATTTTAGTATTTTAAGTCTAGTTTTCCGATCTTAGGTGTAACTTGAGAAGATAATCGTCATGGCTAATATTTCCCTAATGATAAATTTCATCAATTTATTCATTTTTTTAATCGTTTTGATTGACGGTTTTGATTTTTTCGCTAATTTAATCTTTTCGAACTTCGAAACACACCAACAACGCAAAAGTGTCGTCGTTTTAATTTGGGCTAGTGATCAAGTAGAGCGAAGTCTCCGGAATGAAAAGGAACAATTGAACCTCGAGCCTTGGCGTCGCTTTTCTTTGAACACTAAATGTCACCCCACGCGTTGACGAAAGTGTTGAGCAAGTTGTCTACCTATCTTCCTCCACCCGTCACGAAGTCGCGTGACCCCATTTAAGCGCGCAAATTTATCATCCCTCCTCGCTTGTCCCCTCCTCCTCATCCTCTCATCCGCTTTAAAATAAGGGACGCGAGCCAAGACAATCCTAAACGAAAAAAATAAATTTCTCCCCAATCCAAAATCTTTTAAGCGCGCGTATTGCTTTATCAGCGGCACCACAACGTAGCAGCGCCGCCTGGCAGAGGGAAAACAGATAAATAAAACTATTAGTACCTATTGTTTTCGTCCTCATTAACAGGAACAATACTTGCGGTCGGTAGAGCGCTCGGGAAGTTATCTAAACCGGGTCTCCCTCTATCTTTATAGGAAGGTATATAGAGGCGGAAATAGCGCCAGCCGGAGGAAGGGGGAGGGAGGCTGGAGTAGGAAGGGAGGGGGAGAGAGGGGGAGAGAGGGGAGGGAGGGGGAGGGACGGAGGGGGAGGGAGGGGAGGGAGGGAGGGGGAGGGAGGGGGAGATGGTACGAAACAAGGGACAAGGAGACAAAGGTCCCTATCTTTTTTTGCTGTCCTCTCTTCCCCCTCTCTCTCTCCTCCTACCACCGCCTCACCAGCCTTGACCAAGGGTGCGGTCCTGCGCCGCTACAAACAGAGTCGTTATTTGTAATGGGGCCTTCAGTCGCCGGCGAAGGCGGCCAATTTGGACCGGTGGCGGGTAAGATGGAGCGGAGAGGGGGGAAAGGGGGGGTAAGAGGAGTAGGGGAGGAGAGGAGGAGGGGAGGAGAGGAGCGGTGGAGGGGGTGGGAGGAGGGGGGCGGGTGGAGGGAGGCTGGTGGACGGGGGAGGGGGGAGGGGTTGAGGAGAGAAGGGGGGATTGGGTGAGGAAAGGGGATTAAAGTGAGCAGCGAGGCTCGAATCGGATGAAGCGGCTGGGATTACGCGACGCCTCTTCGTTCCACTCGTTCTATTTTTCTCTTCGTCTCCGCGTTTCTTAGCGACAGACGCTGTCGGAGGTTTTCTATTTTATATCGGACCGTTCATTTCGCTTTCCTTTACGAGCGCTCGAGATTAATCCGCCTCCACTTTCGATCCTATTTGAAGAGTTTATTGCGTCAAACAGAAGTTATTATTGATGACCGATTTCATTGAAGCTCCTCTTATAAATAATTGAGTTTTTTGGCTGTATACGTTATTGAGAGTATGTTTGGACTTGTCCAAAAACTATTTACGATTTAACTGGTCTGAAAATTTTACTTTCGATTCTTTTTAAATCCAAATCGCTATGCAATTTGTTTCTTGAGTGATAAGGTATTTTTGTCTCGGAGAACGTGCTAAGTGCTTGGCTTTGATAAACCTTCAATTTTCAACTCGTACAGTTGTATATATCGTTCGTGTATGTTTGACTTTAATTCGAAAGAAAACCTAAATGAGAGACAGATATTTCCCAGATTACAAATCGTCCTTCGTTCTTTTTCTGCAGATATTTACAGTTTTCGAATAAGGAGATTTAGCGAAAAAATTTCAAGACCTAAAATGATAACGCTCATCGAACGTATTTATCTGTAAAATCTTAATAGTATCCAAACCTCTTTCAGCTGATATTAGAATACTCACATGTGAATTGAGTAAAGTTGCCAAAATTACTGTAGCAGTTCGTGATTAAGAAATATCGAAAGATTTGTCATAATCCTTATCTCACCCAGTATCTCAATACAAACCCAAAATTTAATTCCTTTGCATGAATCCTACTGAGATTTATTACAACCATGGATATGAACTGCATTGAAAGCTTAAGTTTTGAAGTCATCTGAAGTATCCAAAACATGTACTTGCAATAACTTTATAGAGCAATATCCAAAAATCAGAAAATCAGTATTATATCCGATTGAGTTTATTAATGACAGTAATTACTCTTTTTTAGTTTCTATCGAGTTCTGCATTGTAACGGACGTGTTAATAAAATTTCCTTGAGAGAATAATAATAATAAAATAATTCAACCTTAGCCACGGCGGTAATATATATAAATATAAATTAACGTAATTGCCTGTCAAATATGACGGGCATGTGCAGATTATGTATTAAAATTAAGGTACTTTCCATTCTTCCTCCCTGTCTCAATTCCTCCCTCCCTCTGCCCTTATTCTCTCTCTCTCTCTCCCTCCTATTTTCCCATTCTCCATCCCTCTCTCCCTTCTATACTTCACCCTCACTTCTTCCCATCCTTCTTTCTCCATCACATTCCCCTTCTCCCCTCAAAATGCTGTTATCTCTCTCAGCGTTATATTTATTTATTTATATTTAACTTGTTCATAAACAGCATTTATGGCCTTTTACAAGGAGTGCAATAACGCTAACAAAGGCAAACACAGACGTCCATGCCCTCGGCAGGATTCGAACCCGCAACCCTAGCATTGGGAGCTAGACACGCTAACCTCCCTTCTACCAAGGCAGGCGTAGATTCAAATGTTACAAACAAAAAAAATATTTATTTGTTAAACATTACGCTAGACAACTTTAGCTGACCAAAATTATTTCAACTCTCTGGGACATACTATAATTATATTTATTATATATTATATTTTAATATATTAATTATATTTTTAATTTTCAGTCCACATAAAATATTGTTTCATCATACTATATAAATAAATAATCGAGTGTCTGAGGCGGTGTCCGGTCAAGTATAAGAATGTATCCATAACTCAAATACTACATAACGTAGAGACAAGTTAAATGTGTCATTTTAACCGCAATAACGATTATAGGGTGTTAGGCTTGTTTTTAAATTGATTCATTGGAGCAATTTTTTAAATATATTTTCTGTTTTCATTTTCTCTATTTAAAAACATGGAGATTT
The DNA here is from genome assembly GCA_028673005.1 of Tanypteryx hageni. Lineage (NCBI taxonomy): Eukaryota > Metazoa > Arthropoda > Insecta > Odonata > Petaluridae > Tanypteryx > Tanypteryx hageni. The sequence goes on from CM054112.1 coordinate 12,726,946, forward strand.
TTCATTTTTCATTTGTACATTAAAATTACTAAAAATCATCATACGAGGTCAGGACTTGGACTCGAGGACGAAGAAAATAATGAAGTTTCATTTTTCAACGGTGAAATTACAAATACGGATCGAATCTTTCCAAAATTGAACTTTGAACTACAAAATCTCGAGTTTTTTTAATGGAAAAATTTCCTTTCCATGGTGGCCGTTGTTATTGCCAAATTCAAAATCGTAAGCCTATGGCATTTAAATGAACTCAAGTTCAGTTAATTATTCATGTAAATAAGAAATGGCATAATAAGCTATTTCTTAAGTTACAAATATTACAAGACTAGCAAGGGGAAGGAATATAGAGAGGGAGGGAGAATGGGAGAAGGAAGAGAGAGAAGGATTTAGTATTGGGCTGTTTTACTAAAATTTGTTGATCTCAAAGAACGCATTTGGTAACTCTGTGTACTCCGACATGGAGCACACCTTTCCATAATTGTTTTACATGCTCGGTTTGTTTATTAAAACGTCCAGCACGTTCCTCAAATTTTTATACCGTTTCTATTTCAATAATATTGGATTTAGTTAATTCCTTAAGTATTCCTTCTTGTAAATAAAGTAACGAATTGTGATAATCATTTCCCTCTCCTTCCGTCTCTCTCTTCTCTTTTTAAAAGCCTTCAAATCACGCTTAAACACATAAGGATTGGAATAACAATAGGATTTGGAGGGTTAACAATGTAATTGGTAGGAAGGCAACATCTCGTTAAAATGGCAAGATTTCCCCAAAATATGTGAATTAAACGTTTAACATGAGGGATTTCGAACTGTAGGCAAAAAACGATGAACAGGATAAGGAACCTTATAATGTTTCCTTAAAATGGTCTAGACCTAAAGGTGGTGGGTCAATGTTTTTCTAATTTTAATATCAAAAAGAAGAGAAGCCTGCAAGCAAAAAAGTCGAGATATACGTGTAATCTTATAGGGAATGCAAATCATCCCCTGGAGTCGAATCCTGGGCGTTTTTCGTAAGTTTTCTTTTGTCACAGCAATTTTATAAAATGAGTAAATTATCTGCCAAATTTCAAGTTTATACCTACGTATTAAGTTGGTGAAATTTTGGGTTTTTTGTGGCAAACAAATATATTAAGCGTTTAATTTTGTTTGATTATTTGGTCCTGATCGTACTATATACACAAATGTTAAGGCCAAACTCGTGCTATACTTTCTTTTTAATCTTGTGTTATATGTATGTTCTCGGTTTACATTCTCCATTTATAATGAAGTGATGTGACTTTACTTTGTCTAAAAAATCTACTCTAATAAAATACGCCAACATATAATGTTGAAGGCTTTGCGTATCATTACTTTTCGCAGAACACTTTGCTATAATTGAAAACATTTCGTTAGTATTAGTAGAGTTACTGCTATAAACATACGGCCATAATTTTCAGCAAATCTCATTATAGTTATTATTGGCCAATAAAACCTTCGAAAAAACGTTATAAATTGAAAACTCGTACAGATATCGGAATTTATCGTATAATGAATCACAAATGAATTAATTGTTTTATAACCGTAAAATAACTGTTCCAATCCTTTAGATTGATGTATAATGCCACTTTTAAACTGTTTATAATTGTTTTTGGACTGAATTGTTAACCGCTTACAAGTTTTTGTCTTTATCTCTATTTATGCTTTGTTTTCAGTGTCACTAAGGTAAAAAATTAATATAAATATATCAAACGAGTTGAATTGGGATATTATAAGTTTTTAGAATTTCATATGAACGAAGTATTGAGCTATATTTCTTCAGGTTAGTTTTACTAAATCCTAAAATACAATAAATGAAATAAATAATCGGTCTTGGAAGTGAGAGCGACTTTCAATTCTCTACGTTTGTGTATAAATGTCTCTTCGTGTAAATAAATAACGAATCTTCTGTGTAATTAACTATGCTTCATCAATTTTAAAATAATTTTAGGGCATATTTTATTATTATATTATTTGTTATATAGCTGGAAAATAACTTATTCAAAATTAAAATATGTAGACAATTTCCAAATAAAATTTATTTGAACATTAGTTAATTCATAATTATATATATAATATTAGAACGATAAATTTCATATTATTTTAACGTAAATCATACTGCTTGAGTATTATTCCGAAGAACTTTAGAGTTATGCAGCCTAATTAATACGCCTTCATCAAACGTAAAAACAACAAGTCGTTAGAATACTAGGAATATGTCATTGTTTTCAGCTGTAACCTCCGCCTGGCAAACAGAGAGCCGTTTCTGTGCAAATATGAATCTGCATGTACATTTTTGCGATAACGCTGTCACGAGGCGCCGCTGCCACGGAGACGTTCGCCTAACCCAATTCCACGCGCTTTTCCAGAAAAAAATTATTCCTTCAAAAAGCGAAATACAGGATTAACAGAGGAGATACATTCGCGAGACCGCTGACTCGCTATTTTTAGATCTTATCCTGTATCTATAATAAATAGCTGCTTCTTACGGAGGATATATTGTATATAATGATATAAAACCTAAGGTACTTCTAGATATTCTACAGAGCTGAAATTTGGAGGGAACCTTGGTGTTGGTCCAACACCATCAGAAAAAATCGAAAATTTAAAAAATTTCCCTTACAACGGGGTCTTTTACACCCCAAAACGTTCATTTTCAAGTCCCATTAGAAAACCATTTAAATCCGTACAAGCCTTTTTATAATTGCATTTTTAAATTACTTTTAATTAAGGTACAAACTCCGGACCTAAATTAAAAGACGGGAAAAAAACTAAGATTATTTTTCCTGAAAGTAGAACACGAATCCGTGCCGAATTAGTACAATTATTCAATTTTTACTGCATAAAAACGGGATTTTATACAGTTTATAACAATGGCCCAATATTTCTGTCATGACTACGAGACAATGCTTTTCTTCGGGAATTTATTTTACGTGTTAATAAAACTGAACGAGAGCTTAGTGCCACGAACTGAAAAACAGTTTAGTGTCATGAGGTCACTCTCAGACCGTGACATTTAAAAGCAAAGGGAAAACATATTTAGGTGCGCAGACAATACTAAGAGGAATATTGCGCTGAAATTTCCAGGGTGTGTAGAAGCCATGAATATATTAGCAAATAATATGAGACCACTCCTGTACGATTCCTCGGATCGACTCCAGGCACATTTGAGTTTTTCCTGTGTAAATAACATTGCGAAAAATTTGGCAATTAGTTTACGGCAATTCTCATCAAGTAGGAGGAGTGAAATTTGGTGTGGTGGTCATAGAGCACCAATGCTTGCAGTATGCAAGCACCGATTACTCGTATACATTATTTTTGAGCCTCTGGAATACTTTAACGTACAAAATCCTATTTCCGTGTTATTCGCTGTAGCCGTGGAATCCCTCCGAATCGTAGCGCTGATGAAGATTATTCGACACGACTAGAATAATCCTTGGAGACGTCTCCCATCGCGGATGTTTGTCTAGCAATTAGGAACGAGTCGAGGGGAGAGGGATAAGAAGAGCAAGAAGGGGAGAGGGATCAGGGGAGGAGTAATAGGGGAGGGAGAATAGGGGAGGGGGAATATGGGAGGGGGAATAGGGGAGGGGGAATAGGGAAGAGAGAATAGGAAAGGAAATAGAGGCGCGCAGATTTAGGGCCCTCTCACTAGGAGGATTTCCACGGGGCAAACATGGGGGGGAGGGTGTAACCATTTACTCGTTCGCGAGAATCCTTTTGATTCCCTCGACGGAGCGAAACCACTGCATCCGCTTTTTCGCACTACTATCCGCTTAGAAAGCTGCGTTCCCGCTGATGATTTCGTCGAATAGACAAACAGGGCGAGATTCTAAAAGACGGGGTAGGAGAGGAGGATAAGAGGAGGAGGGGAGGATAAGAGGAGGAGGGGAGGATAAGAGGAGGAGGGGAGGATAAGAGGAGGAGGGGAGGATAAGAGGAGGAGGGGAGGATAAGAGGAGGAGGGGAGGGTAAGAGGAGGAGGGGAGGATAAGAGGAGGAGGGGAGGATAAGTGGAGGAGGGGAGGATAAGTGGAGGAGGGGAGGATAAGAGGAGGAGGGGAGGATAAGAGGAGGAGGGGAGGATAAGAGGAGGAGCGGGGGAATAGGAGGGGAGAGGGCGAGATTGAAACTAAACAGTCTCTTCTTCCACCGAACCCATTCTCAAATACAGACAGGAAGAAAGTGACAAGAAGAATAAAAGATTACATAAAATCAAGTACTACATTAATGCAATAAGATAGCATTTTAGGAAATGAAAAGAGATGGAGATATGTTTGTGGGAAATAATTTGGGAAAATTAAAGTGTTATTCCCTAGGAAAATCTCCACTGCAGGATGTCATCCACATAAGAAGGGGTGTGTGAAAAACCTGCAAAAACTACTGAGAAATATTTATAGGTTGAGAGGATCATGAAAGATAAACACTTAATATGAAATACGCATAAACACAGTTATACAAAAAAAATTTAGATCCTGAGTACACATTAAGACGAATGTACATATAATATGAGGGAGGAATAGGAGGGAGGATAGGGAATGATAGGAGTGGAAGATAGGAGGGAGGAGGGAAGAATAGTGGAGGATAGGAGGGAGGAGGAAAGGAGAGTGGAGGATAGGAGAAGGGAATGAGAGTGGAGGATAGGAGGGAGGAGGGGAGGGGAGGGAGGAGGGGAGGGAGGAGGGGAGGGAGGAGGGGAAGGAGGAAAACAGGGAGGAGGGGAGGGAAGAGGGGAGAGAGCAATTTTTCCGCGATTTAAATGAGCTTTCTTCGGGCCTTCGTTGGGATTGATGAAGCTGTCGATTGCGTGGAATCTCATCCGAGTACCGCGTCGCGCAAATGTTGGCAAAATCCCACTTCTCCCCTTCCTTCCATTAAGGGTAAATTCCGACCTTTAGTCTAAGAAAATCTTGGCGTCGCAACGAGAGGCGTCATTATGAAGTCATGCGAATCGACGGAATTAAAGTTATTCGGATTTAGAGAATTCGAAGCTATTGAAATAAAACCAAACAGTTCTTGTTTAGCTCTCTGAGAATGCGTTTCCTCACTGTAGTACGAATATTTCAACACATAAATTTCACACGCTCTTGGCTTTATTTGTCAACTGTTTTTTTATTTCATTCATTTATAATTTTTGCACTCGTTAAAATGGCGATATCAACTCTTCACTTTGTATTATTTACTCTTGAGCTCTTTCTCAGGCGATCTCTGATTTTAGTATAAATCGAAAATATTCGTTATTTGCTATAACAATAGGTATTTACATCATTTTTATCGTTAAATCTGCATATTACTAAAATATGGCGAACTTTTATCTGTTTCAACCTTATTCTGCTTTGACAAATCCTGCTTTTTATTTTATAAAAATTCACCAAATTACAGCGGAAGGCCTATACAACAAACAATTGTACGCTATCCTTTATTAGGCGCCCTTTGCCAGCAATGCGATAGTAGCCTTATCGGTACCTCTCGTCCGTTCAGCCGTCCGTCCGTCTGTCGTGACTTTCATCTACTGAACCGCTGGATTTCTATTTTTAAAAAGTCCGCAGGACCACATAACTATGACAGTTTTGGAGATTAAAATTTTGATACCGTTTTATTGTTATTTCCCATTATTATGAAGGCCTATGAAATCTCTGTGTGTTCCATTTATAGAGTATACTTTTCCATCTTGTCTTCATTTATCGATACACATATGATTCGACAAATTACAATAAATCCGTGAATAAATTGAAGTTAATGGCCAGAGTAGAGCGCAAATACAAAGAAAGCTCTCAATCCATTAAAAAGATATTGACTTTGAAATTTCGAAAGTAGCAGCAAAGGAGCTTGCAGATGAACTTGAAATGGGTTCAGAATCTCTTTTTCCAACGGAATCGTCTTTTTGGAGAAGAAAAGTAAAAAATTCTATATAAATGAAGCTTGATACGAATAATTAAATGATTCCGAGAAAAAATTTCGCGTGGCCTTTTTTCATTCTTTGTTGGATCAAAAAATGTCATTAATCTAATATTTCAAACAGATAAAAAATTTCCAAGAATTATTTTGGCTTCGGGTACGACATTTCAACGCTCAAAAACGTGTCTGGCGGTGATTTGATCAAACAGTGAAGACACCTGCCACTATTAATTACCGAGAAACAAGATGGACGTGAAATTGACATTGACGGATTTAGCCTGTTTATTGATATTAAAACATTGTCGCACAATATCCCCAATTAATGTACAACGGAATTGGATGCCTTGATTTGTGACAACCGTCTCATTGGCATTACTCCTAATATTTCGGCTGTTCTCAAAATGTTGCCGTTTATCGTTTTTAGCGGAGAGCGTACTTTTTAACGTTTTCTTGAAAGAAAAAATTGCTCATGTGATCATTCTGGCTCTCCTTCTGTACGTCCGTCTGTGTTAATCTGTGAATAATCAACTTTTTAAAGGAGATTTTTGGAAAATTATTTTTTAATTAGATAGTTCTTATGAATCCATTAAGGATCCACTGATTGGACTTTTACGATAGTTCATATATTTCCCGCTAGATGGCTTTAATTTCGAATAATTCGAAATTTTAAAGTGTTATTGTATCCTAACCTTTGAAGCTAGAGGAGTGAAGTTTTCACGGATGGAAAATTCTAATGAGGAACTATATTCGAACGGTGCGGGTTCTGCCCTCCTTACAAGAGAAGGCAAATCAGAATCCTGAAATTTATAAGAGAACGTGCTTCCACCTTCTGCTTTAGCAAGGGTACATTAGTTGTTCTAAGTTAAAACTAATTAGAGCATATTATCCTTCAACGATACCAAAAAAGTTGGTTGATTTTTTCAAGATTTCACTCGAAGTAGCACCATCGCTAGATTAATCAATCATAACTGCTGATATCGCAAGTAGTAAAGCAAGAAAACTAAAGTTTTTATTACTATTTTTTTAGATAAGTTAAATTTTAAATAAGCTCAATAGAACGCTTACTTTGAAAATCCGCCACGCTGCGATATGAGCATATTATATTAATCATTTGCATTTTAAAACAAGATTGGAATACTCCATGTCGGAGTACAAAGAGTTTCCAAATGCACTCTTTGGGATTTCACAATCGTTGTCAATATTTTCGCTCAGATGAGTATTTAACGAGAAGCTAGCGAGGTACGTTGCAAAATACATGTAAGTCCTTATGTAAAGTTTTCGTTATTATTGTCTGATTTTAATCAAAATTGGAAACAGTCAAAAAATTTTAGTAAACTTTAATACCAAATATCAGTAAAATACGTCAAGCTGTTCTCGAGTTGAAACAGAAAAACATTGTAAACTACATGAAGCCTTCATGTAAAGTGGTCGTAATTGTTGTCCGATTTTAACCAAAATTTGAATCGGTCGACCAATTTTAGCATAACTCCATAATAAAAATTTTTATCAAAATACGTCCAACGGTTTACGAGTTTTTACATGCGGACGGACGGACCAACGGAATCGACCTCCCCTATATGCGATCACTTCGCGCAAGGAATGCATAATTACTTATAACCATGGTACTAACTTGACTTGAACCCATGAATGTTCCGTGATTTTTTGGCGCCTAGATTAATCTTATTGAAAAGTCGCCTAAATATTATAATATGTAATATTTAATAGTTTGCAGGAAAAATATTCATTTTCATTTACATGATACCCTGCAAGTCACCTTTTTGCTGGATGGCAGGGGGTGCAGTGCACCAAGGGTCCATAGTTTGTCTACGTTATCTTTTCCTATTATGTTCTCTTATCGCCCTAGTGAAAAACGATCCTCTATATCGCTCCGTTCTAAAATCGATCTCCTGCCTTCCAAGATGCGTCGAGATTCTGATAAGTCCTACTACCTCATTCTCTAGTCCCTCCAACATAGATTTTTCCAGTATTTTAAATCTAGCCTGCAGCCTACGTTCCTCTAACGATGTCCATTTCAGATGTTCTATTAATGATGTTACGCTTTGTTTACTATCGTAATTTCTCTTTATAAATCTAGCTGCCCTGCGCTGAATCTTTTCTATCTCGTTATGAGTCCCTTTTCATAGGGATCCCACTCAGCTGACGCATATTCGACCTGCGGTCGAACCAAGGATAAATAGCATAATTATTTCACTTTTTCGGAGCTATTTCGAACTATTCTCCCTATAAAGGCCAGCTTTTTGTTAGCGGCACCTATCAATCGGCGAATGTGGGTGTCCCACGAGAGATAACAATTGATCGTGACTCCAAGATATTTAATAGTGTCTGAGACTGGAATCTCTACTCCGTCCAACGAATAATTAACATCAAACGAGATACTCTTGGCTCTTCAGAAATTCATGATGCAGCTTTTCTTATGGTTGATCTCTAACTGCCATTCCTTACACCATGCAAAAATAGCTTCTAGATCATTTTGGAGATACTGGTGGTCTTTCGGATTGTTTATTTCTCTATAAACGAAGGTGTCATCCGCGAAAAGCCTAATTGTACTTCTGACTACTGAGCTGATATCGTTTATATAAGTTAGAAATAATAACGGACCAATTACACTACCATGCGGAATGCCAGAGGCAACCTCCACTAAGTTCGAGAATTTGATCCTTCCTTTGATTTAGAAATTCACGGATCCAACCCACAATTTTGGAATTACCGCCTAAGGTTTCTAACTTCGTTATTAACTTCCTGTGAGGTACCTTATCAAAGGCTTTCCTAAAATCTAAGAAGATGGCATCGACCTGCGTATTATTTTCTCCGCTTCTCACTATACAATTCACAAAAAGACCGAGCTGAGTATCACAAGACCTACCTTTCCTGAAGCCGTGTTGACAATCATCTAACAATGAATTACTAGCAAGAAATCGCATTATGTTGCTAACGAGTATATGCTCGAGAATCTTACACGGTATCGAAGTTAAGGAAATCGACCTGTAATTTTCTGGGTTCTCCTTGTCGCCGCCCTTATGAATTGTGGTAACATGCGCTAACTTCCAGTCTTTAGGCACCTCTCTGCGGGGAATGGATTTTTCGAATATTATCCGAAGAAAATGTGCTATTTCTTCAGCTAATTCATTTAAAACGCGAGCAGGAACTTCTCCGGGGCCAGCGGCTTTTTTATGTGTAATGGGACTTAATTGCCTTGCTATTACCACCTCAGAAAATACTATATCGTCCATCAGGTCCCTCATTATAGCGAGTGCATAGTGTACGCTGTAAAAGCTTTTACAAAATGACCGTTTAACAGGTTGACTTTCTCTACTCTACCATGAATAACGGCACTCGAGTCATTACACAGGGAAGGTATGGTAGGGCCTCTACCTTGGACCTCTCTCACATAGGACCAAAACGCTCCTCCTTCAAATAATTCTTTAATACCTTATTCCTGAAGTTAATAAAAGCCTCGCGCATAATATTTCTCGCTTTAGCGCGGGATTTCTTATATGTCTGAACAAGTCTGTAGAAAATCTATGGTTTCTTTGATCGGTACGCTTGGGAATAAGGGGGCGACATCGAAGGAAACTAAGATTTCATTATCTACAAGTGTAGTGTTTTTTATTTTGTTGATGAAGTCTTGTGTGTTTTTGATGCGTGAATCATTATCTAATTTTATTTGTTGAAATTGATTGCTGAGCCACTGCGATAATTTGTATGTAAGAGAGTTGATACCTGAAACTATAGGTCGCATAGGTATGCCTGGTTTGTGTAGTTTGGGAAGGCAATATATTCTGGGAACAACCGGGTTAGAGATGTTCAATAGAAAACTGGGGCGTTTATCTATTAAGGATGGACATGCTTTGAGGGTATTTTTGTTTGGACTTATGCGCGACAAGTAAGAAATCACTTCTCGTGCGATTTAATAACATTGTTTAAGAATAGTATTTCAAAATAAGTTCAAAAATGATACTTAAATAACATTGAGACTACAAATATGATTGAATTTAATACGGAATCAAATTTAAATTTAACATGGCCTTGATTATAAGCGATGCCAAAGTGCGGAATCTGAAAAATGTTCCTTAAAATGAAACTATGACTGAAAACAGAAGACGTAATATCCCTTTTGCCGAGAATCCCCTATAGCAGGTACTCGAAATGACCTCCATCGGCTCTAATGCACGCTCGGAATCGTCGCAGGAATGACTCACGGACTCGAGATAACTGCTGGGTGCTGCGTCTTCGATTGTGCCAATTTCCGACGCGCCACAGTTTTGTCAAACACAATCATTTGTGAGCGCCAATTATCAAAACCGAATTCGCACATTGTGAATCGATGTAAAGTTGAGGTTTATTGAAATTGAGTGGAAGGGTTTACATTGTAAACCCTCCCACTCTCACCCCTCTCTCCTTATCGTCGCGCTCTCGCCGCAGCTGAAGTAACTCGTTCAAACTTGTCAGCGCGTTAGATCCGTTCACGCGTTTGTTTTCACGGTTGACCATCGATCACTGGTGCAAATAAAATGCCTCTTACCAAGCAGCAGACAAATAAGTCCGTTTATGAAGCGATCGGTGCAGCTGCCGAGCTTGGTTCAACGGAACTGCCTACACGTCTAGGTTTCGTGACGTATTTTAACTTATTATTGACCGACAAGAAGGTATATCTGCACGGAAAAAAACCTTCGTCCAGCGCGATTTCTGAAGAAGTTACAGAGAAAGTGCAGGAGATATGGGACAAGGCTTCTATTCCAACTGGTTCCCATAAAAAAATTAAACGTCCTGTTCTCAAAGAACATGTACTTCTCCAGAAAGTAAACAAGACTTATTCTGCAATTAAGAAGAACCCGTCACTAACGTTTCAGAAACGTGCCTAGAAGCGGCGAACCAGCTACCTGACATTTCCAGTTGCAAGCGTGTCAGCTTCTCAAACTGCGAGTGCAAAAAGAAAGTACCAATAATTGGACGGAAATTCTTGACAGACCACCGCACATCGAGAGAGATGTATATGGTGGGCGTGGATTTTGTCACTACTTGCTTGAATAAAAGGAGGGCATGAAGGAAAGAAATTGAGCAAGGTAACCTCGAAAAGCACATGGGGCGTGAGACCTTTCCTTCCGCAGCATCGACCTCCGATGCAATCACTGATTACTGCGGAGATAAAGGTGACATTGAAGACTTAGCAGAAGATGATGATGAATTCTTTCCACCTTCAACTTCTACAGGCCAGCGAAGCACTAGCAGTCAGACAAGGATACTACTGAAAGCGTTCTCTAGGGCCCGTGAGAGAGGACCTGTATCTGATCGGGTTGCTGCACATTTGGCATCATCTCTCCTCGTCAACGTAGACCGTGAGCGCCCTGAAGAAGAGCAGTTAAAGCTTGTGATTGACAAAAGTAAAGTCAGGCGAGAGCGTTTGAAAAGTCGCACTGAAATTCAACAGAAGCAGCTTTCTCACAATCTTCACCTACAGGGACTGTACATTGATGGCCGGAAAGACGAAACTAATGAGAAAAACAGATTAGAGGATGGAAAGTTGCAACAAGGAACCAGTCTACAAGAACATATATCCCTTGTACAAGAACCTGGTTTGGTCTACATCGGGCATGTAACACCAAAGAGTGGTGACGCTGAGGGAGTTGCAAGGGCTATCTGGCACTTCCTATGTAACCACGACGTTCCCCTACGTGCCCTCACCTGTGTAGGTTCATATGGCAAACCAAGGAACACCGGCAAACACAAGGGAGTGATACACCACCTTGAGGAATACTTCCGTCGTTCATTAAATGGACGATGTGCCGGCTGCACTCTAATGAGTTGCCTTTGTGACATCTTGTCGAATTTTTAGATGGAGAGACTTCCGGACCAAATAGTTTTGTCAGAGAGCTTGGGAAGCAGTTTCACACTTGTAAAACGCGCTTCATAGTACAGTTTAAAGCTATCGACTCAGACCTACATGAAGTTGACCCCGCAAAGCTCAGTGCTGACAAGAATTATTTAAAGAAGATATGTGGCGCTGTTTCTAAGGGAACCTGTCCTCCAGATCTGGCTGCAATGCTTCCTGGACACGTTAACCATGCTCACTGGTAGACGACGGCATGCCGTATCTTCCGAGAGTACGTGTCAGTAGAAAACCCGTCAGAAGTTCTTTGCATTATCGCTGAATTTGTGATTAAGGTTTATGCGCCGATGTGGTTCCATAAAAAATAAATCACACCATCATCGAGGGACCTAGAAATTTCTGGCTTACTATCAAGAAGACGGAGTATTTACCTGCCTACATCAAGGATAACCTTTATACCAACCTCGAGAAGAACGCTTTTTGGGCACATCCAGAGAACCTCCTCGTGTCTATGCTAACAGATGAAAGACCAGAGGTACGTCAGAGGGCCGCAGACCTCATTCTTTCAGCCAGGGAAAAGGCTGCAAGGTCAAAGTGTAAGACGGTTCGGAAGTTCATCCCACCTTCCCTCAACTTTGCAGCTGAAGACTATACGAAACTTATCCGCTGGGAGGAAATTGAGTTGACGGAGCCTCCAATCACGATGTGTTTATCGCATGACGAGCTGCTGCAGGTTAAGGCTGGCGACTTCTCACCGTTAGAAGCTCTGCAAACTCTCATTTCACTACCATGCTACAGTTAGACCGTAGAACGTTGCGTGAAGGAGGTGACGGTAGCGTCAAAACATGTATATGGCGAGGTAGCTAGAGATTGGTTCATCAGATCTAGGCTACTAGATAGGCAAATCATGCCTCAATTTGTGCACAAATCTCAATTTAAACCTTAAAGTTGATTCTGTCCTGTGGTTGGGAAGTTTTCAGTTTTTGTTTTTATATTCTAACTCTTTTACGTTAGTATATAAATTAGGTAAGAGTTTACGATGGCTTCACCGAGGACTCCCGTTTCCACCTTCTTGTGCGCCGCTGGGTTCGAGACCATGAGGGCTCGAATCACGGAGCTGGAGAGGATGGTTGCGGACCTCCTCAGTGGGTGGAAAGTTCCGAGGCAGCCTTGGTTCGTGTGGGGAGTGCGGGATCATCCCTGAAAACTCGCCGCGTCAAATTGGCGGCTCTAGTTCGCCTAGATGCGGTATCCGGTAGAGTGGTCGAGATTGCCCCTGACTCCTTACCGTGTGCTGAGGGTCCTCGGGCTGGGAAATCCAATAAGTGGAGAGTGGTGTCCACTCGGGGGGATTTTGGGGTGGTGCTGCGGAGGCAGGGAGTTGAAAAAGCTTCGGCGGACCCTCTTCCTGTCAGTAATAGGTTCGAGGTATTGTCGGAGGACGACTCCACGGCCATTGCGTCCGTACCCACTCCCGTCTCTTCGATGGAGGCCGGACCCAAGGGGAGTCGGGTTGGGAAGGGGTTGTTAGGGTTAGGTAGCTCTAACGTTCGGCGTGTGATGGCACCCCTGTTATCCAGTGCCCCCACCGAGGGAGTTCATGTATATCAGGGGGCACGGTGACGCAAGTGAGAGAAGCGTTAGTGGCGACAGGTTGCATTATAGGACTCGAAGCGCGAGTCCGAGGAGATTTTAAGTTCTTTTAATGACTTTGCCTCTGAGGTTGCTCGTGTCCTAGAGCAGCGGTCTTCAAACTGGGGTACGCGGAAACCTTCTAAGGGGTACGCGAGTTTGGATAATTTTACGGGAATCAATTTCCAGATCCTTAACTTCCATATGTACTCTTTCCAAAAATTGATAAGCCTGAGAATGTGCATCTTTGCCTTTAGAACTTCTTGTGAGGATAGAAAGAGGGAGGAAAGAATGTAAGAGGTGCAGCCGGGAAAATAGTTGCCACCGAAATATTCTCCTTCGCCCACCCGCTGACATGGGTTCGTCAGCTCCCTCCAAGTACCTTCCCTGGGTTCACGCACCTAGAAACTTGTCACCATTCCTCTTCCCAAATTCCCAAGGCAAGGAAGAATTACGACCAAGGCCCTTCTTCCCGCAGTCCCCTTATGAGCTTTTCCCACCCTCTGTCTCTCAACACCTCCACCTCTCTTTTTCGTGACCTCGATAATGAGTAACTTCCAATACTTGCATAGCTATCAATACTAATGATATGAAACTTGTATCAGCCGAGATATAAAAGATCTGGTGCTTTCCCGGTGGATTGCTTGTAGAAACTTTTCTCGGGTACACAACCGGGTCAAAGTTTGATCTAGGATCAACGTTTCGACGGCTGACTCTGCCATCTTCATCAGGATGTCTAAGAACGTGTTTTGTCCGCTATATATACTAAATCTTAGGCCGTAACGGTCTGATACGCCCGCCCACCAATCAGGTTCCGTCTTTCCGCCCACCAATCGCATTGCGTCTTCCTTCCCCGATTTTTTGGAGGATCGGTTCCCAGGTTCTGCTGAGCGAGTAGCCCGAGTCCCTGTTCATTTTATTGTCCCCAAGTCGGATCTCAATGGATTCTTTGACCAACCGGTCCCAGAAACCTTTGGTATGCTGCAATCTTTTTGTTTTTTCCCAAAAGATCTTGTGCGAATTTCTCGGGCTGTCCCAACCTTATGCACCTCATGTGCTCTTTTAACCGGGTTTCGATGGTGCGGCCAGTTTCCCCGATGTATGAGGCGCCGCACTCGCATGGTATACTGTAGACCCCCGGAGCCTTTAAACCGAGATCGTCCTTAGCTCGGGCTAGTTGGTCTCTAAGTTTCCGTGGTGGTTTGTGCACTGTCTTAATACCATGCTTTCCCAGTATCCTTGAGATCTTGCCGGATATGGTAGAGACGTAGGGTAGACAGGCAGTGGCGACAGGTTTTTCCTCTTCCTTCACGGATTTTCCTTTTTTCATTCGGGCGTCGGCCCTTTTCAGGATCAACGAGATGTCTCGTTCGTGATAACCATTCTGCCGTAGCGTTGTCCTCAGATGGTTTATCTCTTTGGGCAGATTCTCCTTGTCGGAGATGGAATGGGCTCGGAAGGCCAAAGTGGAGAGAACTGCCCTGCGTTGTGAGGGGTGGTGGTGACTGCTGGCATTAAGGTACAGGTCAGTGTGTGTTGGTTTCCTGTACAAACTGTGTCCAAGGGTGCCATTGCTCTTGCGACGCACGAGGATGTCAAGAAATGGTAGACACCCATCTTTCTCCATCTCCATCGTAAACTTGATGTTGGGGTGGAGACTGTTGAGGTGCTCGAGGAACTGAGAGAGGGTGTCCCGTCCATGTGGCCAAACTACAAAGGTGTCATCCACATAACGGAAGAAGCACTTTGGTCGTAAAGGGGCCGAATTGAGGGCTCTCTCTTCAAAGTCTTGCATATAGAAATTCGCTACCGCCGGGGAGAGGGGGGACCCCATGGCAACACCGTCATTTTGTTCGTAAAACTTTCCCTTATAGAGGAAGTAAGTAGATGTCAACGTGTGGTGAAAAAGTTCGACGGTTGGTTTATCGAACAGAGGTTGGAGGAGGAGCAAAGTGTCCTTAACTGGAACCCTCGTAAATAGAGAGACGACATCAAAGCTGACCATAATGTCGTTAGGTTGCAGACGTAGACGTGAAATGATGTCCACGAAGTTCCGTGAATTCTTGATGTGATGCTCGCAGTTTCCCACGAATGGTGCCAAAATGTTGGTTAAGTATCTGGCGATGTTGTATGTGGGTGAGCCTATGGCACTCACGATAGGCCTGAGAGGGATCCCTTCCTTGTGTATTTTTGGAAGACCATAGAGCCTAGGTGGGATGGCAGCCTGTGGTAAAAGACTCCTGTGGATATCCGGCGGAAAGTTAGCCTTCTTGATTAAGGCAGAAGTCCTCCTCATGATAGCTTCGGTGGGGTCCCGGGACAGAGCTCGATAAGCCGGGTCGTTGAGAATATGTTCGATTTTCCGATGGTATTCTTCTGAGGTCATCAGCACCGTAGCATTCCCTTTGTCGGCAGGTAGCACAGTGATGTTGGTGTTGTTGCGTAATGCACGGAGTGCCTCCCGTTCCTTGTAGTTGATATTTGATTTCGGTAAAACGGCCCTTTTAAGGGCCAAACAAACTTCTTGCCTAACTTCTTCTGCAGCTGTCGGAGGGAGCTTGCGTATCGCTTGCTCCACGCCGCCAACCATGTCACTGTAGGGGATTGCTCTGGGTGCGGAGGCGAAGTTCAGGCCTTTGGAGAGGATTGTAGTCGTAGCCTCGTCAATATCCTCGTTGGTGAGATTGATGACGACTCTGTTGGGGTCCAGCGATGGGATCGTGGGATCTTGTTGTGTCAGTCCTTCGTATTTCTTCATCTGTCTGGTAGTGTTTCTCTGCAAGAGAAGGTCCGCCTGTGCAGTGGTAGACAGGTCTACGTATTCCCAGTCTCGTGGTGACAGGAAAGCCGCCAGATGTAAATGAATTTTATTTATGTTTATTATGGATTAATTATAGCAATTATTATGCGTATGATAGGATGCTGCAGTTATTATTCACTTAATCGAGGAAAGTAGTCTTTGCAATACCTCGGGTGAAAAATTATTATTGTTTGTTTTAGGATGGAATACATGAAATAAATTTACTATTTGCACAAAATGTACACATATGATTATTTTTTATTATAGAAATTTATGAAATTTCCCACGTAGTTGGTATCAAAGTCAATGTTAGAAGCGAGCAAGCTGATATTCCATTTGAAGTCGCAATACTTTACAAACTACACGGTAAAATCAGGGATTGTCGTATAGTTTTTCATGATTTGCCAGATTTGATTATAATGTTAAATTATAAACGTCATATGTTTTAGTTGCAGTATAAATATGGCTTGTGAAAAGAGATAGTTGATGTGGTCAGTTTCTTCCCAGAAATCTTCCCGAGGGAGAGGAGATGGAAGAGAAAATTTTCCTCGTTTTATAAAAAAGGGGATGGTGAAGGAACAAAGGGGAGATGATTTAAGAAGGAGCTCGCATTACGAGGGAAAATAACACAAGTGTAATGGGCGAGGGTTAAGCTCGAAAAGGGCATGGCACTGGGTGAAGGATACGAAACAAATTAGTTACCATACATTGTTGCAGAGTGATTTGTCGTTCTTAAAGGCTTCCTCACCGTATGGGTTTCAGGCATTTAACTCCACCCGTTGTGTCTACAGAGACATAATGCTTTCCAGGACTACCAAATTTTTCAAGATACACCGGATAAAACCCGCAGATAAAAATTTAAGTGAATTTTTCAGATTTGGTGTGCCTTATTGAAAAAGGCAGTTAAAATTATATTTTATCTAATCAAATCAAGAATTAATTATTCTAATTACAGTAAATTATTATCTTAATTCATCTTATAAATTATTTAATATTTACTAACTCCTATTAACAAAAAATATAATTATGGGCTAGCTTTCGGACCGATTAGTTTCTAGCAGTACCTATATACTTTTTTCCTCCATTGGAAAAAATTTATAATAAAGTTTGACGAAATTAATGGAGTCATTTCTAATTTATTATTCATGATTCTGATTTAATCATTCCCAAAAGCCGAACACCAGAGTTCGATACACAAACACATTTAACGAAGGAATACCATGCCTTTTATCATACTACTCGCCTGATAACTTATAATTTTATCTACATTTTGCATTGCATTTTTACAAATTAAGTAATGAGAAACGGCATATTGATTTATTATCTTGTTTTTATAACTTATCATAAAAACGAATAAATTAATTATATTAGATCTCCTTCGTTTTAATTTTGACTTGACTGCTTTTAGTAATCTATCTTACAAGATTTATTTTCCAGTAGTTTTTATAAAATTCCTCGAAAATCTTAATCTAAATATTGGGATGTATTTCTTGAACATATAAAATAAATTATTCACTTGTAAAATATACGTTGTTACTGAACTACATAAAATAAAAATCCTTTTTCGGTTAGTTACAATGTAGAAATTTGTTTGATGCAATTTTTACCTCATCTGAAGAACTCAATAGTATTTTAACATTATTAAAACTTTGATAGTAAAAATTCACTTTATGGTATAATTTTGTAATTAGGTGTATTTCATGCAAATTTGCTTTCAGTTTTGAATTGCAGTTGTTGCTTTCTGGTCAAAAGGAATCGGCGTTGTATACGATTTAAATTTTTGAAAACTCGTCAGCCCATGGATAAATTTTTAATAAAGAGGAATCGGTATGTTGAAGAAAACAGAGATGAGAATCCCTTTAGAAGCAATAAGGTGGCAGTTGCAGTTTCTCAGGAAACAGACTCAAGCTGTGATTCGAATATAGTGGAGATTTTTCAACCAAATAAAGTTCCAAGGACTACCAAAGTTGAGTTTAAAGAAAAACGCCGATACTACGACCAATCCTACATAAAATATGGATTTGTTTCAATAACAGTGATCCTCCTTTACCACTCTGTGTTCTTTGTCACCAAACATTGTAAAACAATAGTATGAAACCACCTCTCTTGCAATGACATTTATTTACGAAATATCCAGGCTCTAAAAATAAAACTGTTAATTATTTTATGAGCAAGGCTGAGGATATTAGTAAAAATGTAAATAAGTTTCACATTTTCACGCAGTCATCAAAATTGGCTTAAAACCTCATACAAATTAGCATTGCTCACTGCGAAAGTTAGGAAATCATACACGACTGTAGAAAAGGTTATTATACCTGGTGCGCTGTTGATAGCTATAAAGATGTTAGATGCCAAGTCCATTACTGCTATTAAATCGATTCCCTATTCAGACACCACTGTACTTCGTAGAGTATATGAAATGGCAGAAGACGTTCTCCAGCAGACTGCGGCAGAAATTACGGTTGATAAAAGATATGCCTTACAGATTGATGAATCCACGGACGTTGCCAATCATTCCCGGTTAATAATCTATGTCCGCTATTACAGCGAAGAAAACGGCATTACTGATGAGATTATGGCATGCAAAGACTTGCCTAGAAAGGCAACTGGTGAAGAGATTTTCAAAACTTTATATACTTTTATTTGAGTTGACTCAGGCTTACTTTGGGAATGGTGCATATGTATCTCTACGGATGGGGCCGCTGCAATAACTGGGCACAAGAGCAGCCTTATTGCTCGTATCTGCGCTTTAAACCCTAAATTAACTTGAGAACACTGTTTTATTCATAAGCAAGCTTTGGTTGCAAAACAATTGAGTCCTGATTTGCACGGAGCAATGGATGTTGCCATTAAAATGCTAAATTTTATTAGTCTAGGGCGTTAAACTCGCATCTTTTTAAAGTGATGTGTGAGGAAATGGGATCAACTCATACCCAGCTATTGTTGCATTCAGAAGTGAGATGGTTGACACGGGGACGCGTATTAACACGTTTATTTGAATTGAAAAATGAAGTCAGACTTTTTCTGACAGAAAGTAAGTCTGATTTGGCTGATTGGTTTGAAAATGAGGACTGGATTTGCCAATTAGGTTATATGGCGGACATTTTCCATAAATTTAATGAGCTAAATCTACAGCTCCAAGGATTTGACAAAAATATATTTAAGGCACGTGAAAAGAAAAAAGTGTTTTATCAAAAAATATTTTATTGGCTATGTTGTATGAAAATTAACAATATTTCGATTTTCCCATCCCTTTCTGAGTCTATTGGGTTAAACAAGGTGCCTCTAAGTGAAAGAGTATCAGGTATAATTAACAGTCATTTCATAAATCTTGGTAAAGCCTTTTTTGGTATACTTTCCAGAAATTGAGAAAGGGAATGGCTTTGATGACTGGGTAACAAATCATATTGCAAATCAGGTTGTTTCCAATTCTTTGCTTTCAACGAAATTGAAGGGGGACCTAATCGAGTTGTCAGCTGACATGTCAATAAAAATAATTTTTGATGGTAGATCACTATGTGACTTTTGGCATATAACTCGGAAGGAGTTCCAAGAATTGGCTGACATTGCTGTAACAAAACTCCTTCCATTCCCATTTACCTATTTATGTGAACAAGGTTTCTCAGCACTTATATCAATAAAAACAAAAAATCGAAATAGAATTGATGCTGAAGCCTGTCTCATTCTAGCAATAAGTAATATTCATCCACGGATACATGAACTAATTGAAAAAACAGTCCCATCCATCTCATTAAGAAATACATGGCCAATAAAATTTTACTATATATGATTAATAATTGTTTTATAAATTTTGTAATATATTTATATTGTTTTGCTCAATTGTGTACTAATAATAATTGTAATTATAATTCAATCCAAAAGAAAACTTCAAAATTAGAGCCTTATGGTCACATAAAATAAAAAAATTTCAATTTATGTACGTTTTGCAGAGATGTATGATCAGTAAAACACTTTCAAGCATGGATATATATTACTTTAGGATAAAATTTTGCGGGGAAAGAGGAATGGATACGAGTTCAAGGAGAAAAAGAAGGTGTAAAATTTCCCACTGTTAAAGAGATTGTTCTTGTATTTGTTAAATGAATGATGATGCGTGTCAAATCACTATGGTATTTAGATTCCAATGGATACATTTAAAAGAGTGATGTAAGAGTTTCATTTAAAAATGTCAATATTTTTAATACGCCGGATTATATCCTTTGCCACTATTTAAACTTATGATGAAAAATATTTGAAGTTAACTTAAAAAGGTGTGAGGTCTTCAAAATTCTTTTAGGGGGTACGCGAGCGAAAATGTTTGAAGACCACAGTCGGATTCCGATGTGGGGCTTACTGTCCGCAGTATAGTCCCTAGGATTGACTCCGGTTCTGAGGTTTGGGGTAGGGTTGGCGGTCTAAACCGAAGGCTGTGGAATTTCTGTCGGGACTTGGGAGTGGACTTCGTCGACCTACAGCCGAGTATCGAATCGTGCAGGGTCCAACTGGATCACACTGGTGTTCATTACACGCCCGAATCGGCTCAGAGTAGCGCGTAGGATTCTTGAGCACAGTAGGGATTTTTTAGGCTAGAGAGTAGGGCAGAATGTAGGTCAGTTTTGGGTAAGGGGATAATCTATGCGTTCGTAGAAAATATGAATCACGATAGACTATGTAATGATAAAATATTACCCCGAGCGTGAGGTAATGCACGTAATAGTAGACAGGCAATTGACCTAAAGTTTTTCCGTAATATTGTAAATGGAAAATATAGAACTCCCGAACTTCTCTCCAGTTACCCCCTCCGTATTCCCTCTAGAAGTACCAGATTACATGATTTATTCCACTGCCGCACTCCTCGGCTCTCAACCACAAAACGCTCCTTAATTTTCCGCCTCCCAAACTTATATAACCAAACTCTGATGCAGGATCCTCATACTGATGTATTTCATTGAGTTCCTTATTGTTTTATTTGACTGTTTTTGTATATTTTTAAATGCATCTATTATTTATTGGTTGTAATGTTCAATGTAATAGGCCTGAGTGCTGTTTCTGAACTTATTAAATAAATATAAAAAAATAATACGAGAAATAAGGAGGAAGTTCATAGTAACATGCAGCACCAATTTCGCGATCGGTCATTGATAGAATGTTCAGTAAAGGACCGCAATTACAACTTTAATGCGATTCCAAACAGTCGTGGGAGTGCTTGTGATGGGACCGCATGTAGTTTTAGAGTGGAAGAAAAAGTCAAGGGTAAGATTAGTGTTTGGTGAGGCATAGGTAAAGAAGGCTCCAAAAATGTGTTCTTATGCTCGTTTTACAGGCCACCTATCGCTGGGGTAGTTTGTCTTTTAAATCTCAAGAAGCAACTACCAAAGTTAAGACTGATAAATCGAGATGAAATCATTATATTGGGTGGTGACTTTAACTTACCCTCAATTGATGGGGAAAACCTATGTTTCGAATCTATAGGTAAAGAACGCGAATCCTGTGAGGTATTAATCGAACCATTCTGCGAGCACTCTCTCCTTCAATTAGTCAGAAAGCCAACGCGATCGGAAACATATTAGATTTATTAGCAACTAACGTCCCAGAAAGAATAAACAAAGTCACCATTGAAAATGGAATAAGTGATCATCTGGCCGTATATGCGGAGTGTAAGTATAAAATGGTGAGGCACCCTAAGCCTCAAAGAAAGTTTTATATATTAGCTAAGGCAGACCTTTCAAGCAGGTCCATGCCGTCTTCTTGTATTTTAGGAAAGCCTTTGATAAGGTACCTCACATGAAGTTAAAAACGTAATTAGAAACCTTAGGCGTTAATTCTAAAGTCGTTAGTTAGATCCGTGAGTTTTTAAATCATAGGAAGCAGCAGGTTGATATAGATGGGAAATCTTCGAACTTAGTGGAGGTTGTCTCTGGCGTTCCGCAGGGTAGTGTAATTGGCCCGTTATTATGTCTAATTTATATAAACGATATCAGCTCAGTAGTCAGGAGTAAAATTAGGCTTTTCGCGGACGACACCGTCATCTATAGAGAAATAAGCAATCCGGAAGACCACCAGTATCTCCAAAATGACCTAGAAGCTATTTCTGCATGGTGTAAGGAATGGCAGTTAGAGATAAACCAAAAGAAAAGCTGCGTCATCAACTTCTGGAGAACCAAGAGTATCTCGTTTGATGTTAATTATTCGTCGGACGAAGTAGAGATTCCAGTCTCAGACACGATTTAATATCTTGGAGTCACGATCAATCGTGATCTCTCGTGGGACACCCACATTCGCCGATTGATAGGTGCTGCTAAAAAAAAGCTGGCCTTTATAGGGAGAATAGTTCGAAATAGCTCCGAAAAAGTGAAATAATTATGCTATTTATCCTTGGTTCGCCGCAGGTCGAATATGCGTCAGCTGAGTGGGATCCCTATGAAAAGGGACTCATAACGAGATAGAAAAGATTCAGCGCAGGGCAGCTAGATTTATAAAGAGAAATTACGATAGTAAACAAAGCGTAACATCATTAATAGAACATCTGAAATGGACATCGTTAGAGGAACGTAGGCTGCAGGCTAGATTTAAAATACTGGAAAAATCTATGTTGGAGGGACTAGAGAATGAGGTAGTAGGACTTATCAGAATCTCGACGCATCTTGGAAGGCAGGATATCGCGAGATCGATTTTAGAACGGAGCGATATAGAGGATCGTTTTTCACTAGGGCGATAAGAGAACATAATAGGAAAAGATAACGTAGAAAAACTATGGACCCTTGGTGCACTGCACCCCCTGCCATCCACCAAAAATGTGACTTGCAGGGTATCATGTAGATGTAGATGAGACATTCTCACTCCTAACTACAATTCCTACCTTCCTGAGACTCACGGCTCCTATGCACTCTTGTCACGCGCATCCAGGGTGGCCAGACGTACCCCATTTCGGGGTATAATACCCCATTTACTGAATTAAATTTATAAAATACCACCTTTTTAAAATCTGAAATGGGTACGAAAAATACCCCTTTTCAGTCTTTCGTACATAAAATTCTTTTCTCAGTGTTCTGTACTAAATGAATAATACATATTGAATGTTGCCTTTACTGCGAGTGCCACTAAGTAAGCAAAATGTGAACGCGACAAATCATATAATACCAAGTTTAGGTAATTATATAAGAGGAAATAATTAGCGGAGGGCAACTATTTTGTTGAAATGCACGCTTAAAGACTAGAAAAAATTACTTTGTATCCTACTTATATAGAGCGTTATAGGATATTTATATTATGCATACTTTGTAATGTTTGGCACCTGTCACAGGCCCGACAAGAAGGGAGTAAGGGGTCCCGCGGTCACTACTTGAGATATTTTTTATCTCATTGTATTATCGTGAGGGCTTACGCAGCGAATGAAAGAAGATAGTGTACCATACATTCTTCAGAAGGAATTTAGAGCAAAGAAATAAGAGAAGCTTGCCGGTGCGATTTTTGCAGCGAAGTGTGAAGCTGAGAGTTCCTGGCATGTGCTTTGGAAACTGTTTATTTATATAACTGGATTGTATCGGATTTTATTATGATCATTTTGATACAGGTAATGTTCGAAGCCAATTATTGTTGTACTAATTTTAATAATACTATTTTCTCGGTTATTTATTAATACAATAAATTCTATAAATATTACATTAACCCTTGTTTTCACAGAATGTCCTCTTCATTGTCATCAAATAGTACTGAAGAAGAAAAAATACAGAGGTTAAATCAAGAGAAGAAAAAGAAGAGAAAACATCAGAATTATTTCAACGAGGAGTGGCAGGGAACTTACGCCTGGGTGATTAAAGGAAGAACAGCTGGTAAAGCGAAATGTGTATGGTGCAATTGTGAATTTTCCATAGTAAATGGAGGTGTTTATGGCCTTAAAGAGCATATGCTAAGTAATAAGCATAAAAAAGGGAAAGCATTAGCTAGTAATAATCAAACTTTAAATTTATTTTTCATTTCCTCGACGACGTCATTAGTTTCGACTGAAGAACAAAAGATTGTTGCCGCAGAAGCTACGTTTGCCTATCACACAGTGAAACATGCGCATAGCTATCGATCATCGGATTGCATGAGTTCATTATTCAAAACATTATTTAGTGATTCAAAAATCGCTTCTCAATTGACATGCGCGCAAACAAAAATATCTAAAATAATTACAAATGTTTTAGCAAAAGACTGCGTATCTAAAGTTGTCGAGAATTTAAAAGAAAATCATCCATTTTCAATTGCAACAGATTCGTCAAATAAAGGGAACATTAAAATGTTTCCCTTAATGTGTAGATATTTTTCTAAATCTAGTGGAGGAGTTCAAACAAAACTTTTCAGTTTCTTTAACAGCCAGTCAGAAACTTCAAAGGATATTTCACTTTGCTTACTTCAAAAGTTGAAAGGGTTGAATTAA
Source organism: Tanypteryx hageni (assembly GCA_028673005.1). Taxonomy (NCBI): domain Eukaryota; kingdom Metazoa; phylum Arthropoda; class Insecta; order Odonata; family Petaluridae; genus Tanypteryx; species Tanypteryx hageni. The sequence continues at coordinate 12,751,558 of CM054112.1, forward strand.
AATCCCGAGAACATTGCTAGTTTTTGCGGTGATAATGCTAATGTAAATTTTGGTATTAATCAGGGTGTATTTACAGAATTTAAGAAATTTAATAAGGATTTAATAGATATGGGGTGTCTTTGCCATGTCTTACACAATGCAACAAGAAAAGCTACAAGCTGTTTAGAAGTTGATATAGAATGTATAATTTTACAAACATATAATGAATTTAGTTCACATAGTAAAAGGTTAGAAAATTTAAAAGAACATTACGAATTTTGCGATCTAGAATATTCAGATCTAATGCGTCACGTTCCTACAAGATGGTTGTCGCTCCTTCCAGCAGTAGATAGGCTAAACAACAATTTTGAGCCAGTGAATAACTATTTTCTATCTTTGGAAAGATGTCCACCTATTTTGCGAGATTTTTTTTCGAAAGAATTAGCTGAAGCCTACCTTTCTTTCTTTTCAAATGCAGCAACCTGTGTCTAAAACGCAATTTGTAATCTAGAGCAGGATGGTCCAATTATAATAGAAGTATTTAACTTTATGTTCAATCTAAGAAACTCTCTACTTTATAAATTTAATGATCATTTTTATGGATTCGTTGCTATACAAAAATTGAAATCTTGTCGCAACCCAGTAGAGATAAATTTGTTTAAGAGAAGAGCAGACGATTTTCTGAAAACTTTAATTCAGTACATTGAAAAAAGATTTAGTTTTGAAAATAATAAGTATGAGTATCTTAATATATTCAAACTACATGAAGTGGCACATTTTGATCTTTTCTCTAAAGTTATAGATTTATTTAAAATTTCCAATATTAATATTGGTTTGTTATATGAAGAGCACGTCCTGTTAAAATCGTTCCATAAAAATACTAACACAAAAGAACTCAAAAATATCACAGGTATTTGGATAAAATTTTTAAATGCATACGATGTACCTAATATAGAAAAAATTATTAATTTTGTTTTTGCTTTGCCTCACTCAAATGAAATGAGTGAGCGAGTATTTAGCTTAATGTTCAACTCTTGGATAAAGAATAGGAACAGATTAGACCTAAAATCTGTTGAGGGAGAATTACTGGTGAAAACAAATTACAATATGTCATGCAAAGAATTTTATGCAGTTGTATTAAAAAATGAAAAATTGCTTAAAGAAATTCGCTGAAATGAAAAATATTGTTAGATAAATACTTCTATTTTGATAAAATAAATCAGGTTTACTGAATTTATATTGTAAATAATTATGTAAAACATGCCATGATAATATTTGTAAAAGTGTTCATAACTGTCATAAAATAAAATATTTAAATTTTGTTTAAAGACTTGCTATAAATTTGACTAATTGTGCCAAAATTTGACTAAATGCACTTGTATATTGTGAAAATCTACAAATATAAAAAATAAAATATTCTTATTATAATTGTTCGTTCTTTATATTTGATAGTGCGATTATCCCAAAGCCCAATAATGAATACCCCAAAACCTAACCATGTATACCCCAAAATCTAACCATGAATACCCCAAAATCTACCTATGATACCCCAAAACCAAATTTTTAATCTGGTCACCCTACGCGCATCACTGGCACTCCTCAATTCTATTCACTCGCGTAGCGGTGATGATCCTCAAAAAAATTGCATGATACTTTTATGTATATTTAGCACATGCTCATTTTTATACTACATTCTTAACTTTTGTATTAGTAGTTATTGCTTGCTATGCAATCCAAAATAAATAGAATCGAGAACAAAGTTTACAGTAATAAAATATCAGACGAACATTTACACTATGAAAATTGTATAAAGGGCCAATTTCATGCATGCTGAAATTAAAATTTAGTTTTCTACAAGCATCACATGCACGATATGATAGTGAAAGCCAAGATGATTTACTTATTTTGAGTTTTGAAATCCAGAAACACGATAAAAAAGTAAAATTTCCAGAATTTTTTCTTATTGCAATTTTTGAAATCACCAACACTAGGTCGAATAAAACACTGATATTCTGGAGAAAAATTTTTCATATTAAATTTCCGAATAAATGCTTCACCAAGACTAGGGATTAGGATTACTTCGCCCTTGGTCGCGATTTCAAAGAGTGCCAATTTTTTCCTTGCCCGTTTGAAGAATGACACCGCTAAGATTACTAAATGTGAAATAAATGCTTAATCTGAGAAAGCGCGATGGAATTATTCAGCTAAAATTGAATTTAGCAATTGTTTCTTTAAAAATACTTCCGTTTAAAAGGAAGACATTTCCGCAAATGACACATCTATGGAACATTGCAATTCACATTAGAAAAAATATACAAAAATGTGAACTCGAAGTGTATTTACGGTTGAAACAGCTAGCGACTCTAATGAATCGGTTACTTTTTCAGGGCTGTTATAATAGTTAACGTAAATTGCTATCGAATGACATCCAAACCTCGATTCAATTTTTATCGCAGGATCAGATATAACGTTCAGTTTTTGCAGAATAGATTGTGCAAAAGAGTGATCTCAAAGAGCTACTCAAAAGACCTCTTCCTGGCAATTCTGCTAATGTTATAAAAATATTGTAAAACGCTTGAAATATGAGTTATATACTCTGAGAATACCCCTGGATTGTTATAGACTACTAATATGTGATAACCGAAGTTGAAATTTTCCCATAACAGTTTCGGAGAAGAGGAGCATCCAGCTAATATCTTTTAACGTTAAATTGGTATCACCCACTCCGACGACAAACAAGTGTTCGAGCACGAGCAAAATTCTCCACGCGTTCACGAAAACTGAATATAATGAGATTATGCAGCGAAGTGAAGTAATTCAAGTTCTTGTATTGAGAAAAATGTCCGAATCTTAACAACTTTGTAGTTGACAATGGATGGAGATCCAGAGTTTAAGGAGAATACATATTCTCTCTGCAATTACGTACGACACTGAAATGAGTAGTCTCGTGCGCCAAAATACTGCGACCCAACAACCGAAACTAAAGTCACGCAATCGTCACTACCGCTGCAACTAAGTAAGGTTTGCGAAAAAAATTAAGCATTGCTGTTAAATTGGGATTCGGTGGGAGAATTCGCGGGTAAATAGACTCCATATTGTATGAACTTCAGCTACCACTCACGGCGAGAAATGATGAAAATGTACGTTTCCTAGACAGAAAGAAATTTGTAAATCGCTATATTATTTGATGATTTTGTTAAATGCCCTTCACGCGATATAGCTTTAACCTGCAAATATTTCTTTGTGAAACACGAAAAACTGAAAGAATGAAAAAATCTCAACGAAGGAATCAAATGACTGAAATCTGTTCTTCGATGAATTATATCTATATCTATATGTAGATTAATCCTTGTTCTGTTTTCTGTTACCCTATGATTCCTTGCAAATAACTAATGGAAATCGGACCACTGATTCTCATTGAAAATCTGTTTTTTCTCCGATAGCATCAGGATAATTGCCACGCTCGCATCAAATAGGAATGGTCATCAAATTCTATACAACATCAAGCGAGTGAACACTATATATATGTGAAATGGAGAATGAATTTTGATGCTTCCCCACACCATATCATTCTAGGAGTAAATTTAATTTTCCTCCCATCTAAGATGAAATTTTCAAAATGGCACTGCATGATAATCCTTGATTCCTGATAAACCAAAAGCCGCCTATGAAATATTTCCGTGGAATACAATGAATATAACTGTTCAACGTAATCAATTTTCATGAAGCGAGAAAACTTCCAACAATTGTGATATAAATGCATAAATTTTCGACAAGCAGTGAGAATAGTGAAACGCGAACGTTTTCTTGAATGGTCGCGTAGTTCTCAAAAGTGGAAAATCGTTAATGGCAGCATTAGATGTTTTTTAAACACGCGGAAGAATTACGCAAAAATTAAGAACGTCCTCTATTTATTATTTTTGAAAACAAACAAGCAAACGTGGCGCAGTTTTTCTCTGTTTTCACCCGTATATAAATCGCGCGATTCGAAAAGATAACAGAGAGAGAGGGGGTTTAAGGAGGGGCGATGATGATTGCACTGGCAATATGAGGCAAGGCAGACAGAGGAAAGGAAAGGAATTAGAGGCTGGAAGGGGTTTCGAATACTATGGCGGATACGGCCTCTCGGAAAAGGAAAATCGGAGATTTGGTAGGAAGCTGGTGGCCGTAAAGAGAATAGAGAGAAATAGAGAGAGAGATAGCGAGGGAGGCAGGGTTAGAAGAGGTCAAGGGGCGGAGATGTGCTGGGGTGAGAGACTATAATCCATTTTGAATCCCCCTCACATCCACCCCCTCATGCCACCCCTCTTACTTCCCCTATCTCTCTCTCCTTTCTTCATCCCTCCTTTCTCTCTCTCCATTCTCTCTCCTTTCTCTCTTCTCCCTCCATCCCTCTCCCTCTCTGCTTTCTCTCTCTCCTTTCTCTCTCTCATTTCTCTGTCTCCTTTCTCTCTCTCCTTTCTCTCTCTCCTTTCTCCCTCTCTCCTTTCTTCCTCTCTTTCCTTTTTCTCTTTTCTCCCTCTCTCCTTCCCCTCTCTTTAGACTTTCTCACTCTCATTTCCCTCTCTCCTTTCCCTCTCTCTCATTTCTTCCTCTCTCTCTTCCTTCTCTCTCTCCTCTCTCTCTCCCTCGCACTCCCTAAGCAATGATGCGCTCGTTCGACTGTGGAAGTCAAATTCCGCCTCGGCTCCGTAGTTTACCAAGCGTTCGCAAGCTGATTCCAAATGAGTCTTCCCTTCTCCCTCCCTCCCTCCCACCTCCATCTCCTCCTCCTCCCTCTGACAAATCCCTTTCCTTAATCCCACCCACACACACACTAGGAAACAAAAAAAGAATCCACGGGTTTCATCTTGCCAGGAGCTCTCCCATACTGATGAAGCGCGGATAAAACCAAACACGAGAGAAGTAATCAAATTTCTTGGAGCCCCGCTCTTCTCAGAGACAAATAAGATATGGCGAGTGGTCTTGATAGAGCGTTTGATTTGCTCGTAATTAGACGTATTTCTTCTCTCGATTTTTCCGAGCTTTTTCTTTTTCGAGAAATCGAATCGATCTAGGTAAGAGATTCGTGATTTATGGAGGGTCTCTGCGAAATCAAAGGATGATTTAGTCTCAAACGAATTGCCCAAAATGTACTTGGAGAGAAGAAAAATCTGCCAAGGGAAATTTTCGGAGAGTCCACGTTATGGTTATTTTGTTTTATTGCAGCATCATTAACAATAAATCTGTACGATAAAATGGAGGACGTTTAGGCTTTAGAGAATAAAAAAACTTAAAAAATCTTAAGTGCTTTTTCACAATTTGTTTTTACTATAAAATCCATTCTCTATGTAAATAATTCAAATCAGGTATTAAATGAGCCCAATAATTATAATAGTGTTTTGTTATTTCTCAAGTGAATAGAATAAAGTTGTACTGTTTTTGGACGCAAAACCCTCAGGAATCGATTGTTATAAACTGTCATCATCTGATTACTGTTATGCCTACGCTAGCGACCCAACCACCATGATAGCGCGTTGTTTTTTAAGCAGTACTGCGAAGCTACTGTATAGGTTGCAGGCATTGTGGATGCAGTGTATTCTTAGTGATGGTCTGAAAATCGTTCCGTAATCCCCGAAATCTAAAATAATTCACGAGTAAAAGATATAGGATGTTTTCTTCAAGTTGCCAAAGAAAATGTGTGCCAGTTTTACATATTCTGCAACGAATTGTTGAAACATACAAACGATGAAAATATAAATTTCCTGGTATTAAAATCGGAATATTATTATCAATTAACAAGACTAACGAACACTACCACAGAGACTGACCAATAACTAGGCTTGGTAGGATTCGATTTAAATAGATAAATGTCGATAAACATCGAATTTAAGAAAACTTTAAATTCGACGAAAATGAATTGTCGTCGATAAGTGTCGACTTTCACTACTACATTCCCTAAGAAATTTATGCGTCATGATTTTTAAATTTGCTGTTGAAGGAGCATCGTTTCAGATACGCACCCTGGGCTTTTTCCCGCATTCATAGTGGTTTATTACTCAACAAGATGAAATATTTTTCATCAAAATATTCATTCATACATTAGGTTGTGCTTTATACTCACGTCACATTTAATTTCTCACTAATGATGGCGATTTCATGAAGAAGGGACACGAATTAACGAGTACAATATATTTTCTGATTTATTCCGAAAAATTAACTGTTCCAGGATGGTGGTCGAAGTCAACAACAACACATTCGCCAAAATATAGATAACAACCAACAAAGCAGCCTTTTTTGTATTTATACACTTTTAGTTATATTTAATTCGAAGGAATTTAATTTATTACACTTTTCTAGATAGAGAATGGTGAAATGTATTGAAATAAACGTCGATATTAGATATCGCTTTTAATAAATACCTATAAACTTCGTGTGTATTTCTGGTTAATCAACCACTTGGATTGTTATAGCCAAAATATAAACGTCGAAAACTAAAAGGCACAATAAAATGTATAAAAATAAACGCTGATTTACGTCTTTGATTTTTAGAAAAAATAAACAATGGTATTGGTCGCTTTTTAAGAAATATTAACGTCAAAAACCACCAACCCTAGTAAAATGTATTAAAGTAAACGTCAATATTGGTCGCCGATTTTTATGAAAAATAAACGTCGATTTTTAAGAAAATAAACGTCGAAAACTACCAAGCCTATAGTAGTAGTAATTTTAAGCGGACGATGGTTATCTCTTTCGGAAATATTAAAATTTATGATCCTTGCCGATTATTCTGATTTGAATCGCTTATAATGATAAAATAAGTAAAATAACTTAAACACTAGGAATTAAAAAACTATCTTTCAAATTTAGTGAATTTCTCCTGCAAAAATATTTATTAATCATCAATCATAATTGACTTCTCAAATCAGATTCTTCATCTTTGTAAGTGCCCAACATACATACCTTAAAGGAGAAAGGCATTTTAATTTCTCTATTATCATAATATAATAAAAGCCAGTTTTAGTCACCTTTACGCTCATGTTTCATTTCTGGAAATTTGTTGATTTACAGAAGTTCATTTGCACTTTTTTGCTATAATACTTCCTGTTTTAATTTCTAATTGCCATTTTAGTTGATCTAAATTGCTATGATAGGAATAAATAGCGGTAAAAAAACACTACACGCCGATTTTCATTCAATTTCGAATAATGGTATGAGATAGAATACTCAAGCGTGACTGTAAAGATAACAGATGACAAAATTTAATTAATTTTGATGAATTTTAATTATTCACAATTTAAACAAATAATTTTTAATAAATACATATTACCAAAAAAATTTAAATAGTGAATTTGGCGGCAATTTGCTCAAACAGTTCTCCGATAAAATGTAAACAAATAAACCTTGCAACGACATAAATAAAACAATAAACAAAATAAATCCTTGCAATCAAATTGGATTGTGCGGTCTAAAGTTATTCAGTAAATAATGCGTGGTAAACAGCTGTTTCTCAAATAAATATCGATTGCAAGTAATTTACGATAAGGTAATAGAATAAAACAAACGCTAAATTGCAATGATAATAATTGCTTTCAAGATTAAAAATTTTTCTGATTAACTTGGTACAACCTTCAACTGCACAACAAGCATTTAAACATAATAAATGTAGAATAATGCAGTTCCGCCGTTTCTGATGGGCAACTACACTAGTCTGTTATAAATGGCTGCTTTCACATGGAAAGAGGAGTATGATATAGGAGGTGGATGATATAAAAGCTAAGGTAATTCTATAAAGGCCACGTATCTGAAATTTGGCAAGTTGGAATGTCATTGGATACAAACGACGCAGAGATTCCGAAATTCCAAAAATTTTCATTTTTATGAAAGTATTTCGGACTCCATACGTTACGTTAAGGAGAGCGTGGAGAAAGGTGCAGGACTTTATAAAATTGCATTTTTAAACAAGTCAAAATTAAGATACGATGTTGGGACAAAAATAGTTACATAGATGAAAGAATATAGTTTACTTTTCATAAAGAAAATATTCAAATCCGCAACGAAACACCGTATAAATTGGTTTTTAATCAGGAAAATAAGGAAATTTTTGTCAATGAAATATATCAACTACCACGGCAACGAGTTATATGCTTTTGAATGAGTATTAATATTCTTATATATTAATTTTGTAATGAACCTGGCGCGTGTATGCGACACACTGATGTAGAAGTGGTAGATCCTTGATTGATAAGAGTACCTTAGCAGTACAGTACCTCAGTAACTTAGCAGCTATCTAGATATAAACGTAAAAATATCAGGAAAAATCTTGAAATATAGAGTAGTTGTGAAATAGTTAATGATACAGACGAAAAATTCTCCATAAAAGATACATTTCGTCGCTTTTTATATCCATAACATTGTTTTTTAAATGAGATAGAATTAGCGATAAGAAGGGAAGGAGTCTAATGCTACTAAATCGTGCAATGCTTTTAAATGAAAAGTGGGAGGGTGAAAGACGGGGAGAGGCAGAGAAAAAATAAAAAAATCGCATTTTATACCGTAAAATGAAGAAAAGGTAAGAAAGATGGAAAGATATTTTTATTGCGATTTTAAAACGTGGTCCGACTATTTTAATTTCAAAAAATAAAATAAGGTTGGTATAATTTCATTCCTTAAGTAATAAATATTACATGTAAAAATTAATGTTTTTAGTCCATTTTCCTGTCCCCTTTCACCGTTGCATCCGAATTGCTCTACGAACAGAATGATCAATATTATAATAGCAATGAATTAATACTTTTAATTGAAATAATATTTGATATTATAATACCGTCGATTTCAATTAACTAAGTAAATATACGATGGCATCATAATCCCAACACGCGAAATATCCTATTTATTTAAAAAAACATATCACTCCTTTTATTTATTGGCATAAATCATTTAATATAGATATATTTTATATTCCAAATATTTGTTGGATTCATACAAAATTATTTAATTAGTTAGAAAACAATGAACTAGCAAGGCGTGCCGTGAGGCGAGGTTAGGTCCCGTGAGGGGTCAGAGAAAGGGCTCCTAGTTTACAAAATAAACGCCATAAAAAGCATTTAACTGCGCATCATATCTGCTTAGCGATTTAATCTGATTTAAAGCGCATCTATTAGAATAATCCCTTTTTTGCTTAAATAGAAACTTTTATTATTTAGTTATAAAGAGGAAAAATAAAACACTAATTCCTTCAATTAGATTCAAAATTACTCTAATCGTACGAAATATATTTCTAAACCGTTTCCAAGGTCGAAGTTCTCCATTAATGCGCTCGACACACGTCATTACCATGGCGAGGGACAGAGAGGAATGACCTTTCAAATCGATTCGTTTGAATCGGTTATCGCTAAGGCTAAGTTCGCAAACAATCCTTTCCAGTGTTCCATATTTACTTTATTTATTTCATTTAACGCGCCCGACAGACGTACGGACGGACGTACAACACTCACTTTGACGAACTCTTCGTATAGGAGAGAGTTAAAATGGCGACAATGAGCAAATCGATAGAATCTAATAACGTTCCAACCGGCGAAACTCATTCTCTAAACTCCAGGAAAAATGGTTTCGTGGAATACCATCAAGGGCATAACCATCCTCCAGGGTTAAATCTCGCGAGAGTCCCACTTGCCCCCCACGAACTCCGACCTCTCGCATCCATTGCCGTCCGATAAACATTCCCTCCCCCTCCTCAGACACACCCCCTGGCATCCAGTGTAGCGGGAGAGGGTGCGCCGTCCCCCTCATCCTCCATCGAGAGGCACATCCCCCCCCCCCCCCCCGCATTAAGACCCTGCGGCTTATGTTAGACACAGGCAGCAGCGAGTCGTAAATTAGAAAAAGAGCAGGTGTCGCCCACCCCCATTATTCCATCCTGCATCGCTCTATCTTAAGACCCCTGCTTCCAAGACAACCCAAAGCACTCTCGCCCACCCCTATGTCTCTACTTACGTCCCCCTCCCTCCCTCACCTTGGGAGAACGGGAATAATGGTGGTGGAGATGAACTGCCTCCTTCCCACCCTCAGGAAACCAATGGTAACCCCAATTTCTTTAACTCCCTCTCTCCCTCCCCCTCCTCTCCCCCTCCCTCTCTCCTTCCCCCTCCCTCTCTCCCTCCCTCTCTCACCCTCCCTCTCCTCTCTCCCTCCCTCTCTCACCCTCCCTCTCCTCTCTCCCTCCCTCTCTCTCTCGCCCACCCTCTCCCTCCCTCCATCTCTCTCCCACTCTCTCTCTCCCTCCATCTCTATCCCACTCTCTCTCTCCCTCCCTCCCTCTCTCTCCCTCCCTCTCTCACCCTCCCTCTCTCTCCCCTCCCCCTCTCTCCCTCTCTCTGTCCCTGTCTCTCCGTCCCTCTCTCCCTCCACCTCCTTCCTTTCTCCATAGCGATTTTTTTGTTTCATTGAATTGCCCTACTCGTCTTCGGTTTCTTTTATTCCGTCTTTTTTTATTCGAACGCCTTAATCTTCTCCTTCTTGATCGCTCTTTCTCTCCCTCCACCGCTCTCCTCTGCTCTCCTTTCTCTCTCTCCATCTCCTCTCTCTCCCTTTCCCTCCATCTTGGTTTTTTCCTTTCATCATCCAATTCAAGATCTCTCGTTTCGGGAGTTACAGAGAACTTCCCCTTCGCATCGCTTTTATTTTCGTTCATCTTTTTTTTCTCCCTGAATGCGTCTCTTAATTTTCTCCTTCAACACCCCCTACCTTCGAACGTTTCTTTCCTTTTTTCCGTGTTTTTAATGTCTCTTTAATTACTACGGGGTGAATGAGAAAGGATAACAGGGGCGGTGGATTATTATTATTATTATTATTACTGTTATTGTCATTGTTTTATTTTTCCTCGCGAGGAAACTCGTCTCCATAAACATATTTACGATGCGATGTGTGTGTGTCTCTTTGTAGAGGGCGCTTTCATATTCGAAGGTCCGTGTGCCGCAGCAATCCCGTTTTTACCGGCTCCTTCTTTTCCTCCTCCCTTCTTTCTTTCTCTCTCTTTTTCTCTCCTCTCCTATCTCTTCATGATGGCTGCCTTGTTTACTTTATTTAATTAGTCCACTAATTTTCATTTTTCGTCCTTTCATTTTTTCGAGTGAGGTATTGGGTAACATTTTAATTACCACCAACGCATGCTGAAAAAAGTGATGGATGATATTTGGAAAATTTTTAAGAAACGTGATGCGTCGTGATCAAACAATCAGCAAGATGAGTAATAAATTACTGCTTGCGTTTTCTTCATTAAGCAGTTGTTTTTTCGTATCTTGTAGTTGGATGAATGGCAAATATCTTTAAATATCCTAATGCTCAAAAAGCCGTCTTCTGTCAATCCCTAAAAATGTCCATTTGTAGCTTCTTCTATAAATAGAATTTACATCCATTTTATCTTTGCTCCTTAAATAATGACAATGTTGCCAATTTGTGTATTACAGCCATTTATTTTACTTTGTACGAGTATAATTATAACTTTTTGTGCTTTTAAGTAATGTCGGGCCATTAGCTGCAACTTTTAGATTTAATAGAATGTTTTAAATCGAGGATAGAAGATAATAGTGAGTTTTGCAGGAAATCAAGGATTTTAAAATGTAATTTACATATCACATTCCTAAATTCGCAAAATACTATAAAACCATAAGTACTGACTCCGGAAGCCATTTTGAGTCGCTGGTATTGATCATGACTGCGTAGGTGCTTCTCTAAACATTCACATCGTCCTTAATTTTTTAAACGGCAAAATTAATAATTGAAACCAAATTAATTCCTTCTGTTTAAGTTTATTTTAATCATATTCACGGATGCTTAAATCGCGAAAATATATCTACTAAGTCCTTCGAGCGTCGCCAGTATTTTTTTCTGATGAGCAATGCAAATATATTTTCCCTACGATCAAAGTATTTGGAACATTCTTGGCCGTTTCTCCCGCCTCCTGGACCACTGGTTGACAAACTTTTCTGTGTGGCGGGCCGCATTCGTAGTTCTGAATGCTTCGGAGGGTCGCGTTGGAAGTCATGAGAGCTTCGGCGGGCCGGTTTTAGTGTTTATATTCTAAAGTTAATTATTAATAATTAATTAATTAATTAATTAATTATGTAGTCTCATATTAGTAAAAACCAAATGTAATTATTTACTAGTGCTAAAAATTCACCAGAAAACTTTTCTAGACAATAATTTTACTTAATATACGAAATTTTCTGTTAAATTTTACCCATCACTTTTTCGTCATAGTTCTCGAACCGCATAAAGCGCTTTAGGGGGCCGCATGCGGCCCGCGAGCCCTAAGTTGCTGACCTCTGTCCTAGAGGATAAGGACAGAAAATTAAATGTAATAGGCAATGGCTACACGCAGAGGTTATGCGGATGACAAAACCAAGGGCTTATGGGGAAATGATGGTTCGGCTCCTTGCTCAAAAGAATACTCATGGTTAAAAAAGGGAAATGGAGACTACGGTGTACAGATTGGAATTAAAATTTAAAACTCCTTAACCGTAAATTTACCCAGAGGGCATTCACACGTCAATAAGAAATAAGGAAAATTAAAATTATACTTACAAGTTTGCAGGACGATGATGGCCTACAGGGACCTGTTGTCAAAAACTAGCCTAAAAAAAGAAAAAGAAAACACACACGCACAAGCACTCTGGAAATCTCTAGATACGTATTTCGGGAGCTATGCTCCCATCTTCAGTAGCTGAAGTCGTATGAATTGTTTGTGTTTGGTCTTGTGTATTTATGTGTTCCGGGTAAAAGTGAAAGGAGGGCAGAGGGGTGGGGGAATTCTTAACGGTTAGCGAGTAGAGGGGTGAGTAAGGGATAGGTCCGCGGTCGTTATTCATAACCGTCTCTTTGAATTTGTTAATGAAAATACTCTCGTAAGCGTCTAGTTTCCAGTCGGTTTGTGTTGATTTTAAGAGAGACATGTTTTCGATTTTAATTGGGTGATTGTTTTCCTGTATGTGTATTGCGACGCTAGACCTGTTAAATCTATTGTGTTTGAAGTGTGCAAGGTGTTCTTTGAACCTGGTTTCTAGCTTCCTGTAGGCCATCATCGTCCTGCAAACTTGTAAGTATAATTTTAATTTTCCTTATTTCTTATTGACGTGTGAATGCCCTCTGGGTAAATTTACGGTTAAGGAGTTTTAAATTTTAATTCCAATACTCATGGTATCAAAAGAATAAAGTCCCAAATTTTAAATTACAGTAGTCAATAAAACGTTTAAAACGATAAAATATTGTTACGGACGATTAAAATACGCGTCATGAATGTTTTACAAAGCGCATTAGCCCATTTAAAAATAAACTGATGTGAGCAACACATGACTTTCTCCATATTTATATGGCAAATTACATGTTGTTAGCTCTGGGATCGTTGTCAATATTTACTTCCGGTTGACAATAATAATGCGAATAGTGATACGTAAGATTGTCTTTTGAAAGGTTAAACATCCCGAAATTACTCCACGATGTTTCAAATAAAATGTTTAATTGTGTATTATACCATTAAGTATATACAGTAGGGTGGGTCGAAAATAGTTTTTTTTTCGAAATGTGAAACGCTACCCCCCTCAAGAGTTGTGTTTTGGTGCACATAATACGTGGTTAAAATTACAGCCATATGTGAAAACGTTTTCAGGTTCCGCAACGGCCTTGAATTTTCGGAATATCAGTAACTTTTGATGCAAAAATTAGTCAAATCGTTTTTTTCAGTCTCCACTGGGACCAGAAAGATTATGCCATCGCATAGTAGTGACGTGAATGGACGGGACGGGAATGTCGGGGACGCCAAAATCCAATAATTTCATCACGGTTGTAGAGCACTAGCAATAATGTGCCAACGCGCAGCTCTTTGCTAGTTTGATAATACTACCCAAAACCAGTGGCGGCTCGTAGCTAAAATTAGTGGGGGTGCTGCTCCAGAAAATTTTTAGCCTTTGTTTTAAAATTGTGTAAAAGGAAAAAAACATGTATAAAAAGAAAATTTATTCAGGAACTTGATAAAATCTTAACAAAAAAAACCAAACATTTTTTACTTACTTTAACTTAAATTGTTACAGTTCAAGCTTGATCTATTCATTTAAAAATGAAATCCATTCTTCTTGTTTTAATTTGCGCAAAAAGTTCAATAATTTTCTCCTTGATCTCTGGATGACAATTGAGGAAATTTTTCTCCATTGAAAGTACTGCAAGCGCATTTAGTCTTTCCGAATTCATAGTGCTTCTTAAAAAAGTTTTTATTTTTTTCAATGTTGAAAAGCAGCGCTCTGCCTCTGATGAAGTCATGGGAATTGTCAAGAGGATTTTTATCAGTTTCGTAATTTCACTAAAAACATCATCTAGATTATTTTCCAAGATAAATTTCAGCACCTCAATTAATTTGCAATATTCATAAATATCAGTCCTACAATAGAATACTTTTAGTTCAGTTTCAAGCTTTTCTTTGTCAATCATGGGATAAGCTTCAGTGGTCAGTACTATCTCTTTTGTGGGATGTTCATTCTTAAATCTAGTGAAGCATTTCTTGTTGAACAATTTAGCAGCTACTAAGTGTTTAGTGGAAGAATATCTGTCCATTATATCAACACATATATAGTCACACACTTCCTTAGCTTCTGCCATGAGTGTCTTTGAAGGATTCTCACAGTACTTTGAGTTTCTCAATTCTAAAATAGCAGTTTTGAAATTTGTTATATATTCATTAACTTTAAACACACTAATTTCTCGAGATTGCATTTGGTTGTAAATTATTTCAACATGAGGCATAATCTGATGAAAAAGCTCTAACCAAAACATGAAATTATCATCATTCAGGTATTTTAAAATTCCTGTTGCTTCTGCAATGGTTTGATCTGCATTTGATGTTGACTGAATTTCAGTAAGGCAGTTTTTTAAAGGTTGCAAATTTTCATGAACTCTGTTTATGGTCCGTATGTTGAAATTCCACCTTGTAGAGGATGGACGTGGAATGCTGACGTCCATATGTTTTTTGAGAATGGACACACGTTGTGGTGATCTTGAGAAGAATGTTGGAATAGCCAGAATGTTAGAGAAAAATATTCTTGCGTTTCGTGTAATACTTGCTGCATTTCTCATTATTAAATTAAGTTGATGTGCATAACAGTGAATGAAATGTGCATTACTATAAACTGCTTTTATTTTTGCTTGAACTCCTGCTTTTTTGCCTTTCATGACATTTGTACCATCAAATGTCTGAGTTATCAGTTTTTGTCCATTTCCTTGAAGGACTATGTCCAATTGTTCTAAAATACATTTTGATATGCCATCTGCAGTTTGATTTTCTGGAATAAAGAATCCCCAAAAACGCTCAAATATTTCTTCATTCAATACGTACCGTAGAACAAGGACCATTTGAGTGTGTTCCGAAACATCTGTTGTGTCATCAGCCATGACAGCTACAAAGGAAGCTTTTCTAATTTCCGTCCTTATCTCCTCATGGTATATTTGTAGCAGGCAGTCAAGTATCTCATTCTGAATGGTCTTAGAAACACCTTTGAAGACTGCACTGGTTTCTAAGTGATTCTTCAAATCTGAATCTAATTTAGATGCAAAATTTACTAATCCTCTAAATACCCCTGGATTTACCGAATCGTCTTTTTCATCATGTCCACGTAAGGGAGTTTCAAAGTTTCCACAAAAGTAAATGCAGTCTATTATTTTGGACAAAATTTCACGGTTCTTTTTAACTTTCATATTATGCTCATTGATTGAAAGTCTGTATGCCTCACTAAGTTTCTCCTTAATACTTACGGTTCCTAAAAGTGACAGTGAAACAACATTATCAACGTGCTTCTTTGACTTCTCATGCTTTTCAGTTTTTTCTTTCATTTTGTTTATATTTCTAAAACCATCTTTTGTCCACGGTACATCACCTCCAAACAGCAAACACGGGAAGCAAAACAGTGCATTTTTTACTTCACAGCCGCAAAGCCAACTTTTCCGTTGGTACCATTCAGAATTAAAGCTACGAATATATTTCTTGTTGTTGCTTTTGCCTGGCTGATATATTAGAATATCAGGTGTTGAACGACCTCTTTTCTTAACTGTAACTTTCTCATGGAGAGATAGCTGTGAAAACTTAAGCTGTTGAAGTTCACTTACAGTCACAGAACTTATTTCTTGGGGATGCAAGGCCATGGTTAAAGTTTTCTGTTAAATAAAAGAACCGAAAAAAAATGAATCAAATAGAATAGCTGGAAGCAGAATAATAATCTAATTCTACACTCTTCTACACTTTATCACATTCAAGAATATGGTACACGGTTTTTAAGCACAACACACCCTGAGTAAAAAAAAACTTCCTTCCACCATCACGCCGGCACTGCGAGAGCAACAGTGCTCTCTCTACCTGGCAGTCCCGCCTTCCTCCCCACCCCCCCTCCTATGTGCGCATGCGCACAACAGTCAAACACCACGTCACTTGCACTGTGAAGCGCACAGTTCCATACAAAGATTTTTGTATCTTTTTCATAAACTGGGGGATGGCTACTGAAGTACTGACATTAAGCTTAAGGAATATATATTGTACTACAAAAATAAAGAAAGAATTAAAGAAAAAAGGACTCATTATATTAAATGTTATTGATAATATCAAGTGGAAATAGGGGGTGCTGCAGTTCCGCAGTGCCTATACACGAGCCGCCACTGCCCAAAACTCACCACGAGGAGGTGGGTGCGCATCGAGTCCTGCCCCTGCCCACCCAGCCACCCAGCATCACACAGCATCGCAAGAAGGTCCAGCCTCAACTGAAGGAAAGTCACATTCAACTGCCTCAAATTAAACGCGCGGGGGCTTTTCGCAAGTGCGAAGGCTCTTTCCAATTGGGCCAGAGAACCCGATAGGCCCTGAAGTCTTTTCATCAAATGTATGTAGCATATGACGTAAAGGCAATTCAATGAACTGCAAAATGCATATAAGCCACTGCAAAGGTGTTTGGAGTTCCTCCTCTAGGCGACGGATGACACCTTTATGTACTCCGGTGTTTGTCGGTTCTCCATCACTACCAACGCAGGTTAGTTCAGATAAGTTAAAGTTCTTTTCCTGGAAAAAGTCAGCTATGTCACTGCTTATATTCTTTGCAGACTTCGATATTGTACTGACGTGCCCTATATAAGATGATCCAGGTTCTTCCACTAAAGAAATGTGCTCCTCCCGTCGTTTTTTTCGATGTAAATTGCCGTCATCTGTTTTACAAATATACAAGTTTTCATCTCTACCATCGAAGTATATAGCAAGAAGTTTGTTACTTTCTGGATATTGCTGAACTTGAATTATTCTACGGCTCTTTCTGCGTTCTTGCCTTATTTTACCCTTATCAATGACTGAATACATTTCCTTCCAAAGACCTAGGTGTTGGCTGACATCATGAATGACGGAAGAAGCAAGATCAGCAGCAGTGCTGTCATTAATATTTCGTCTATCACACTTTCTTGCAAAAGTGGGAAGTGGTATCCTTACTTGTGAAGCAAATGTAGAAGTAGATGGAGAAGAGTTACAATAGCATTCCTTGGTAGGTGGAAATCGGTGATCGTCAACATTTATGACAAATGATGATGAATCAGAGGCGATATCTGTTTTCGAAGAACTAGATATGGGAAAGCTGGAAACCTCCTCCATATATTTATTTTTTACGGCTGAAGAACTTTCCGTTTCTTTTCGAGCACGTTTCTTTTGCAACTGCTGTGTTAGCTCTTCCTCTTCTTTTCTTTCAGCTCTTTTCCTAATTTCCTTGGTGGTATTAAGATCAATCCCACTCATTACCATAGCTCTATCAAATCTCTGATCTTTAAGGAATGCACGCTCTCGTTCAAGTAATTTCCGTTCAAGTTCGCGTTTGCAGCTGGTGAAATCAGTGCACTTGCAGGCCTCTGAATAGCATTGTGGTACTTCTTGATTCTCTCTGTCAATTGCTTTCTTCCTTCATACCACTCCTTACAAAATAGTAGTGACGCATAACGTCTTGGTAAGTTGGCAGCGTATTCACATTCATCTCCTGGTAACTCCCTAATATTATACAGTCGATCTGTTTTCGTGTTTGAGCCACTTTAACAAGCTAATCACAACTAAAAACTGTAGCACAACTTCTTCTTATCTGCTGGGTGAACTTGTTCACTTGAACTGACGCGAGCAACTACAGTGATCAGGCAGCAACGTGATAGACAGTTGGAGAGGAATCGAGTGGGGGTGTGCAAAGGCCAAACAATTTTGCCATGTTGACTCTATCCGTAATGTCTAGACTGTTTATTGTAAATAGAGTGCGCGTCCCAAGCGAAAGAACAAATTGCTATTATGATTATTTTTATTTTACGTGAACACTCAACGTATCATTGCAATGCTTCTAACGCCGAAAACTGGGATAAATTTACTCTCTAGTAAATGAATTTATTTACAGACCAATTATTTATGAAACAAATATAAGATTCTATGCATTATTTTTTTATTAAGGATTTTTAAAAATGATATAATCATATATGATGACTCTATTTGAGCACTGACAGAACGCTAGATTGAAACTCCTAGATAAATATAAGTCAGAAACTTTACCTTAGAAAGTACTTGGAATAAGTGAAGCACCTATTTATATAGGAATGCAAGACCACAATGATAAAATATGTGGAATTGACGGACAGAGCGATAGAGAGAGTCTTTTTTCTTAGAACAATTATAAATCACAACAGGATATTCAATCCTTCAAATGAGTTACAAGGTGTTGAAATTACATTTTATGAATGTTCACTTAAATATGAAACTAAGATTTGCAATTTTTGAAGGAGAAAAAGATTCCCGGTCAAGTTCAGTATTTTACTCCTTCTAAAATTTCAAAACCTTCAAAACCCCTTTCACACATCATCATGGTGCTCTTCGTAAAGAGTAGGCTAATGCCAGCACCGGGTTTCCCTGCTCTCTTCTGTGTGTACATTAGGTGTGAAAGGAGTAATGGCTATATTAATCCAAGAGCCATAAATTCCATACAAACAAACAAACAAACATCTTCATGATGAATTTCAGGGTATCATATAGATGTCCATTAAGGGTTATTACGGAATAATTATAATGAAAATTATATTTTGAACTTCGATGTTTGACCAATCCACGTAGCAATGGATGAATATACGCTTTTCTCAAATCTTGATTATTTTGAGGTACATGTCAGCGTGATATCTATTTCCCTTAATTATATCACGTCGAGTTTCAAAACGCTTGACCAGATGAGCGATTTTCAGAGCATCTTCTGTTTAGAAGCGGCAACTTGTTCGAATATTTCTTCTTCGTTCTGTGTGCTAGGTGGCACTAAAATTGGCTTTAATTTGCTGCATATCTCTGAGAATTATAAGTCCGGCAATCACAAAATAAACTTTCATTTCGGATAATAATAATTGTAAGATGATATTCTAGTGTGCAAAAATGACAAATTGCACTGAATCGCATAGTTGCCGTGGGCAATCTTCTCCTCTCCCTCGCCATTTCTCTCTCCAATGAAGAAACGCGAACCCAGCGACCTCCCTCGACGCCATTCTTCCTTTCATCCCGTCATTTCTTCCACCATTTTCCTCGCTCCGTCTAATCATTTATTTCTCTCTTCATTTGTTTGTCCAATTGTTTTCGCCTTAATAACCTTCCGTGAATTTCCTAATCCAGGTGCGTTCGCTAATTATTTTCCCGCAATCTTTTCTGTTATTCTGTGACCAAGGTGCTTATTTCTCTTTCTTAATTCTTCCATATTTTGGTTCTCCCGTCCCGACAAGACGTTCTAATCATTCTGGAGCAACTCCTTTACTTATAATGCACATACCTTGTTTTCCTCTTTAATTCTGTAATTTCCGTATATCTGAAACAGGTTATGCAAAAGGATACTTATTTCTTTTTCACGCTTTTCATTTTTATTAATAATATTGTACGCAGCTTGCGATTCCTCATCTTCATTTTTGATCATTCATTGGATTAATTTCTTTTAAAGAAAATTGGTTTAACGTTAATCCCAACCCTGAAGTTATTTCGATTTCAAGGTAGATGTCCTTTATGAACCGTATTTCCAACTTTTATCAGCTGCTGAATTGGATCTTTTTATTATGTCTCGCAATTTTTTGTTTTTTTTTAATTGAACGGCCGGAAGTTAAAATGTCCACATTCTTTACGAAATCTCATCAGATGTTGATTAAATCTCCATCATATATAAAAAGCTCCTTTTTAAACTGCCATCTATAAAAATTGAATCCTACTCATGAAAGTTTTTTTAATGTCCATTATTCGCCACGACTCGTTGAAAATTAAAAATTCTGAGTTGCTTTTGGCCAATTGTTTAGCAGCGCCTTCAGTCAAATCCATTTTGTTGTCTCCTTAAGGCTTACTTTTATTTATATTTGACCTTCTGCCATCGTACCTTCTTTCTCACGGCCACTTAAACCCTTAATAGAATCCCTTCCATATTTTGCAATTTAATTTGTTTCCGTGTCGCGGTGCATTCATCGCTCCGGAGTCATCCTCCCTCACGCGTCTGGTGCACCCAAGTAGTCCTCGACACCGTCCATCTTTCCCTTCCATTAACCTACAACCCAGACCAGACCGAATGCGTCATTACCCGGACGGTAAATTACGATGAAGCGAAACAAAAAACAAACGCTAAGTAAGAAAATAAAGGCACGGAACCTTACGGCGAATCATTACTTTATCCTCCTGCACGGTGCACCTCCCGCGATAGAGAGAAAGACAGATGGAAACAAGAGCGGTGCGGAGCACCACCGCACCAACTTCGTCCCACTTCCTTCCTCATCTTTCATTTCTTGCGTCTCCTTGCTCTCCGGATACATTTCAACGCCTATTATGCTGCCAACCTCACTCTATCTTCCGAGTGCACGGAAACCCGCAATAAAGGCACTCTCCGTGAACCTCAACCCCTTCTCTTCCTCCCTCCATCCCTCCTCCCTTTCTCCCTCTCCATCCCTCTCCACCCCTCCCTCCATCCCTCGTACGTCCTCCTCCCGGACGCAAGATTCACAATTAGCTCCACCAGTGGAGGACCTCTATATCATGGACTAAGTGAGCTTCTGTACGAGCGGCATCCTTTGCATTGCTCGTGGAAATAGAAAAAGGAAACAAATAAAGTAAGGGCAAAGAAGCGTTCCGTGTGCTTGAATTAAACGCTTCGACCTCCTTCTCCCTGTGGATTCTCCGTTCTCTTCGAGTCTTTATGTCTTTCCCATCCTGCAAGTGCTTCTCCTGGGAAGTTTTGTTGATAATTTGTGATAATTTTCTTTCCGCAAGGACCTTATTCCTAGAAAATGGAACGAATTTTCTTCGTGCAATCCTCCATAAACAGATTCATTTAATCTTGGCTACATTAGTATACGTTCAATTTTCACTAGCGGATTTTAAGGATATAGTAAAGAATGCATTACCAGAGAGATTAACTTCATAAAATTTTCAATGCATCACAAAACGACGTTGAACGGCGCAACAATTCTCAAATTAGATGCCACGTATTTCTTTTAACGCTTTTATAGATAACTAGCAATTCGTACTGTTTTGCCGAGCAAGTACTGCCGCATTTTGCTGAAGTAGAATATATAATTGAAAGCTATTGAATTGTATGGAAATAGTTGCTATTCTTGAAGCAAAACAGAAGATAAGAAAAAGTCTTTCAAAGAATCTTAAAGAAGCGAGCCTACTCTTTTTATGAAACTATACTTTTCTTATAACAAACATTTTCGTATCTTTTACTCACTCGTATTCTTAAAAGTTGCCCTATTATTTCTAGTTCTTTTAAAACTGTTTTCCTAGATGAATGTTTGTCATTTGAAGCCTTTTACTTTGAATCTTTAACGACTTTTTTGTTTTACATTAAAAATTTCACAAGACATGCTTTGTTTGAAAATATATCGAAAACAAAAATTTGTTTTTTTCAGCCTCTATGAAAGGCCTGTCCGAATGTTTACGGTCAGAAGGCAACTTTAACAAAACGTTTCAAGGCGGGGGCTGCATATAATGTATTTATTCATTTCAACATATTAATATTGTTAAAAAATGAAATATCTTACCGTAAGAATATTTTTAACAGAAAAATATTTCATTTTTAGAATACTTATAAGAAATGTGACATTGAATTTTATCACCTAGCTTGGTATATTAAGGAGTATGTTTTACCAAAGCTATTCTCACACTGTCGTTCAAATGTTTGTTTGTTAGCATTGATCTGCACCTTGAATTAATAATTTTCATAGAATAAATCTATGGTCACTTATATAGGTTTAAAAAATTATGAATTCAGTGTAAGAGAGGTGCATCTTAGAAGCGATATAGCTTAACAGGCATTAAGGATCATAATGTTGGCTGAAATGACCACGATTTCAGTGGAATGTCTGTTCTCTATTTGATGATTTTTATTTCTTACCAAGTAGTACCTCGCTTGAAAACACTAGCAATTCGACTAACATTTGATAACAAATAATAAAGTAAGTAATGATGCAATTAAATGGCCAAGGTTTTGTTCAGCTTTGCTCTCCGCATTTTGTTGTCCCTATGGCCTCGCGTTTGCTAAATACGCCGCTGGGTTTAAGGAGAAACGATCGTAGAAATTCTCATGAAGCCCTTCCTCCATCGATGCACCGAAAGATGCTGACGATAAATGAGCGTGCTAAGAAATCTGGACCAAGGTTTCCGTTCGTTAATTTTCCTTTTTCCAAAGAGGATCACTTTCCCCGATTCGGAGTTTTAACTCAAGCTCTCCTTGACCACAAAGTCTTCGTTCATATTCGAATGCATTTCCTGCGTTAAGGTTGGATAGGAACTTTTTCAAATGCTGTTTTTTCGAACTTGCGCATGGCAAGAGGCACATGCCCGCAGGAAAGCTTTATTGCGTCCTCGTACACTCGAGATATCTTCTCTAACTATTAGCCGTCTTTAAATCATGTTGCAACGCATGAAACTGTATTACTAGGGAGCATCTTCACCCCGTGAGAATATAGTCGTCTTATCACTAATATAAACAATAAGAAATTGAATACTTATTCTAATGTTACCCAGCCATATTTAGCGATTTCTCCATTTAAGGTATCTTATAGAACCGCTGGAGCCATAAATATTAACACAAGACTGCGAATTCAGCTGAAATTCGATGGCATTCCATAATTACTCCCTAGCTTCTACTTTATCATTCTAAATAACATTCAGGCGCCTCCCCCTTCCCGCAGAAAAATCACTTCCCTCCCCCCACTGCGTCTTCAAACCACCCCTCATCAGTCCCTCTTCACATTCTCCTCTTCAGCCACAGGAAACCTCGTCCCTTTTGCCCTTCATTTCCTCCTCGCCCCTTCCAAGCAGCTCCGCAGAGCGACCGTTTATCACACCGGCTCGAGTTTTTAGTGCACCTTTTCCCCCCACTCGGCACAATTTCTCACCTCTCCCTCCCTCTCCTCCCCCATCTCCCTCCACCTCCCTCCCTCTCCCTCCACCTCCCTCCCTCCCCTTAGCCCCGCACCCTCTCCTTTAAAGGATGGTGCTAATGAACTCAGGGTCGGAGAGCGTGGTTCTTGAGGGGTGCCGTGTGAAAAGGGAGGAGGCAGAAACCCAAACCTCTCCTCCTCCTCCACTTCCCCGCACTGCCCAATTACTCCCCTACGAGCTTCCGCCCCCTCCCCCGCTCCCCCTTTTCCCCACGCTGGTTCCCATCGAGCAAAATCCATTTGCGTCACAGAGTAGTTTCCCGAGGTATAATTACCTGACCAATTGCACGCGTACCGAATAGTGTTTACACCGAGTGGCTCGTGTACTATATTTGCCGGTCGATGTTTCGCGTCCGTGTGGCCGACTTAATGAAGGCGACGTTGATTGAAGTTGCGTTCGGTGGATTAGAGCGCGCCCTTTGGGGCCGTCTCCTTGCATTCTTCGTGGACCGTTTGCTCAACCACAAAAAGGGACTGAGGATAGTAAAACCCAAAGATTAGTACCCCTACGGACCCTACGGCATTTTCGGCGATTTTCGTCTTCCTTTAACGTTTCAACCTTTCTGTTAACATCGAAAATGTTTGTATGGAGACAAAAGAGTAACTCGAAAGAAAGTTCTGTTAAAGAAACGGTGAGAAGCCATTGATTAATAATGATTTTAGACTGCGTCGCACGCTGAAGAATGCCACTGATATATATTGTCTCTTTCATACGACATCATGCGAGCACCCTTGCTTTAATCCTACAACTGCCATTGGGTTAAGTTTTAATTTTAAGTGTTTCTTGTAAATCCGTAATAACAAAACAAACCCTTCAAGACGTTGCCCCATTGTAGTTTTTCGACCTGCTTTGACTTATGCTGTCGTTTAGCTTCTGTTAGAGATTCAGTTCCATTATATGATTCAATTATTCCTTAATGTGTTTTTCTTTCTCCAATTTCCACGATAAGGTTTTGATTTTTGTTGCAACCTTCCATCTCATAATCATTAACGAGACAAAAAGAGTTGCAGAAGAAAAAGGACTAGTTCAGCATACGTATCGTCATTACCTATACATTCCATTTATTATATATCCATTAAATTAATATATCAGCTTGCACTTAAGTTCAAGTAAGTACCATCCTGCGACGTGTGCGGCGCACACCGACACCTTAATTGATAAAACTGCCGAGTTCACACAGGACACATTTAGCTATACAAGTTTCGAAGCAATTATTTATGTTTTAGATCATCCTTATTTACTTTCACGAATCAAGTTTACGTAGAACGTTATATTTAACTGTCATCAGGCCGTAATATTTTGTTAATATTGCCAGATACGGACTGAATCACGGCTGGAAATGATACACGACGTGGCCCTTCCTAAATGCCTTGGTGAACCAAAATACTTTTATCCTGAATTTTTTTCAAAAAAGCCGGGGTAGATTTTACATGCCGAAAAATACGGTAGATTTTTACGTCCAGTTACCACCCAAATCTTCACAGTTCTCTCAACAATCTTCATCCAGCAATAATGCTTCAGTATTTATGTGCCTTCATCAATCTATAAATAGTACTTGATATTTATGTACCAGCTGGAGTTACCCGGCTTCGCTCGGGAAAGAATTTTCTTTTAAGTAGCAAATGATTTTTATTTCTCGGGGCCCCGCGCTGTCGGTGCCCACAAATTTCTCAAATGTGTTATTCGGAGAACAGGTTCACACGGAATTGTAACTACCACCTAAAGAAACCATTGAAAAATTTTAGTCAGGCTTGTGCTCGTGGGTGTATCTCAATGGCGAATCCATCATATAATCATGGCAGACTGCTTTTCCAAGAATATTTGGCATAATCGAGCAGTTTTGTTAAAATAGAAATTACTCCGAGTGCGCCATAAGCCCTGAATTTTCGTTCCCCATTCCTTAATTACGCAAGCGACGTTTACATTAACATTTAATATTTTATCTATTCTATTGTAAAGTTTTACCATTAATATATTTACACATTAACGTCTTGCTTAGTATCCACATGGATAGATACACCGAAGCCTTTAAAGCAGCTATAAAATTATGTGGAATATGTTAATACTATTAGCCAAAACGTAAATAATAAACAACATCTTGGTTACCGAACAAATGTAAGTAGATGTATCGATTTATGTTGCGATAAATCTTTCAATGTTAATGGTAAAAGATAACAATGTTCTAATATTCCTTAAAAATCATTTGACTCGCTTTAAAAGTATTCATATACTATAATTAGGCACCAATCCATTTATCTTGGCGTTGACTATTCTTTCTCTACGGTGCGCCATGGCGTGGATTTTCCTTGCATTAATCTTTACGTGGCTATCTCCCTTTAAAGAGAACAACAATTAAGAAATTTAGCTCTGTTGCCCCCTGGAAAATGTTAATAAAGTTTGCGCTTAAAGGATAATTTCGAGCGATTTAACATGCCATACGACAAAAAATGAACAGAATTAAAATATTCAGTCTTTCGTGCGTAAAATAAGACATTTTCCGTGATCGTAAGTTAATATTTAGGTATATTTCTATCCACATCAGTGAAGGGCTGCATGGCATTTTGGGATTTCTCCACAGCATTTCCCATGCATTCTCATGGAAATAGTATGTTGTTGACCCGATGGGGTGACCCCACATTCTGCAAACCAAGACCAAGTTCTTCCTTTGGCCCATAGGATGGCCCATGAAGCTTTTGAATTCGATAGCTTCAACGGTGTAAAAACGCATAAGGGACATACAAACATACATATATACACACACATTCCTTTTCATATATCAGATAGTATAACTATTCTTTAAGTTTTATCTTTATATATAATTATTCAATGCCTGTCCGTCCTCCCTTTTATCTCTTGAACAATTTGTCATAGAGAGATGCTATATACGCCATTTGGTTTCTGCCAACTAGGAGACCCCGGGAAAACTAGTTTCATTTACGGAAGTGTCCTGGATTCGACTCCGAGAGACGATTATATTTTTCCATATGTTTACACAGAAGTTTCGATTTTTCAAGGTGCAAGGTTAATTTCTTTCATTCATTAAAATACATAAATGTGGACCGAATTTCTCCGTTTTTGCTTTATTCGACAGCTAAAACTATAAAATATCTAATTCTTGCAATGTTTTGATGTTACACGGAATAATTTCTCAGAAACATGCATTTCTTTTCGAAATATTGGCTTTTTCGTACTCTTTCCGGATGTTACCAAGGTGACTCGCATTGTTGCCTCCGATTTAATCAGCGTCTATTAAGCCTTCAAATAGACGGAAAAATATCGTTATTCGCTTCGCGCTGTTTATGAAGCATCGAAATTATAGTTGTAGTAACATCAAACTTAATAGATTGCAACGTTAATAATTAAAGATTATTATTATTTAGTCAACTGCGTGTGGGCTGTGGGCATTTTAACGACTGACCAAAAGTAAAAATCTTCTTCCTTTATTTCATTACTGGAATGTGACCTTTTTCGTATGAGAGAGACAATTAAAATTGCAAATATAAATTATAAAAACAAACGACATTCAAAATACGTTGTCTAATTTTATAAGGAGAAACTGGCTATTATTACTTTTAAACTTGCAGATTTCTGACTTACTTCGCTAAAGTTTTTGCAGGTACCACTAGTTTAATATAATTCACATAATCAATACATTAACAACAGTTGTAGTTTTTGTAGCAGTAAGAGTTTCATCCATTCAGAAAAGTGTAGTGAGACCAGGTCTCCATGTAGTATACAAGAAAATTTGTGCAATGTATATTGCACCTATCGATTGATTGATAATGATTGACAAAACCTATTTGTTTTTTTCCAAAATTTAAAAATTATTTAAATCTACTGAGCATTTCATCTATGATGGAGAGCTTCCTAGGAAGTTGATCATCAAAAGAAAAATGGCAACCCAGATAAGATAGCACTCCAGTCCCCCCTTCTATTAATTTTTATTAGAATATTTTAGAAGTGCACATTGATTTTATAATTGCCCGGCAAATATTATCGATATTGAAAAAAAAATAAAAGGAATGCCATTCAGACTTCAGATTATTTCATAATATGATGCTGGACGACATTTATTTACTTGTAAGTAATGAATAGAGAGCGAGGATAGTGCCTCCAAGACTTTTACACCCGTTGCTTCAGTACCTCGGGCCAGCCCTGATCTTCATATAAGATGAATTTACAAGTCACAAATAGTATAAATAATGTAAACATCTCACTTGTTATTTTATTTATTAACTTCTCAAAACAATATTTTGGTAAAAAAAAATTTATACAAAAAATATTCTGCCATGTGCTCCACATAATAGTCAACTTGTACACACAAAATATCGTTCATTAATAATAAATGCCAAGGCAGTGTATGGCATACATTGTTCATATATTAAATGTCTCAGTAAATCATATTCTTATGAGACATAATAGAAGACAGAGACTTTAATTTCACTTCCGTTTTCATCAACACCCCTCTGGAATGCCTTATAATACATATCAATCATTCTCGTCCAATCTTTGTCTCACATTACGTTTTTGATTGGAGTTGATTTTTCTCTTTTTAAATGACACCAAAGCACTGCTTCCTTCCCCCATATTCTCAATTTTCTTTTCTTTAAATTTAATTTTTGGTTCCTCAGATAAGTCTGGTACATTATACTCAATCACATTCTTTTGTTCTGGAAGCTGCAAGTCAATGACTGGTGCACTGAAAATAATGTAAGAAAAATGTTTTAAATGGCAATTTGGCTCTTCATCAAAGGAATAATTTCTCTCAAATGCTGTAAACATATTCTGACAAGAAAATGACAAATTGATGATAGATCAAGTTAAATTGTACAAATTGATCAAATGTTTACGTAATGTATTTACACACCACTTCATGACTGCAAAATACCATTGTCACATTACTGTAATATTTTTAATAAGGATTGACAACAAAATTGAGAACTTTTTCTACTTGCAGGCTCTTTTTATAAGTTAGCTAAAGCTTAGATCTTGTAGGAAAAAAGGGATTTTTTATTCAAAATGACCGACTTAAAATTTTATATTCAATTTGAAGTTATATTTGTAATGCAATGTTGACCGGCCACTTTTAAATTAAATGAGAAGCAGTGAATGTTTCCTCTTAAGTACTGCAATGACAATTTAATGTAGACATACTTATCAAGATTAAACTATAATCCAAACATTTTAAACCCATATTATTATTGTTTAAAAAGACACTGTCTACATTGGTGGTGCAGCTAGGCATTAACCATCCTCTCCAATATCACAAATAATTCGAGCGGTGACTGCTGTCAAAGAAAAATAAAGAGGGTAATTTCCTTATGAAAAACTACCTTTTAATATTTGCCACCCCAAAGTAAATTCCTAGCTGCACTACTAGGTAGTTCGCATGTGATTATAAAATCTTTAGTACAGACTGTAACATTAAAACTTGAGAAACAACATTTGCAAATCAAAAAAAGTTAGTTAATTTTTGTCTGTGTTATCATGTTAGGAGGAAATGGTTTTTATCATTAATCCATTAAGATCAGATATTAAATTTACCAAAAAATGAAAATACATTGATACAAGCATTTTTGGAAGAAAAAATGTCATTGCTAATTTCTTTTATAAATCATTAACAAAATTTGTGTAAATTTACGGATCACATTTCAGTTTTTTAAACTTCATCGCATAATACAACTATTACAAAACTTAGTATGGTACATAGGCCAGTTTATATACTAACTTGCAAGTAAATTTTTCACGTGAATTTTGGAATGAGGGAGTAACCATAAGCATCTCATATTATGACACATGTAATGAAAAAAGAGGAATTTGAAAGCCTTGGTATATCATATTCACACATATTGAAATATGTCATCAAAAATCTCAAAAAATGTTCTTAAAATGTGTTTACCATAACATGAGCATGACTAAGTAAATTGCTTATAATTCATCAAGTGCAACAACACAATGACTAATCATTTCTTTCTTGTAAAGGTGACAGAAACAAAAATGTTTTGCCAGATGCAATTACTAGGAAAAATATTTCAGCATAAAATTCAATGCTTCCAATCTCATGAGGACATAATCTAGATTCTCAAATGAATACAAAAGTATTTAAGTATGTATTCACAAGCAATCAAAATATTTAATAAAGTATACCTAGGCTCAATGGTCTTCCAAGTTCCATAAGGTTCAGCTTTTGGAGCAGGGCCAAAAACAACAGGTTTCTCATCCTTCAGTGTCTCATAGACTGGCAACTGCTTATTTTCACTACTTTTCGATTGATTCCGCCCAAAGCTTGATTCTGAAAACAAATATGTAGATGAAGCAAACTTTTTGTTAAACCATATTCCACAAATTTCCCATAAAATGAACTGATTAACGTTTTTCAGAAACAAAAGGTTTGACAAGATACTCACTATGCTGATCGGCACCCTTGCTTTTCTTGTTTTTCTTAGATGTCTCAATTACTGGAGTCATGCTTGAAGAGGTGGATGATTTTGGCTCATCGAGAGATTTAGGAAGGGTTCCCATTTCTTGAATGATGTGGGATGTGTAATCTGGATTCAATTCAACGTCTTTTAAGTATGCCTTCATAGCAGCCTACAAGAAATTAACAGGTTGGAATTAAAAATTGAAAAGTATAATTCAGGCATGAAATAAGAAGAGACATTTAAATCGCCCTTGAGAAAATAATAAGGAACAAATCATCCTCATTTTATTTCTTCCACAAGATCATTAGCTTTTCTGTCAACTGCACATTCCTTGCTTTCAAAACAAAAACAATAAAAATGCGCAGCTACTGAGCTATTTGATAATTTCTAGTTCCTCACCTTCTCCATTTTTCGAATTTCTTCATCTACTTTCAACTTGTCCTTTTCTTCCTTGACACTTTTTTTGGTAATTTCCCCTAGTCTCCGCTGAACATTTTCTTTGTGCCTTTTGCCCTTTTCGTGAAACTCGATACTCTACAGTAATTCAAAAAGCAGAAGTAACTAAATGATGAAGGTATTCATATAAATAAAAACAATCCTCTTCCTTATTACCGCAATATTAACCATGTTATAATACAAACTTACTGGTTTATTATCTGCAAGCCAACATTTGCAGAAGTCACAGAATTTCTTTGCCTGAGATTTCCAGTAATCAGCCCTGAAATAGTAAAATTGATCTTATATTCCTTGTACTCTTGAGGGAGAAAGATCTCAAAGGTATCAAAAAAATCATGAACATTTTGTAAAAGAATCACCATCTCCTTTATTTAAGATGATGACTATGGTTACATAGAATTCCAAAAGTAGTATTTTACATTATATGAATTCATTCAGATATTTTAACAAAATTTTTACTAAAAAGAAATATAAATTTAATATAAACAAAGTTTTCTAACAATGAATTTTTTTTAACAATTTCTTGATATATTACACACAGTGCATTATTTGGATGACGTTATACACTTAAACTAATTTAGAATTCATACACTTTCGAAGACATTCAAGAGGAAGGCCAAGTTTTCGTAATTTAAATATGTATCAATTTAAATATTACGTTGTATTTTTCCTAAATGTCAATATATTAAGTTATACCCAGGAATGATCAAATATTCTACATTAATTTTCTATGAAAAATATTACTGCCGAATGGACGGACATCAGAAGAACTATTCTTGAAAAACCAGATGTGCAGTATCACAAATGAAAGTTAAAATTCTTGTTGTTTTTGTGTTACCAGACAAATTATGCTTCAATATTGTCACAAATTTAACATGAGTATTTTGTGACATTGGCTTTTTCTACAATTGTTGTAGATAACAAAAATTTGGCAAATGAAGTCCACAGGACCAAACATTTATAAACAGGAGTGCTAAAACAACCTTGAATATAAACAACAACAACAAGGATCAATATTGATTGACTTGCTACTTTAAAGTCAATAATAGAACAAGTCATTTAACTTCTTATATTTCATCAACAATACTGTACCAATAACTTCAATACAACATACTACAAAATACATATTTAAGAACTGAGATGACGAAAGTGTGGCATATTCATTTAGTTTACAACTGTCATAACTAATGACCATCACTTTCATTAATTACATTAATTCATAATGAATAAATATTTGTTAATGTCTTGCTTCAAGTATGATAAGGAGTTATATTAAACCATAGCCATAAATGGAAAGTAACTTCCACCATCTTGGATAATTCATTTAAAGGTATGAATGAGATGAAAATAATGAAAAAATCATCTCAAACAAACTGCATTTGTCCTCATAAATATGATAAAATTGGTGTTCCGGACAGCTGGAAGTCCAAATTCAGTAAACCCTGAGCTAAGAGCTATCTTTTTAACAACATATCCGATACATTGGCTTAAACTTCCTTTAATTAATTGGAATTTTCATCATCAAAAAATAGCACTAACTTTCGTGAAAAGACCAACATTGTGATAGTAATTAATTTCACACATTATCCTAAATGAGATAATAGTAGGCATGCAAACCAATTTCACAATAACAAAATTCCTCCGATACAAAAAACCAATGGTAAAATCAACTGATTACTTCACATGCTGACCCAATTGAACCTTATTTGCATCACCTGTCAAAATTATCCCACAACCACAAAATACGATAAAATGAGAAACATAAGTATCGAATATATCTTGACATCAATGTGAATGAAATGGGAATGAAACAAGAGAAACATTCAACTCATTTGCACACATTAGGAACATTGAATAAACCCTGCTAGGATTGGATGGCACTATTACAGTATAATTACTCAGAATAACACAATTTTATCTATTTCATTACAAATACAGATAAAATGGATTTGACAACAAATTTTCCTTTTTTGAGTGATATGTCGATATTATTAGAGCTCCATATGTATTGTAAAATTTTTACTAGTATTAAAATAGTATTTGTTGAAAAATGAGAAGTTATCTAAATATAAATGTTTTTAACAACTGTTTACAAATGCGCCTCTACCAAGAATCTCTCTCAAAATTAACTCCAATCTGGTTCCATGACATATACTAGAAGATAATAAATTTTTATAACATCTTTGTGAAGAGACTAAATCAATAAAAATCTTCAGAATATTCACAATAAAGAGTGATCAATTCTCAAATTACAATTTTTGACGAGTTAATAATAAATATAACAAATTTTGTAATAATAACAATTTCCATCAAACCATTTGGATATGTTTAAAATGGAGTTGTTATATGTTTAGTTTGATACAAACAAAAGAGCAAACAAAATTTCCATTCCTCCAGTGATTATTAGACAGTATAAATCATAATCCACTGTGGAAAATATTTTACTTCAAAAGTCGACGTGGTAAGAGCGCATAATTGCAGCTTGAAAATAATGCCTCATCTCCTCCAACAGATATTGCCCTGAAAATTAAGAGGTGCATGAGACAATGAGTTTAAAATTTTCTCACAAATATACGAGATTCTTTTATAAGAAATTTGGTCAAAAGAGGAACGAAAGAGAAACACCATAACTTAATAAGGTAAAAATAAAAACTACAGATACACTATACACAACAAAATCAAAGCAAAATGACAAAACACAAGCGGCGAATTTTTAATCTAAGATAAACTGAGGCACAAACAGACACTTATTATCTGCAGATCCATTTGAAAAACGAAAATTGAGAAACATTCATGCAAATATTTAAAAATCATAATTCACATCAATTTCATGCCACAGAAAAGGAAGCACAATATCACAGGATCAGCAAGTTGTTTCAAACAAACTCCCATTAAAGACCATTACAATTAGGATTATTACCATGGAATAATGCCATTTTAGTGGTCTATTTGTTTGGCAAACCACTTTAACAGCAAAAGGAATAGCTGATAACTAGCTATGCTTCACAATCTATTAATTTTACAAACAGAATCACATTCAAATCTGCCCAGTTGGAGTTCAATAAACATTTGAAAATCATTCAAAAACCAATAGTCTTTGTATATACACTATGTAATAAACACGTTAACAAAATAAACAAGATCAATTACTCATGGGTATAACTACCATGCGGTTCACAAAAATGACCAGATCATGCACACTATGTCAAGTGATTTGAGGGCAGATCCTGAGGGATAATAATATCACCCTTACTCTGGACTGACATAACATACATAGTAAAAACACTAAAATAGCTCATTATGAGACCATGTAATCCATAGTTTACAGATTGTTGGATTACCAATTACAATAATGATTTTACATTTTTATTTTTTAATAATAATTGTGTGGCCCCAAGTAGTGACCTTATAACGCTCCATCCATTTCATTAATTCACAGAATGAATTAGGTTAACAACAATACCAAAAAGTAAAATATTTCAATTTACCGATTCTTAAAATTGACTTTTAACTTGGGATGAATTAATAAATTATGCATTCTCTGCCTTCTTTACTCATTTATAATTATATTCACAATGTAACATGAATCAAATATGCTTAACTCAAAAAATACTTTCTTGTTCTTAGAGCAAATTCATAGACTGGAATTTTATAACGAGTTTCAGCAATACCCCAACTTTGATAACAATATCACAATCAATTCTTTCAACCATCTTTCCGAGATAATTTTAACCATCACAGATACAACTTTATATGTAATCGACAATAATTTCTCAATAAATATAAATTTTCTGCATAAAAATGGCATTAATCTAAACATTTCCTCAAATAGGACCTATAAATGGCACATTAAGGAATTATTGAGCTGTTATTGAGATCTATGGATGATATTCTTAGGTAGATAATATGATGGCACTATGGAAATGTTAATATACTTACAAAAACATCTTGCAAGTTACTTTATATTTGGTTTTCTGACTAGAATAAAGGTAAAAATATAATAAATATGAATAAAGCAAAAATAAAATTAATTTGTAAGCATTTCATGCTATTTAACGATTGAAGCTTTGACTAAACATATTCTTTAAGGGACTCAAGACTATCAAAATGTATCACATTCGATTTAGCACTTGGCTATATAAATTGGTTCTGATTGCAACTTGATAAGAATAAACAAACATGGTATATTATGCTCAAAAAGGCACAAATCAAACCCTAATTTCCACAATCGTTAGCAATTTGGACATGAGCCATTCGTGTAAATTTTGCGTAGTTGCAAAAGTAACGGATAGTGAATATCTTCATCATATTCACAATGTTTTTTTAACTCCATGTGTCGATTCCATACTTTGTCATTGTAGTAGTGATCCAAAGTACAGTGAAATTTCTTTTTGGCCTCATCAAGAAATTTGTCTAAAGTATCACCGCGCCTTGGAGCCATTATTAAGCCAATTCCATTTTCATTCAAAACAGCCCAAATTGTCTCGACCAAATCCTTCCTAACATCATCAAAAAAGAGACAATCGGCACACAACACAATATCATACTTATTGTGAGCATTTTCATATGACATGCAAACACCCCACTGTAAAACAGCACATGTAACAACAGAAGAGCCAAAATCATTATGATTTATGATATGCTGCACATTGTTGACTGACAGTACATTCCCATCAGTAAGGTAAACTCTTAAAGCATTAGTATACTTGGCAACCATTATTCCAGCCAAACACGTCATCCCACCTCCCAGTTCAATCACAGATTTTCCGGAAAAAATATTTAAATTACTAAGGCTGTAATATGCTAAAACCTCTTCAGATGGCCATACACAAACATTGCCAGTGTTATTGAAGCCCATTAGGTCATTTGCAGAAATTTTTTGTGAAATATGTTTGATATTAACAGAGAATTTATCATCGGCTACAGTGCTATAATCAAACCACAAGCTTTCACCATACTGACGATCAAATTCTTGAATGGGGCAAGGAGCAATCAAGCCAAAGCAGGAGAAACGACGCACAGAAACATCTTTCATAGTCCAATCACAGTCTCTCTTCTGCAATACCCGAGCAAGAAGTTTCCAACGGCGACGAGCGTTTTCATTCCTGACTGAATCTTTCTGAGAGATGAGTTGATTGCCATTACATAAAGCAGACATCACCAAAGCAGGTTTCAGCTAGCCTCTTTTGACACCAGACCTACTTGCCATGACTACGTTATGACCTCAGGAAGTGGTCTTTAATTTATAAGTGATTGATGGACTGGAGGTGGGACTCTTAATCCTGTAATGGAAAAACTAATGTTAATCCTCAAAGGAATATCATTACACATCAGCTGGATTAGCTTGGGTAGAATACCCATTAATATTTCTTTTAAAGCAACAGAAGCTTTTACCATTTACTTTCTAGTCCTGGAATGCTGCATCTAACATCACAAATGTTCACTAAATTTGAGTTGTGAGGCAAAAAAAACTAGTTTTACTAATTCAAATCCAATAATTTGCTCAATGTTTAAAAATTCTTTTTCTAAAAAGAAGAGAATAACTGTCAAAAATACATAACATCAGTAATTCCTTTTTAAAGAAAAAGATACGCATCTCCAAAAGCAGCTTTCAATAATCTAAGAGTAAATTGTTTTAGTGAACCTCTTCAACACTTGTGAGTAACGATGGAACAATGTTATAATATTATGCATTTGGCATTGGGAGTGAAAATAATGGTGAGTGATATTTTCCTTGGAAGCATGCATAAATATGCTATAAAAATCACCATGGCAGAAAAAACAAACACATGCAGTTTATGGTATTCTTCATCTACATGAGTGAAAACTCAAACAGCTTCACATAAAAATTATTCTGCCAAAACTACAATGCTCTATTTATGTAAGCAGCATTGGGCTAGAAGGTAAAAAGATAGCAACTACATAATTGCGGCTACAATTCACAAATTTTATTAAGTACCTTCACAATGTTCTCCATGATCTTCCGGATAATGTGAAGAAAACTATCCTCAACTAAAAATTTAAACAATGTTCTTATGATGAAGCAATAAATTAATTTCTCAGAGCTGAGTCAATTTATGAGAATGCACATGTTTACTGTGTTCCACTTTTCTTGAAATGTTTACATAAATACAATCTTAATGTTTCTACATTATATAAATATAGAATGATTACCAACATTACAGGTCTTTAACAAAAAATGAGTATCTATAGAATTTCATAATCTGAAATATGTACTCTAAACAATACACATTAGTTTTTTATTATTAAGTATCTAAAATAAAGTGTTTGAATAACATTGCCATTACCATTAGGTTGACGATTTTAAAACCCAAAACCCATTTTGGATTTAAACAAATCTTTCAAATAAATAATTGTTCTCATATGTTCTAAAACATTTCCTTCCTCTGGTGCAATTTGATGATACAAACAAAAAGTTTACAAATTTTTCACTTCAATTTATGGCTTGGTGCATAGAAAAATACAGATGTACACAGGACACATCTTGACAACATGTATATTAATATCTAACGATTAATACGGATGACTCTACATATAAAAGTGATGGTTCACAATGTCATAGCCCTCCTGGGTCAGGTACATATCAAGGTACAAATAAAAACAAACTTGCAACTACAAAATAACAATATGGTCATCAGGTGCTTAATGTTACATGCACTAAACAATGAAGGATAACAGAATACAACAGACCAACAGGTTTCAGACACACTATATGAGTGAGGGTGCTTCCCATGTTTCTGAATTACCAAAACTAGGATGGAATTAAACCTGAGATTTGATCAGAGAATTTCTCCGTACATACTAAACTATGGTAAATTAACTTACAATAGAATGACATAAGATAACAAAAATACCATAATAATACATGGAGACAGGCCTAAAATATACATCATATTATCCTAGTAACACAACACAGATTCTTTCGTTCAGAAAATTAAAATTTCTTAAGTAATTGTAAGTTTACAGAGGTATGGCCATAGACTTGAATTTCCACTGTAGCCACAAGTATTTCAATACAATTTTGCTCGTACTGCCGATGATAAAATGTCACTAAGTATAACTGGCAGTCATGAAATTTAGAAAAATTGCGTAGTGGTATATATATAACGACATTCGCATTAACAAATAATATTTTGCTACATTTAGTGTTTGCATAGTTTCATAATAAGTTTATCCTTTATACTATAAAAATACGCTAAAATAATGTTTATTGGAAATAAAACTTGAGAAAATTGTTTCTTTACACATCAGGAACGCATAAACACAAATATGAAACAATTCAAAGAGAGTATGTACTAAATACTTACATGCTTCAAGATTCTGCCTTCACATAACACCTCAAGTACCTTTCACTGCCTGGCTTGAACTGCCCCTAAAACAACGAAACCTAATCGATTTTGAAGAACCGATAGCGCCGATTGGCTTGCTGCAATGGAATAACGTATGTAGTAAAGAAACGAATTAAATATATAGATGGAGACAACCGCTAGCTGACGAGATGTAATCTTCTAAGTTAAAACATATTTATGAGTAAATACAGAAATGAATTTCCTATCTATTCTTATAAAAGTTATAAATGTAAGTAAAACATGTGCTAACAGTCATTTGAATAATTATTATAGCATAAATAAAGCATTCGAGCTAACATTAATAGTTTAATCAACTGCCGCGATCGACTCAGAGAAAAAACAAAATTATATCTATTTATAAATGCACCTTGAAAATGCGCAATGTGCTTGTCTAATGTTTCAACGATAGGACGATAGGAACGCTCTCTGTCTTTATGTTGTTATTAGCAGAAATTACATAAAAGTGTGTATCATGGCAGTTATTAGCGAAATAAAAGGGGATCAGGAAAATCTGAACGAAATGGAACCGGAATCTGATGGAAATCAATCTTCTAGTGAAACAGGAGAGCACAATGAAGTAATTTTTTATTTTAAATTCATTGTTTTTGTGTATGCATATTATATGTTTTCCATGAAGCGATTCTTCAACCACGTAACTAGGAATGGCCTTTAAAATGTTCTCCGTAAAACATTTAAGGACAGGTTTTCCCTAAAGTTCTGCTGTTTACAAAATTATAATTTTGAATTAGATTTCTACCAGCCACCCGCGTATATGGAGATTACTTCTAGTTAGATATATAAAATTATTTATTCTTTTAAACCCGGTATCTTCACTTTAATTCCGCAGTCCCGAAAAGGAAAGTATCGTAGATTAGATACTTATGTGAAGCTTCACAGAAACTGAACATTTGGTTCTTAAAGTTTATTTGTCATGACTCACATTTATGGTGTATGTCATCATTACCACTAGAACTTGGGATGTCCAATTTTATCTCTTGCTTTAAAATGTTTTTGCCAATGGATTGACAGTTGATTTTCCTCTACTAATTGTCAACTGTATACGTTATTATTTTTGGCCCAGCTAAAAATTGATTTTCTGATGTCATGTTATCCATGTAGAGAATAATAAATTTTTTAAGTGATATTTATTTTTTATTTAACTATTCTTTTTCTTCGAACAATTCTTTTTCTTCAGGTATCTACTGAGGGCCAACAAAATCAGCAAGCAAATCAACCTACAAAACTGGAATCTTTTTTTGCTTTCGCAAAATCGTTAGTTATCAGAGGTCTTGTAATGTATTTCATAATGTCATTTTTCCGTCGACCTTCGACTTCTCCAGACACATCTGTCAATAATAATCCTAGCAGAATAGAAGCCATAAATGTTTTTGAAAACGGAACTTTAATGGTACAAAAACTTGTCTATTGTAAAACATGTTTTAATAATCATCATCAGATGTAATTACTAATATGATACTTTCCTATTAGGATCTGTATGTTTACGTGTCAGAAGAAGATGTTTTCAAAGATTTTAACAATTCTGAATCCTTAGTTTGGGTTCATAAAAATTTGGCATATGGTGACTGGACAGCTGGACCACAAGGAGATGGTACATACACCCAAAGTACTGTAATCAAAGCATCCGAGGTCAGTGCAAAGTAACCTTCATTATCGTTTTCAAAAATTTTGATCTTTGTTTAAAAGTCTTGTTGATGGTTTGATTTAATATTTATTGATTCTAGATCTTAATAATTTACATATGATTGCTCTTATTTACAGTTAACAATTATTTCTTCCAGAGTTGAAAAGTATGAATGCTGTTTTTTCAATTTAAAAAATCCTTATTATCATAATGATCAAATATGTATTTCATTAAATCCTTTTTGTTTAATATTGATAATTTCTTGCCTATATGGGAAAAAAGTCATAAGAAAGTGTTAATTGCTCTAAAGAAGCTCATTGGACACAATTTTTTAAATGTGGCACATTTATTTCCAGGCCCTTCAAAACAATGGATCTATTTTTCTCCATGTTTATGTCACCAAAAAAGGAAAATCTCCTGATCCAAGTTCAGGAAAGGGGCATTACTCATCAAAGCTTGTATCATACAGTAAGAGAATGTTGAACAAATTCAAAAGGCAGAGATATACAAAAACTCATAATTTACTGACGGGAGAAACAGCTGCATCAGAGGAAGAAGTCAAGGTTTTTACCATTATTTTCATATTATTTAGTTGAACTCTTTTAAATAACTTGAATTATTTTCTCTAATCATGATGTTATGCAATTTATATGATATTGAAAATTAATATATTTTTCATCCTTCGTGTAGAATTTGGGATTTTAACTTGAAAATTAATTTTGGGAATAGCAATTTAAATTTGTTTTATTCTCTAGTTTTTTTGGTATATCAATATTTTATGTTCAAATACTATTAATTCATGCTACATTGTTTTGCAAACTTCTATGAAATACTATAGATTAATTAGTTATTTATTTGTGAAGTATCAGGCATGAAGTCTTAGCTCTGTATTTACTTTATTTTTCGTAGTGTTTAATTTATGTGTAAAGCATTTGCATTATTTGTCAAATGTACTCATTCTTGTATGACTTGAGAGTGAATTTGTGGTGCATTCTTTTATCTTTGTAGCCTATTTTTGTGACCATTGATGATAACCATTATTTAACTACATTTCATCCCATGGATAAAACAAAAGGATTGCTAGCAGTTTTTCCAAAAAATACATTTATGCTTTCAGTTTGTCTGTGTGTCTGATGTGCTAATTCCTAAACAATAGTGGATAGAGATTTGTTTTTTTTTTGCCATCCCATTTAATATTGTCTCGTTGTACACATTTTATCAGTTTGTCGGTGTCTAAAATTTTTGAAAATCACCATTTACTGTCTGTTATTCCATCATTTACTGTCTGCCTCAGCATTTCTTTCCTTACCTGTTTTTCTCTTTATAATATAAAATTCTTGTGTGTAAACCTAAGTGTCCCATGCCTGATTCTAAGGTACTTTTAGAAGGGTTAGAGATCTGAAATTTGGCATGCTGGTTTTTAATCGCAAAGAAAGCATTTTTCTGAGGGACATCAATGAAAAATTCTAACTACCATAACAACAAGCCCAAGGCTCTTAAAAAGGAAATGGCCATCTAATTAAAGATTTCATTGGCTCAACACTTTCAATAATAATTATGAACTTCATAATAAATTATTGATCTTGATCTAATCAACTCATAACAAATGCTTTGACTAAATGTTTCGTTTTTGTCGATGCTTCTCATTTTTCCACCCTCTTGACTTTTGACTTCTTTTCCGCTCATTCTTTGTTTGTCCTGTTTTGGGATAATGGAGGAAGATGGGAATATGGGGTAAAGGGGAGAGTGAAAGAGAGACAGACAAACGACTTTATTTAGGGCAAAATTGAGACTATATAGTCCCTTCTTACATTTAACCCTTTTGTCATATAATTACAATATTTACATATTTAAAATTAATTAATTACAAACAAATGTTAATTACAAGTTAATTGTATATTGGTTAATAGATCATAGAGCAAGAATATTGTTAGTTTTGTGGATCGAAAAAAAACTGTGTATCAGCTATGTTTTAACACAGAAAAAATGTCTCACCGCAGAAAACACCTATGAAAAGAAGAGAGGTGTAAAAAACCGTGAAAAATTCCTAAATAGTTCAGAGAAAGAAAGAAAAACAATTTGAGAGAAACAGAAAAAAAATCATTTATAAATATATACATATGTACATACATTAATATCCATATAAGGGAGGGGGTGAGAGGGAAGGAAGGAGGGAGGGAGAAGAGAAAGGGAGGGACATGGAGAGAATGAGGGAAAGCGGGAGGTTTAGTAGGAAGGAGGGATATAGAGAGGTAGGAAGGGAGTGGGAGGTAGGGAGATAGAAGCCCGAAAATAGGGCTAGATGTAATTTTCTACCTTATAAATATACACCGAAAGGAGGAGGTTAAGGCTTGCACATGGGCAGGAGATGAATTTGCCTCACGGAGCAAGGCATGGGATTGACACATGTAGCATGTAGGGGCGGAGCCCCTAGTATTTTCATATTAATCTCACAAAAATTGTAAAATAATTTCACAACTAAATGTAAAAAATATCTACACTCTTCCTATTAATGTGATATAATCATAATATATAGAATTGAAATTAATTTATGCAATTTCATGTGTGCATCATTGAAATATGGCAAAAGTTAAAATAGTATTTATTGTGCTTCATAAGACTTAACAGTTTTAAATTCTGCTTATTGCTGATTTAATATCTTGGATCATTTTTAACTGTAATTGAAAAACATTTTTGCAGAAAGCAGAGACAATGAAAGAAGAAATTGTTTCACACTGGCATCCCAATCTTACAATTAACTTGGTAACTGATCAGACTCGTTGGGTCTTAGGAGCAGTTCCTCCTCCATTGGATGAATGTAAGTTCATAATTATATCATATGAATTATTCAGCGAATTTAAAATACATGGTGACCTCTAATTTTGGAATCTATGGAAATGATAAAATATTTTGGAGATTGAAAAACTTATTTTTATTTTAATGTTAGCTGTATGTCAATTAAAATTCCATGGAAATTTTCAGATTAGATTGAATTTTTTGATAAATGAATGACCATATTTACTTAAATCTAAGACGAGGTTTTTCCAAATTTCAGCCTTTGAAAATTGAGGGTCATCTTTTATTTGAGTAGGAAGTAAAATTACACATTTAATCAATGCTTTTATGATTAATAAAACATGAGAAAAAGTACTTTAATGTACTACAGTTTTTATTGCAAAATCATAATATCTCTACATAACATAAAAACATAATGGTGATCATGATCATCATATGTAACGCTGTCTTTGACCCTACACTGCATTACTTTCAATCACATTTTAAAATTATTTAGAATCATCATACATATATGGGATCTGGCCAGATGATGCCATATCATGTGCAAAACCGGTCGCAAAAATAAATTATTGTGGAAAAGTACTCTGTACCTACTTCCATGAAGTCACGCCTGACTTGATTAATTATAAAAGAGCATTGTTATATATAATTGATATAAGGAAATTATTAAAGAGAGCATTGCACTAAGAAGTCGATCATTAAAACTTCAACCTCAGAGCGGAGAGATGCTGCGATAACTGCTGTGATTAAAAGAAAAAGAAGGAAAATTGTAGGCATCCTTTATGGGAAATGCATATAAAACGATATTGAAAGATTCGGCGGTTCTTAAATGTTTATCTCCGAAACTATAAGCTGTAATTATATGGTCCCAAGGCCTTTTTGTGGTAAATGTTGTCTTCTATCTAAATAGGTATTTAAATCATTACCTAGCATGTCATATAAGAGCCTGGGAGAGAACAATATGGTTTTATAATTGTTGTTTGCCGATAGAATTGTCATTGCAATCGATTTAAACAAAATATGTGATATTATATACTTGGGATATTCTCGAATTTTTATCTC
This sequence comes from Tanypteryx hageni, assembly GCA_028673005.1. NCBI lineage: Eukaryota > Metazoa > Arthropoda > Insecta > Odonata > Petaluridae > Tanypteryx > Tanypteryx hageni. Next base: position 12,794,752 of record CM054112.1, read on the forward strand.
CAAAACTATAAGTCGTAATTATCTGGTCTCATGGACTTTGTAGTGATAAATGTTGTCCTCTATCTGAATATTTTTTAAAATTTATACCTCAGAACATATGAGAGAGAAATATGTTTTTTTAATTTTTGTTTACTGATAGAATTGATATAGCAATCGATGTAAACGAAATATGTGATACTATGCTTGGGATTTTCTTGAATATTTATTTCCAAATCTATAAGTCATAATTATGTGGTCTCGTGGGCATTATTGTGGTAAATATTGTCCTTCATCCAAATAAATTTTTTAATCCTTACAGATCGTATAAGATAGATAGATATACATCTTTATTAGGGCGAGATTGAGACTAAACAGTCTCCTCTTCCATCTAACCCATAAGCTAGGGAGAAAAAATATGGTATTTAATTGTTCTTTGACAGATATGAGAGTTCGTTTATTTAAGCACTTATACAAAGTGGAAATTATAATTGATGGATGAAGTTCAGAATCACAAATGGGCAATAAATTTTAATAAGGAATACTAATACTTCATTTAATTAAAATCTGCTCAGTAGTTTCATTGATTAAGCATGCAGACGGATGGAGGTGATGTGCCCATAAGGCATTCCACTACTTTGCTTCGCTGGTAAAGAGAGCCTAATTAAGCTAGGAGACCACAGGAAAACTATTTCATTTTCACTCACCGTCCTAAAACAAAATGGCGGTCATTTAAAAATTTGTATTTTGAAAAGTACGTCGAAGAAAAATATTTTATGAACAAAAAATATGCATCTTGATAAGAGCTATCCCAAAAAATTATTTTCTGTTTAGCAAGCCGCATAGTGCCAAAGTCACTGGAGGGTGGGGTTGACGCGCGTAGGGGTGACGTCCCTACTAAATAACATAATAAAAATGCATGTCTTTTGATACTGTAAGCAGTAGAAAATTATTAGCCATGAAATATTCGTATATTTTTCTTGTCAGAGCCCTCTAACTTATTTGCTGTGATAACGCTTATGTTTGTATGAAATCATCTTGTTACCAAACCAGTGGGATTGAAGAGGATAGGAAATGGCTGTTTTGGTAACCTTGAATATTTTGTAACAAGTGTGCTCATCCCCAAATCTTCTTCTGATTATATCCTTCCTTTTTCAGATATAGAATTCACATCTGGGGGTAGTCACTACAAGCCTGTAGTATATCTGAATGACTATTGGAACATGTTAAGGGATTATCAGCCCATCAACCACACAACCAAGTGAGTTAACATCTGATGTCATAGTGTTCAAACTACAGTCAATTTCAGTTATACCAGATCACCAGGGGAGGGCACCAAAAATCCATTATAACCGAAGTCCATAATATCCGAGGTTCAGTTAAATTACCATATTTTCTGGCATATAAGATGCACATTTTTTCAGAAAAATTACCCCTAAAATTATCTTGCATCTTATATGCCTAAGGTAAGATTATTACTGCTCTCAATACTAACACTAAGGAACACATTGCCAAAATGGAATAATTGGCAGTCTTATGTTGTAAAAATCTATAAATATACATTACAATTGATAGTGAAACTTTTGTTAATATATGCAACAATACCTTATGCAACGTGAATTCCAAGGACACATTTTCATTATTACACTTTAATACATGTGCACTCACAGTGATTACAATTTTGGCACATTTGCAATGTTTTAATTCCTGCTGAGCCCATTGAATAGCGCGATTAATGCCACGGAACAGTAGAATTTATGTAGATGTCATAAATATTTTATACATATCTAGGATAAATAATGTTACGTATATTGAAATTGCAGTGGCTACAAGAATGACAAGATATGCCTACACTATTATCTATAAGCTCCAGACGATTCAATATGCAAAAACGCACAGAAACCGAGCATCAGCACATCATTTTGTTCCACCTCCCACAGAAAAAATAATTCCTGAATGAAGAAAACGAGGAAAAACTGAAGCGGAGAAAAGAGAAACATATTCTTCGTAAGCTTGGTCTTAAATGGCCACAACTATAGCGCATTTCACGTCATCTGTGCACTACGTGTTCTTATGGGGGAATCAATATCTCATGTTATTTCCCTATACTGCTAATTCTCGGTGTTGCCAATTCATGCAAAATCAAGATATTCATTGTTTTTGGCATAGTTACTCACTTAAACACCTAATGAAGGATTGGAAATTAACAAAATGAGTAAGAAAATAGACTGAATAATTTTTTAAACTGAAAAATTGCCTATTTTGCATGGTTAAACAATAGTTCCCATGTTTTCATCGAAAATATCAAGTTTCTTCCTCTGCGTCAATATTTGAACGGCCAAATTTTGCAGTCTATTCACTGAAATCACACAAAACTTTTTCTATAGCTTTTGCAAGTGTTCCTTAAGACATACATACCATTAAAAGGAACATGTAAAGCAATTCACTGTTGTTAAAAATTAAATAAAACCAAAGGAGGCTCTCACATTCTGCATCAGTGCACAAAATTTTCACTCTCTTGCTAACTTATGTACTATTAGGAATAGGTGGGTATTGTATGTGAATGAAATGGTGAGAAATGTTTAAAGTTATTTTTGAAAGTGGAATTAACTCAATATCTTCATTGGTTTTTGAGATATGGAATTTTATATTTGAGCATGAGACACTTCTGCTGCCTCGTCAGAACTTTTTTGTGGGCCACGAAACGTAGGCCAAGGAGACTTAATTTCTCTTTTCATATCTTCTGTTTGGGGACTTATACTCTGCATGTGAGCTTCAATACATACATAAGAAAATAGGATTTGAATATGAGAGAAGGGGGAAATCTAACACTGAGAAATAGCAGTATAGGGAAATAACATGGGATAGCAATTCTCCCATAAGGACATGTAGTGCACGGATGATGTGAAATGCACAATAGAGAAGGAAATGATAGATAGTAGAACAGAAGAAGTTTGGTAATGCTGTATCAATCAAAATCGTTATGTACGAGACAGAAGGAGTTGAAGAAGAAAAAGTAGTTGAGCGTATGTATCTTTATGATATATGCATTCCATTTATCATTTATTCCATTAAATTAAAATCTCATCTTGCACTTAAGTTTAAGTGAGCACTATCGGTAAATGGTATCCATACGTGCGATGTGTGCGGTGTACTCCAGCAGCTTAATTATCTCTTCTCCAGCGAAGCCCAAGAACGTCTCGATGAATGCCGCCAGGTTGTTATGGCCTGCATCATTATACTCATTTTGACCCACACAGAATCTTTCACAGGCGCTGGAGTAGCAGGGTTCGAGACAGCATGAAAGCTGGGGGAGAGAGGAGGTCGGTGAGCTAGGCTGGAGAAGAGGGACACAGGAAAATTCCACGACTCCTGTGTCAAAAATGTTACAGCCGAGGAAAATTAATGTTAGGGAATGCCGCAGAAATCCATTATAACCGAAGATCTGTTGTATGGAAGACCGGTATAACTGAGATAGTTACAGTGATATAGCATAGTGAAATGGTCGGGGAATGAAAAAAATCCGTTATATCCAAAGATCCGTTATAGCCGAGGTTAACTGTAACAAGTTATGCATAGAAGTAACTCTTTGGTCTCTTAGTCCCCGTTTACATGTTCCTGTTTTCGTGCCTGAAAACAGGCGCCTGACTCACAAGCAAATTCCCGCGATAGAAGGCATCAGGAATGAAAGGAGTGCGACTACCGATTCCAAGCCTGAGTCCAAGGTTGAGGACTGCCATGTGACACAGGTGACGTTTTTGTTGCGCGTCGCATTAAGGGGATCTCCACGAGATTTTTTTCAGGGGAGCTTATCTCTTGAAACGAAACCCCCGTTAGAAGGTACTTTGCAATACCTAATCAGGAAGCGCATACGGTGGCGGAAGTTTTGACAACGCACTGGGTTAGCAGGTATGGTGTTCCTAGAGAACTTCACATGGATCAAGGGTGTAATTTTGAATCCGGAGTTTTTCAAGGAATGTGTCGCATATTGGGAATGCGGAAGATGCGGACCACACCCCTCCACCCGCAGTCAGATGGGATGGTAGAGCGGTTTAATCGAACGCTGTTGGAGCACTTGGCCAAAATGTTGGATGAGCGCCAAGACTGCTGGGACATCCACATACCACTATTTTTAATGGCCTATAGAGCAGCCATTCATGAGGCAACGGGGGAGACTCCCTCGCGTATGGTGTTTGGTCGCCAGATTAGACTCCCTTGTGACATTGAGTTCGGTCAGCCAGGGGAAGCGGAAACAGATACCAGTGATTACCTATCGGAATTACGAGAAAAGATGGCGTATATTCACTGCCATGCAAGAAACCACCTTCAGATAGCCACAGATAGGATGAAAAGTCGATATGACGCCTGGGCGAACCCTAGTGAATTTGCTGTGGGAAATCTCATGTGGCTTTATAACCCACAACGGAGGAAAGGAAGATCCCCCAAACTTCAGCCGAAATGGGAAGGTCTGTACACGGTCATAACAAAAATCAATGACGTGGTGTATAGAATACAGCGCAGTCCGAAGGCGAAAATGAAGGTTGTGCACATCAACAGAATCGCTCCATACCATGGAGCGCAGCAATAACGCAGTTCGAGGAGAACTATTTTTTTTGTTGGGGGCAGTGTGGCGACCAGCGGGAATAGGGCGGTGCATAGGCCCATTTTAACTGGCCATGGATAGAAATTTCGAGCAGGCAGACGACGGTTAACGGCCGCGGTCGGGTATAAAAGGAGGCTAAAGTGAGACAGGGAGAGAGTCGACCCGCGACACCGAGAAGTGAAGGACCGCAAGAAGAGAAAGCGAGTATGAGGTACATGAGGAAGCGACCAGCGGCAGGATAGCGGAAGAAGAGGAAGGAAGTGGAGGAGATCGGAGGAAGGCTTGTCGGAGCGGCGGCAGGAGAGCGGAAGAAGAGGAAGGTAGCAGAGAACGGCTTGGTGGAGAGAAGGAAGCTCGGAAAATAAAGAAAAAGAACGGATAATCGGTGTCGTTTCATTCCCGTCGATCCCTCCGTACCCACGAGCACGTAACAATATTTTGATTTGTTTGGCAGTTAACAATTCATAAAATTTAAACAATTAGGTAAATGCTTAGATACTATGGTGCGAGTTAGAGAGCTGAAATTTTCAAGTTAATTAGAATTTAGTATATTTAAACGAATAAACATTTCAATGTATCTATGAAATTCTTATTGCGGCAGTTAAAAATTATTTAAATTTAAACAATTAGATAAATGTTATTTCACTTCTAAATGTGCTACAAATTTAAAATTTTGCATAAATGTGAGGTATTATTAACCCAATGTGGAAAACATATAATATTCATAAAACTGCAAAAATTAGCAATTGTTTTACATCATTATTGTTCCATAAGGAAAAAAAGAAATTTGCTCCCTAAGAGAAATACTTTGAATTAAAGAAATATTTCCCATGATGAAATATCTCTTTAAAAATTTAATGTTTTTTCAAGGTGAGATGAAATGCTTGCAGTATGCAAGCACCTCCTACTAGTATGTTATATCCTCCTCCTCTGTAAGAAATGTCGATATATAATGATAACATATAGGAGGATACTAATGTTTAGGCACTTCCAGATGAGCTGGAGATTCAAAATTTTTTCTTTGGTAAGATTTTGTGCAAAACCGACTAGAAAGAACGAAAATATTGAAAAACTGCAACAATGCGGCCGCTCTAAATTCGCAATTGTTTAAACAAATTTTCAAGGTTTATCTATTTCCAAATGTGCTACGGAGCCAGAAATTTTTTTAGAGGTAGGATTTGTAAAAAAAAACGAAATGTGGATTTAACAAATTTTGATATTTTAATTTGTTTCGCAGTTAGAAATTCTTCAAGTTTAATCAAATAGGTAAATGTTTTGATACTATGAGGGAGGTTAGAGAGCTGAAATTTTAAAGTTATTTAGAGGTTAGTCTATATAAACAAATAAACATTTCAATGTATCCATGAAATTCTTATTGCGGTCTTTAAAAATTATTTAAATTTAAACAATTAGATAAATGTTATTTCACTTCTAAATGTGCTACAAATTTAAAATTTGGCAGAAATGTGTGGCATTGTTGACTCAATGTGGAAAAAGTATAATATTCCTAAAATTGCAAGAATTAGCGATTGGTTTACTCCATTATTGCTCCATAAGGAAAAACGAAAATCGGTACTGAAGAAATTTTTGAATTAAAGAAATATTTCACATGATGAAATATCTCTCTGAAATATTAATGTTTCTTCAAGGTGAGATGAAATGCTTGCAGTATGCATCGAAGGGACACATACAAAACACACACACAAAAACACGAAAGCTTTTCGAGCATATTCCCAGTGATGGAGAGAGAGTAACTATGTATATATATCCTATATCCTCTGTAAGAAGCAGCTATTCATAATACATATCGATACATTATTTTTTTGCCATCCCCTCTCCAGAAAACATTTTTTATGATTTTGAATCATCTGGAAAAAAATATTTTATATCAATTTACAGTTGACTATTTCCTTTGTTCCAGTGCATGGGTAACTTGTTTTCAAAGTCTTTTAAAGAATTTTGCCAGTTTTAAGTGAATTGGTAAAAGAAAGCCTCATTATTTAATTTTATTCACAGGGAACTACAGCTGACATTGACCTATCAGCCGCTATCATTATTCCGTTGGCAGTTATATACAGCCCAAGCTATGAGAAACAAGTGGACTGTAAACATGCTTGGAGACACCTTTGCTGAAGAAGATGATGAGGACCAAGACACATTGAAAGAAGCTCTTTTGGAAACATCTCCATATCTTCTGGCTATCACAATAGTTGTTTCTACACTTCACAGTGTATTTGAACTTCTAGCATTCAAAAATGGTAAATAATTCAAATCTTGTGTCATTACATCCATAATCAGTGATGAATTTGATGAGTAATTGAGGACTACCAGAGGTATTATTAACTTGGAAATCTTAAGGTAAATAAGCAGATTTTATTGTTAATTAATTTTCCTTTCAGATATTCAGTTCTGGAACAACAGAAAATCTTTGGAAGGTCTGTCAGTACGATCTGTTTTCTTCAATGTATTTCAATCCCTCGTAGTGCTGTTGTATGTTCTTGATAATCCCACAAACACCATTGTGAAAATAAGCTGTTTTGTTGGCTTAGGAATTGAAGTATGGAAAATCAACAAGGTATGTTTTCTTTCTCGGCTGTGAAATTTTGTTTGGTATTAAATGAACATGTCATAAAAGTTTCCTTTTTTCCACAAAAGGTTATGGACATAAAAGTCAATCGTGAAGAAAGAATTTTTGGTATGCTACCTCGCATTAGCTTCACTGATAAAGGCTCTTATGTGAACTCCAGCACTAGGGAATATGACATGATTGCGTTCAAGTATTTGTCATGGGCACTATTTCCTCTTCTTGGTGGTTATTCTGTGTATTCGTTGCTGTATGTGGAGCATAAAGGATGGTATTCATTTATCCTTTCCATGCTTTATGGATTTCTGTTAACTTTCGGTAAGTTTTCATTGTAATTACTACATTTTACTGTGTATTATATTTTAACCGTAGTTCAAATTTTACAAACATGCAGTTAATTTTTATGTATTGCTTTAAATCTTTTTAGGTTTTATAATGATGACCCCTCAGCTTTTCATCAATTATAAAATGAAGTCAGTCGCTCATTTACCATGGCGTATGATGACCTACAAGTTTCTCAATACCTTTATAGATGATATTTTTGCATTTGTTATTAAAATGCCTACAATGTACAGACTAGGGTGTTTCCGTGATGGTAAGGCCATATCTATATTATGTATAAAGTTGCTTATTGACCAGTGAATTACTGTGATGCTGATTGTATAGCATCATTATTTTGATGCTAATTGTTTATTTATAAGAAACTATAAAAATATTTCTATGCTCTGAACCTTCATGCTTTGTTAATTATTTTCAGATATTGTGTTCTTCATTTTCCTTTACCAACGCTGGATATACAAGACTGATCCTACACGTATAAATGAATTTGGTTTCTCTGCTGAAATGGAAGAAGCAGCTGCAGCCAAATCTAAACAAATTAATGGTGTTCCTGCAATTGAGCCTGCATCTTCCAATCCATCAAAATCACCATCTCGAAAGAAGAAGGATTAATAATTAATTAGTGTTAGCTGAATATGTCATGGCTACTAAAATATTTTAATTAGATGATATTGTGCAAAAAGTATTAAGTGAGTGTTGTCTTTGACCTGTTAACTGGGTGGTGGAACTTGTGTCCATCAAAGTTAACAATTGAAGTCACTTTGGTGAGTTGGTGCTGTCATTAACAACTCACTATTTGCATTTTCTCAGTGAAGTGTTTTAATTTCATGTGAAACTTGGTGGTAAATATGCTGTTTCAGCCATTGAAGGATCACTTTTTTCTTTTAAATGCTAATTTGTTTATGATATTCTGAAAAGTATTTCTTACAATCAGAAACCAATGTTATGAACTGCACAAAATATTTTATTTAAGTCATTGCCATAGACTATTTAACCTTGCTAACATAATTTATACGTTAATGTAATTTTCGCATTGTGTATAACAAAGTACCACATTTTCCACTTGATTATTTTTCAGGTATATTGAATTATTTTTCATTGACTTTTTTTCTGGTTTTTTTATTCGTTTGTTGAAGTTTATTCCAAATGTGCTGTCATATCAAGCAATCATTCATTTAATAAGCAGCCAGCATGTCCTACGTGTCAATCATGAAAATGGCTACCATTCCAGTGAAAGTAGTGTAAATTGTATTCATAGAGAAGTTGAAAATGAAGAAAATTATAACTTGCTGTCCTTTTTTATGTACTTCTCAGCTTTAATTGATGAAGACGAAAGAGTTTTGTTTTTATATCCAGAATTCAATATCATCTTTAAAGATGTGTATTATACATAAATGTTGATTACAAACTGATGCCTTTTTTATTTATTTGATGCTTTATGTACTCGATTATTCATTATATTTTCAAATTGTGATTTCCATACCAGAAAATTTCATAAATCTACATTGACTGTGTGAAGGATAAAATTAATTACTGAAAATCTTTTTAACAGGTTGCTTCTTTACAGTGTACATCGGGCATCATCTGTGGCCCCATCACTCGCAAATAGGGCTTGATTTTCGGAATTAAATGGTTTTTTTGCAACTTTTTGTTTTTCTTGATTTGACAACACTTTTGTTCATCCCTTTTAGAGGTTAAATGTTGAATGCTTCAAACTGAGGAGGACCAGCCATAGTGTGTGGTTATAAGGCTCCTACCAACTACAGTGGAATCCCAATTTAAGGTTTTCCCGCATTTAAGGTTGTTTTTTGTGGCCCTGACCAAAGCTCCATATAAATAATGTATTATATTACCCGATTTAGTGTTTCTCGATTTTGTGAATTGCCTGCATTTAAGGGACACAATTCTCATCCCTAGACGGACATCGCCTCGATTTAAGGTGTGTTTACATTATGCAATGCTAAAATATATTATTTAGTGGAGTTGTAGTAATTCACACTATCCATCAACGACACAACACATACCAGCATTGTTACATTAAATGAATTCAAATAATTAATATTTTGTTTGTGCCGTGTTTTCTCAATCCACCTTGAGTCCTTAAGGCTGGCTCCCACTGGTGCATGGTGCGGCACAAAATATTTTTTCCATGTTATTAAATGAACCCACTCCCATTGAAGCCGGAGCACGGCATTCCTCTGCAACTTCTCTGCAGTGGTTTGCACAGAGACAATATTAGGTGGCCATATGTGCAGGGGTTTGTCCGCAGACTTGAGCGGCAGATAAATTCTGTGGACTTATAGGTCGACCGGACTCAAAAGACCCTTCTAGCAAAAGTGGGCGGAGCAAAGGAGGATGCCGTGAGCTCACTGAGTACCCCCACTCTTTCGGCTTCGGATAACTTCATACCTTATGGATGCTCACGCCTGACGAAATTCTCACGCGGGATAATTGATGAATTTTCTGTTTAATATTTCATGATTATTTATCTGTTGTGTTTATAAAGTATTTTTGATTGCTGAATGATGGACAGTAACAAGTATCAAATCATTTATTATAATAAATATGCATATTTTAATTTCTTAAGTTCAAGCAGACGAGTATCATTTTGCGAATGTACGCAGATATTATTCCATGAAATATCGGTTAAGTATTTTTTAATTACATAAGTAATAAAATTAATGTCACAATTAATAAAGAATTCATTCACCATTACCAGGAGAAATATGTATAAAATGAAAAAGATTTTCCAAAACGCGTTCTGACGCTGCGTCCCAGATGTCCTCTGAACCCAAAAAGAAAAACCAATAAACTGCGAATTCTAAAAGGCTGAAACACGTGCCATTCTAGCTATTGAAAAGGAGGGGCCATAAACGAAAGAAATCTTGTCGTAAAGCGTAGGCACAGGAGCCATGATGAGTTAAAATAGTGAAAAATATTTGCCAATAGCGAGAGGTTACATTGTGCTGTGCGTGAATGTTCTCATATTTAGAACCTTTCAGAATCGGTACTTTTTTAAGATTATAAGGTGGCTCAGTTGAAGGGACTGAATCTCTTTTATGTGAGAATAAAAGGAAGCCTCAGCTGAAGGGATCAAATGAAAATACATGAGGAAAATTCATGGAACTAGAGACTCCAGTAGCCGTACTTGTGCTCTCCACTATGTTGTATTTGAGACCGATATATTTGCTTTCCGGTAAGAAAGTAGCCACTTTGTACACAATCTCCCTTGCTTGTCCTATCAATGGTCTCCCGGAAACGAGCGTACTTCTTATCGAAGATGCCATTTCATACAAAAACAACAATAACCACAAAAATAACAAATAAAGAAAAACTAAAGAAACAACGAAATGCCGAATAACAATAGCAACAATAAAAATAACAAATACTATCAACAAAAACTTCAAATAGGAAGATACCGGGGATATCGAAACGTTCAAATATGCGCGCTGAAACTGACTGAAGCTGCCGCTGTAGTGTGGAAAGGGGAAAAAAGAGGGGCTGCGCCAACTGGAGGGGTAAGCTACGGCGCAGGTTCTTTTGAGTCCGGTCGACCTATACCTCCGTGTTGGTGGGGACAGGCGCATGCCGGTTTTCGCATGTACAGACTTGTCTGCGGATTTGGCTGTTTCTTGCCCCATTCACGCAGTGTTGTCGCGCAGTTTTTAACTAGTCAGTAACGTGCGCGGGTTTTTAAATGAGCTACTGTAGTGTAGATACCCGGTTTTTGTCGAAGGAGTTTTTGTCAGAATTTATTGAAATTGCGAATGTATGAAATGAAAACATTTTACGCGAGTTCATACACAGTGTTCACGCTTCCTCCAACAACAGGTCGGGTTAAGTTTTTTGTCGAAGCGAAATTCCACGGTTCGGGAAAAGTCCGCGGATTTCACCCACTAACACAAGTTTTTGTCTGTCACGGCTCAAGTATGTGAGGTTTGTTTGCGTACTTGTAAAAGACGTTAGTGGGCAATTGTAGTTTTGATCTGACATCAGATCCACAGATTTACCTCGGGCAGTTTAGAACCGTAACAAAACCCTGCGTGTATGGCCACCTATTCTCTGCTCTGCGGTGTGCCTCAGTGTGATTGGGTCTTGCACGCGTGCGCACGGTTTTCGAAGAGCTTCGTTAAAATTCGGCAGGAGTCGCTTGTTTCCATTACCACGCGACGCTTTCGCTGCCTATGCAGTGCCGCGAACCCTGCCCCAACATAAAACGTGCCTCTGCGTGCACGAGTGTGAATGGGTAGAAAACCGCGCGGCGTGCACCAGTGGAGCCGGCCTTGAGTCATCTGTTACGAAAGTTGCGGTGACGTCTTTACGTGAACAGATTTTTTTACGCTTCAGTTCCAAAGCGCTCATGGCTCATTCTTCCTTTTCAGATTTGCCAAATGGAATCTACAACGTGTATCTGAAATGTCCATTTGTTATGCGTTCTTTGCACGAAGGGAACGCATATAGGGGAGGACATTTCCGTCCATCTGTCCGCATGTTTAAACTCGGAAACTGCTGGAGGTAGTTCAATGAAATTTGGTATTTGGGAGGTTTGCTAAAATTTGTGGACCGATTCCAATTTTGGTTAAAATCTCACCAAAATAACGACCACGACGTGAAGACCGACGAATTTTACAACGTATTTCTCATCTGGTTAAATACTCATCTGAGCGAACAAAAGTTAGTAAAATAATTAAATACACATTTTTTGTCAAATAACCTTTCCCATAAAACGGAAGGTTTACGATATATTTAAAGGAAATTAGCGTGTGTACCTTACAATGTACTTGTTTCAACTCGGGAACTGCTGGACGTATTTTGATGAAATTTGGTATTGGGAAGATTTACTAATATTTTTACTATGATACTTCAACCCTCAGCATAAAAGTCCATAGGGAAAATCTCTTATTTTGTTGGTTAATTTATTATAAAATTTAGTGATTTTATTTAGCCTATAAATAAAAGATATATACATTATCTGTATCCCTTAGCTGGCTATAAATTAGTTTTATTTGACAGATTTCTCATATAAGTTTTGTTAAATCATTTGCCAAAGCACCATCTTCACCGAAGTGTAGGGAAAAAAATGAAAGTATATAACTGAATTTTCCTAGCAAAATTTTATATAGTTGGTACATTTATAGGTATTTTTTATTTGAAGCCGAGTGCGTATGTTAATCATGGATTCCTTTCTCGAAAAGACAAATATATTTTATTAAAATTACTAAATTGGACCTTATTGACGTGTAAAAATATCAAACACAGAAAGTATAGAAGGCATTAAATATGATAAAATTTCTTTAATCCATGAACAAATATAAGAAACGTATCAATTATTATAAATTTCAAGTCGTCACTTAAAAATGCTGATCTGCGAGAAACTTCTTTCTTATTTAATGAAGAGGGTCACATCAATTATTAAAATAATTACTAAGGTTGTGATATTTTAAAAAAGACTACATACCATTATCATCAATAGTTTCCGCGATTTTGATGATTATAGACAATATCGGGAGCGCGCTGGTTGGCAAGGCAGTATTGAGGGCATAGCTGATGGAACAGAACCCAACTCTATGGCTATGTATGCAAGGCCGACCAAGTGGGGGGTGCAGTGGATGCAAGGCATCCAGGTCCCCCCCCCCCTGCGGGTAGGGGGATTGAGAATACTCCCGCAGCCCCTCTGCTGGTCGTAAGAGGCGACCAATGAGGCGAGGAGCAGACCTCGTTAAAAAAACCCCCAGTTTCTGCCAAGGGCAATGTCCAGGTAGTATGTGGGTTACTACCTTTGCATAAAGCCACAACATCTGGCTATGAACCCACCCGTGTGTTTGCCGTGCACGGCGACCCGTAAGGGGGAGAAGGGGATCCTGGTGGTTGAGATCCTTGGTTCCGGAAGAAGTCGGATGCTTTGGAAGGGCCATGGAGTAATACACCACTTAGGCCCTAGATTCGCTGTAGACGGGCGGTCAGGTGCTAGCCACACCTGGTCAATCGGCTTCCGTCACGTTTCGGCGTTCCGGTGGCGAGCGCTTTGGGCTATGGAGGTCTGTGGAGGGGGGTTGAAGGTGCATGGGGTTGGAGGCCCATGTACGGTGGGTGGAGTGGGAGCTGAGACCTAACCTGAAGCAGGCAGCCTAGCTGCGGGTGCTATATCCTTTGGTTAGCCCTGGCGACCACACCGGTTTGCGGTGTGGCGTCCCAAATGTGTGGCTCCGTGGTGGGTGGGGAGACCAGGGGATGAATTTTCTGTATTTAATGGCGGAACAATACTTCCTCCACCCCCAAAAAGAACCCGTCCAGATATGGACGGGGGAGATAAGTCGACCTGCACCTGCAGGAACTATCTAATTATGAGATGTGCAAACGAAGGCGAGAACCTTACTAAGGTCTCTCCCTTCCTAGTACAAAAGGTCCTATCGGGAGCAATCCCAGTGGACCTAGAGTCTGTTAAAAAATTAAGGAACGGAACACTATTGATAAAAACAAAAAATGATAAGCAAAGTGAAGTGCTGCTGGTTTTGAAGAAGCTGCATGACATTCCTGTCACTGTGGAGCCGCATAAGACTTTGAATACCTGCCGTGGGGTCCTATCCTGCTATGACCTTCTCTATGTCGATGTCGCAGAGATTACGAGGGAGATGGCTCCCCAAGGGGTCATCAACTGTCGTAGACTAACGACAAAAAGGAATGGTGAAACCATAAACACCACCTCTGTGGTTCTCACCTTTTCGCTCGACAAGCTTCCGGAGAAGGTCAATGTAGGGTATGAGAAATGTCCTGTACGTCCGTATATACCAAACCCAATGCGTTGCTACAAATGCCAAAAATTTGGTCATGTTGCACCAAGGTGCAAGGGCGAAGCCATCTGCCCAAAATGTAGCAAAGCTGTGCATGAGGGGGAGGTATGTGCCTCACCTGTACTTTGCGGCAATTGCGAGGGGCCACACCCAGTCTACTCGCGAGATTGCCCCAAAGTACAGGAAGAACGCAAGATCGTAGAGATCAAAACGATCGAAAAAATTCCGTATTTCGAGGCACGGAAGAAGTACAGGACCCTGATAGCACCGACATTTTCAAAGTCTTATGCGGAGAAAGCAGCAACTCCGAAGAAAATGGTCTCCTGTTCTACCCAAACCGAGCGCGAGGCATAACATCCGCAGGGAAAAGAGCAAAAAAATAAACGGGAGATTGAAACAAGAAAAAGGAAATAGAAAAGAAAAACTTAATACCAAAAAACAGACAAGAGACAAAAAAGAAACCACCTCAATGGAGGTGGAAATCACCTCTGGTGCTGACTCTCCAAAGAGGAGTCAGTCACCAAGACCTAAACCCAGGCCACCAGTGGAATCCCATGCTGACAAGCGTGGGAAGACACCACCACCTGGTCCCTCCAGCAAGGGTCATCTCTCCACTGAGGTGGAGATGGAGGAAGAAAGCTTGAACGAGGAGGAATTGCAAGCCCTCCTCGCACAACGGTTGAAAGGAGGAAGACAAAGCTTACACGCTAAGCTTCGCTCCACGTGAACGATGCATTTACTGTCTTTTTTACAGATTTTATGGTTTTTATCCTTATTTTAAATTTATTTTAAATGCTTACAGTTCAATGGAATTGTAACGGGTATTTTAAACATAAGGCGGAGCTTGATATTTTAATAAACAATTTTAACCCATCCAGTATATTTTTACAGGATACTCATTTTAAAAGATCTGACAAGGTTTCACTCAAAGGTTTTAAAATATTTCGCAAAGATTACCTCAGCGGTCGTAGGGCACAGGGAGACTCTTTACACCTCCCAGGTGGATTTGCAGACACCGTTCCAGGCTGTTGCAGTTACGGTTGCCTGTCCAGAGCACATCACTTTTTGCAATGTGTCCTTTCCGGAGTGGGCTTCCGTGACAGAAAGAACCCTTGAGGACCTCATCCGCCAGCTACCTCGGCCATTCATCCTTTTAGGAGATTTCAATGCCCATAGCCCTCTTTGGGGAGACACTATGGGAGATTATAATGGCCGAGGTCGTATTTTAGAAAAATTTTTAAGCCATCACGATCTGATTTTAATCAATGATAACGAAAAGACGCGTTTTAATTCTTATAATGGTGAATACTCGGCCATTGATCTTTTTATATGTACAAGCACTATTGCTCCCATTTTTAAAATGCACGTTCACGATGACTTATGTGGAAGCGATCACTTCCCCCTTCTCATCCGGAAAAGTGATTTTTTAAATAATTTTAATTTACCCCCTAAATGGGTCTTGAAGAAAGCCGATTGGGGTAATTTTAAAAACATTTTAAAAATTTGTTATGATCCTGCTCTTAGTGCTGCAGCGAATGTTGACGCTGCTATGGACGCAATTATTCATGCTGCAGAGGTAAGTGTTCCACGGTCTGCCAGCAAGTCACGTCGCCCACCTGTGCCATGGTGGAATGATGAATGTGCTCAGGCTATCCATCAAAGGAAGAAGGCACTAAAAATTTTTAATAAGTATCCGACGAGCAGGAATTTGTCGGCTTTTCGTAAATTAAGATCGAAAGCTCGACAGGTCATAACTGCCGCAAAACGAGAATCCTGGAGGAAGTATGTGTCCTCAATCAATTGTAGGACACCCATCGCACAGGTATGGAGAAAGGTTAGGAGTATTTCCGGGACTGCTCACCTTCCTCATGTCCCAGGGGTGAAGGCAAACGGGGCGTTAATAACATCTCCGCTAGAGATTGCGGATGAATTTGGCGAGCACTATGCTGCAGTAAGCAGCAGTGCTCAATACACAAGCGCTTTTCTTGATGTTAAATGCCAAATAGAACGTCTTAGCTTAGACTTCAGGTCAGGCAATGTGAATGCCCCGTACAACGACCCATTCACTCCCTGGGAACTTCAGTCTGCCATAGCAGATTTGAAGGATACGGCTCCAGGAATGGACGCCATTCACAACGCGTTCTTACGTAACCTTCCTGGAGCTGCCATGAGGAATCTTCTGCATACGTTCAATCGTATGTGGAGGGACGGTGAGTTCCCAGACAGGTGGAAAGAATCAGTGGTGGTACCCATCCCTAAGCAGGGAAAGGACAACTCTGTCCTCGGAAACCACCGCCCGATATCCCTAACATCCTGCCTGTGCAAGCTGATGGAAAGAATGGTAAACAAGAGGCTAGTTTGGTGTCTTGAAAGCCAAAACCTTCTTTCCGAAATTCAGTGTGGGTTCCGTCGCCATAGGTCTACCATAAACCATTTGGTGCGGTTTGATAACTTCATCCAGGAGGCATTCGTTCTTAGGCAACACGTGGTTGGTGTCTTCTTTGACTTGGAGAAGGCATATGACACCACATGGCAGCATAAAATTTTAATTACCCTCCATAAGTGGGGTTTTAGGGGCAATCTGCCCATTTTTATTAAAAACTTTTTATCGGGACGTGTTTTTAAAGTAAGAATAGGAAATAGTTTATCCAAATTTTATTCACAAGAAAACGGAATTCCCCAAGGCTCCGTCCTGAGTGTGACACTTTTTGCCATAGCTATAGATGATGTAGTTGGATGCATACAAACACCTGTGGAAGGATCTTTGTTTGTAGATGACCTAGCTATTTTCTGTAGGTCATCATTAATCCCCACGGCAGGGAGACAGCTCCAACTCACATTAAATCGTCTATACAAGTGGTCACAGTCGAACGGTTTTCGTTTTTCTCAAGAAAAGACGAAATGTGTCCATTTTTATAGGCGAAGGGGATGCTTCCTCCCGCCGACGCTTAAACTGGGTTGCCATGTTTTAGAGTTTGCTGACTCTATCCGTTTTCTTGGTTTGATCTTGGATAGACGACTGAATTGGAAAAGTCATATTCAGTTTTTAAAGGAACGGTGTTTTAAAGTTTTAAACATT
The DNA here is from genome assembly GCA_028673005.1 of Tanypteryx hageni. Lineage (NCBI taxonomy): Eukaryota > Metazoa > Arthropoda > Insecta > Odonata > Petaluridae > Tanypteryx > Tanypteryx hageni. The sequence continues at coordinate 12,812,124 of CM054112.1, forward strand.
TTAAGATATATCACAAACCGTCTGTGGGGAGCTGACCGCAAATCTATGCTAATGCTGTACAGAGCATTGGTGCGGTCAAAGATCGACTATGGGAGTATTGTCTACTCCTCGGCCCGGAAGTCATACATGCGTCCACTGACATCGTTACACAATGCCGGAATCAGATTGGCAACTGGTGCTTTTAGAACCAGTCCCATTCCTAGTATTTATTGCGATGCTGGGGAGCCGCCATTGGAGATCCGGAGAAATATCCTCATGTGTAACTATGTCACAAAAATTTTATCTTTGAAAGGACACCAGTGTTTTGATGTAATTTTTAAATCCCGTTTTACTGAAATTTTTAACCGACACCCAAAGGCCACAAAACCGCTTGGAATACGTTTTAAGTCTTATATGGACGATATTGGATTGCAGCTTCCCAAGATTGTTCCTACCGGCTCTCTTAAATATCCGCCATGGCAGATCCCATGCCCTAAGGTCTTGTTGGACCTTGCCCTGTTTACAAAACATAATACCCTCTCTTGTGAGTACAGGTCGCTGTTTTTTGATGTACTTAATGATCATCCGGGTTGTGAACTGATCTTCACAGATGGCTCTAGATCCTCTTCCTCCTGTGCGTGGGCCTTCACTAGCAAAAATCTCTCTTCTAAGGGAGTGCTCAACCCGCTGAGTAGTATTTACACGGCGGAGTTGACGGCCATAAGAATGGCCTTGGAGAGCATTGGTGTCTCGAACAGGCCATATATGATTTGTTCGGACTCCATGAGTGCTCTTCAGTCCATTACCTGCTTCTCCCCTGTCCACCCAATAGTTCATAATGTACAGGAAGCCCTTTACCGTTTAAACTCCAGAGGAGTTGACATCATTTTCCTCTGGATTCCTGGACATGTTGGCTTAGCAGGTAATGAGAGGGCAGACGCACTTGCGAAGGAGGGTTTGAACCTCCCTGTCACAAATGGCGACCTTGTCCTCCACCAAGACCTAAAGGGTATGTTTAGGACAGCAGGGCTTAATAAGTGGCAAACTTTGTGGCAAGAGATGTCGCAAAATAAGCTACATGAAATAAAAAGGGATATTTCTCCATGGGCATCCTCTGTAAGGAATAGTAGAAGGGAAGAAGTCGTGGTAGCGCGTTTGAGGATAGGGCATTCAGCCCTGACCCACTCGTTCCTCTTTACCATCGAGAAGGAACCACCACGATGCATCGACTGCGACTCACTTCTAACTGTAAGACACCTCCTGACAGAATGCCGGAAATATAACGTGCTACGAAGCAAGTTCCACATTACGGGGGAACTTGCTGATATTTTATCTGATGACTCCATGAAAATGGATAATATTTTAAGGTTTTTAAGAGAAGCTGGACTTATCCACCTTTTATAGAATTTTAAACATTTACTTTTAATGCATTTTATTATTTATGATTTTACTATTTAATGCATGGTAGGGAATCGTTTGCAATGTCTCTTGACAGGCAACGAGAAAGGTGCAAAATGACCCTAGCTGTCGAAGCACCTAAAATCGAATACCTACCTACCTCCAGGTCCCCGATTTTTAGGGGCCCCCAAATGTTGAGTATAAATAATATATGTACATCTTTAAACAAATTTTTGCTTTTTTATTAAATTAATTATCAAGACATAATAACGAAATTGCTCGTAATAAGGGCATTTCCGAAAAATTTCCCGGAAAAACGAATGAAAGAAGGGAAAAATGTACCATGAATTGTTGGAAGATGAAATTGATCACAATCCTGTATCAGAATTTAAACAACTTTTTTAACGTAATTATTGATACGGTAATTGTTCAGATAGAAGAGAGATTACAAAATATTCCGGAAGTTATATCGAATTTTTAATTTATTATTATGCCATTTCTATCCTTAAACATACCATACATACCATTTTGGCCACTATCGATGTCTGCTTTCTCTGCACAAACATCCCCCACGATGACGGACTCTCTGCCCTTAGTAAACTCCTGGACTCAAGACCACCCGACGCAAGACCGTCCTCCCATTTCTTATTAGACTTGGCCACTACCTTCAAATTAGAGGTACTGCGATGGGCACCCGAGTGGCGCCCTCATACGCCAATTGTTACCTTGGAGAATGGGAGAGCCTCTTCGTCAACGTACCTCTCAGTCCACTTTTGTGGCTGAGATACATCGACGATGTCTTCCTCATTTGGGTGCATGGACCTGACTCTCTCCTTTCCTTTCTATCATGCCTCTCCTCCCACCCTTCACTCTCCTTCACCCGAATCCTTTACCTCCCACATCACCTTCCTGGACGTCAATCTTTACCTTCAAGACTGTAAAATCCGCACCTGTGTTCATATTAATCCCACCAACAGCCTCCAATACCTCCACTTTGATAGCTGCCATCCCCTTCATACCAAAAGCTCTATCCCCTATGCCCTTGCTCGACGAGGATGGAGGCTTTGTTCCGATAGACCGTCTCTTCTACAGTATTACTCCATCCTCGAGGACGCTCTTCTCAAACGTAACTACCCTCCAGACCTGGTCAGTGAACAGATCCATAAGGCTATCACGCCTGCCACCAATAGATCCAATCCTCACACACCCACTATCCTTGCATCAACCCCTCCACTCACTCTACCCACACTTTTCCTTCCTGGTATCTACGAGGCCCTCAAAAAAATCCTCCATGCTGCCCACCCAATTCTTACCTCTACCTCCCACCAATCCCTCTTTACCAACCTTTTTGCCAATCCGCCGCTCCTCTCCTTCCGCCTGCCCCCCAATTTGGGAAATATCTTGTGGATGAAGGAACTTCCCACTTATACCACGCCTCTTGCTTTATGGTCTCACCCCTGTGGCAAACCTCACTCCCTCACTCGCCCTATCCACCTACCCTTATCTTATTTCTCGAGTCCCTCCACCAACATCACCTACCCCATCACCTCTAGAAGTACTGCACCACCCATAACGTCGTTTTCCTAGAGCTGGAGATTCGAAATTTTTTTCATAGGTAGGAATTTGTGCAAAAGCGACTAGAGAAAACGATAATCTAGAAAAAGTGCAACAATGCGGCCGCTAAAAATTTGCAATTGTTTAAACAAAATTTCAAGGTTTATGTATTTCCGAATGTGGTACGGTGCTGAAATTGTTTTTAGAGGTAGGATTTGTAAAAAAAAACGAAATAGAGATCATAAAAATTTTGATATTTTAATTTTTGTTGCCGTTAAAAATTCATAAAGTTTAAACAAATAGATAACTGTTTAGGTACTACGGGATGAGCTAGGAAGCTGAAATTTTCAAGTATTTACAGAGTAATGCATTTGCACAAATAAACATTTGAATCTCTCCATAAATATATTGCGGCGGCCGTTAAAAATATTTAAAATTTAAACAATTAGAAAAATATTATTTCACTTCTAGAAGTGCTACAACTTTAAAATTTGGCAGAAATGTGTAGCATTAGTACCCCATAATGGAAAATGTATAAAATTCTTAAAATTGCAAAGTTTGGGGATTGTTTTAATCTATTATTTTTACATAAGGGGAAAATGAAAATTGCTGCGGAGGTGAAATAAATCTTTAGAATTAAAAAAATATTTGTAATCATGAAATATCTGTCTGAAAAATGAATGTTTTTTCAAGGTGAGATGATATGCTTGCAGAATGTAAGCACCTTCTACTAGTATGTTATATATAACCTCCTCTGTAAGGAACATCTATATATAATGATATATATATATTTATATTTATACAGAGTTGGGCAGTATTTCAAATAGGTACATGTATTTTAAATACTATTGTATTTTGTATCTTGTATTTCGAAAGGGAATCTCAGATGTATTTTGTATTTGTATTTTAAATACAAAGAATTAGGTATTTTGTATTTAAAATACACAAAATACTAACTTGTGACTCCCTTACATAATTTATCTGCAATTCAATCAATAAAGAAATTTTGTTTTACCGGAAATTAATTTTATTTGTCACTGTATGGAGTTGGCAATACTGTGTAGTAGTGGTTATATTGTTTAGTATTAGCTGTTTGGTATTTCACTGAAACCTGAAAAATAAATTAATTATCCTATGAGGGGTTATTTGGCTTGCCATTTAAGGTGTGCTAGCCACACACTCAGCCTTCTTGCTACCACAGACTTCCTGAATGCTTTGAAAATTTCACCTACTGCATCCAGGATCCATCACCCAACTTTCGCAAAATGTTCGGCATTATGGAATGCATCTAGAAGACCTACAGCATCTGAAGCAATGTCAGAGGTCTTGCTACGTGCATTGAAGTTTCCTTGTCCCACTCGGTGGAACTCTCTTTTTGATTCTTTTTCACAGATGTTACAGTTTAAAAATAGAATTTACATTGTGACTGAAAAATTGGAACTGCCACAGTTTAAAGAAATTGAATTTGAATATCTGGAAGAGTACAGCAAAGTCTTGAAACCCATTGCCTTGGCCCTTGACTTAATGCAAAATGAGAAGACATGCTTTTATGGTGAGCTATTACCTACATTAGTGTCTCTCAAAAAAAGAGTTTGTTTGCTTCTAGAAATAAATCTCCGTCATCTCTCTCATGTTGCTACACTTTTAATCAATTCACTAACAGAGAGATTAAAAATTTTTTTTATCTGGCCCCACAAGCAAATGTTGCCATTTTAGCTGCTTGTTTCCATCCAGCTTTCAAAATGAGGTGGTTCCCTAACACTGCTTCTGAAAATGATAGGAGAAGAATACATAAATTGTGTGTGAACTCTCTTGAACAATTCTCTCCCACGCCTGTTTTAAATTCAGATGATGAAGCTGATGAAGAAAGTGATTTTTTTATTTTTAACTCGCCAAATCAAAGAGACTTTTTAAGACAAAGAGAGAAACAATTGTCAACTGTAGAATGCAAGTTGACATAATTTTTTAATGATAAAGGGAAAAATCTAACCACCCTTAATAACTATGCAATAGTGAGAAAAGCCTTTGTTTGCTACAATACAAGTTTGTGTTCCTCTGCGCCTGTAGAAAGACTGTTCTCTTTTGCAGACTTTATAAATTCCTCTTCAAGGGGTGCTATTTCAGATGAACTTTTTGAGGAATTAAATTTTTTTAAAAGGTAATATGAATTATTGTTCTCATGGTTTTTAATTGCAATTTTATTTGTAAAATTTTCTTTAACTGAATTTTGTAGCAATTTAACTTTTTTGTTATTTTGTAAGGGTCAATTGTATTTGAAGTATTTAAAGTATTTAAAATACAAAAGTATTTAAATGTATTTTGGTATTTTTTATTAATGTATTTTGTATCTGTATTTAAAATACTTCCCTATCAAGTATTTTGTATTTAAAATACTGGAATGTAAGTATTTTGCCCAACCCTTTATATATATATATATATATATATATATATATATATATATATATATATATATATATATATATATATATATAATATTAACTTAAGGAAAAGAATAGGTAGTGATGAGGGTGGTAACAAGGTGTTGAAGGAAGCCCAGCGGACACTTACCAAGCTGCCAGGCTGCTGGGGGCATCAAAGAGACATGTACAACACACGAACACAAAAAAACATGCAAGCTTATGCCCTTCTTCAGCGATAGAGTAACTGAAAGTCACATATATATATATTCTGTGAAAATTAGCAAATGTTTAGTACAATTAAAAATACTATCTAGTATTGTTTATACTGATTATGGAATTCCATGAAGTCTTGGCCTTGTCCATTAAATTTAAACCAAGAAACTTAGAAGCTTAAAACTTGGTACACATTCTAAAGAGACATTGAGGATGTGCACCTCAGTGCTAGAACTTTGATTTCTTGTGGGAGAGGTGCCATACAAATCATACCCTACAGCAGCGGTTCTTAAACTGGGATCTCCAGCAGTAGTCCAGGGGGTCCTTCAGCAAAGAAATTCCCATGAAAGGGGTCTTCAGATTACTGAAGTTTAAGAAATGCTGCCCTACAGCATTTCATGAAAACTAAGAAACTTAGAGACTTAAAACTTGCTACACATACTAAAAATACCATGGGGATGTGCACTTTTGGGTCAGAATTTTGTTTTTTTTGGGAAGGGTAATGCCACATAAATCATGCCCTGACTAGAAGTCTGTGTTAATTTTTTGTAAAATTACACAACTTATTTGAAGTATTCTTAGCAAAATATCAAATTTGAATCTATATTTAATTTGTTCATACCAATTAAGAGGGAATATTGGTCACTTATCTTTAGACTACCTTGTGTTTGAATGGAAATATCAGTGAGTGAAACGTGCATGAAAAATTCTAAACTGCAAACCTGGGGCAAAGCCTGAGTAATTATGTGTTTAAGAATAAGTGGGATTTTGGTTTTTCATTTTAAGAAAATCTTTATTATTCACTCAAGTCATTCTTTTATCTTTATAATATTTTTCAAAACAAGTTCATAGCTGGGTTGGATTTGAAGTGACCAATTGTAATGATTTACCACTTATTGAAGTGGTTTTGACAATAATGTGCTGATATGATTTTCTGTACCTCCTTTAGTATTGGTAAACTAATTTCATAATTTGCCATTGCTTGTTGAGCTCAATTCTTGGTATTTTGACAGTAATCATTTCCAAATAACGTTTGTGTGCATATTTAGCTACTTGAAACATTTCATTGATTGACTGACTATTAATCAAGTAGTATTGGCCTTTAGTCTTCTCCCACTTGCATAAATGGTAGTCCCTACAAATATATATATATTATTTGTTGAGGATTTAGACACACCAAAAATAACTGTGCGTTAAAGTCTTGAGATATGTATTCATTTATTATTATAGATAACATTACAAGATTTATAAACTTAAATATAATTATATTTTATAAACAATATACATGTTTTCAATGCTCTGGTCTGGGGCTTCTAGAAGTTGAGACCTTGGTTGTGGTGCACCCCATAGAAGATCAGCCATGAATATTAGAAATAATTAATAAAATACCTACCTATATATACTTATTTTTCACAGTAATTCAGGTATTACTAAATTCTTCGCTTTTTATTAGGAAAAAATGCGAAAAAATAGTGACATTAACAATATTAATAATGCGATTATTCCTAATTGTAAAACAAAATTTAGAGATTTAATTAATTATTGTAATTACATCTAGTTTAGGTTTGCCAGATGTCTTATATTTACAAGTTTCATATTTCATTCTTTTTCCGTCGAACTGAAAAGGACCATGTTGCACGTAATATTATTAATTTACCTACATTATGTTTCTTTTCATATTACTGACCTCGACGATTTTATAATCGAAAATCCCACGGCCGCGGGGTTTAAGAGTAACATTCGATACAATGAGGCGGTATCCGGTATTCCTAAAATTGAAATATTTAATTGATTCCTTATCATTTCCATGTAAAATACGGCCGTTTGGAAATTGAAATCAATAAATGGAGAGAGAGAATACAATTGATGAAAGTAAGAGACCTCGTTTTTCCGGCTGTATGTTCTAATCCAGTCTAATCTGAGGAACAACTAATTACATAATTTTACTAAAATAACAAAGTGATTCAAGTTCATTCAAGTTGTTTGTTCATGAAATTGCTTACAAATGTGTTCCTTTCCTTTTCGTAACCAATATTCAGTCAAATTCTCAAGGATTTAGTTTTTCTAAAAATTGCGATATTTAAATATAAAATTTATTTCGATTGCATTGTTTGAGACTACGGCGCATCAAGACCGTGCTCAAACTTTGTAGTTGTTTACTTTTCAGAGCGCACACCCATGTTGTTGGCTTATTTACTTATCATCAACATTCAAGCAATTTAATGATCTTAGCCTCTATAACAATCTTGCAAAATTTGTGTTGTGGCCAAATGTTATCACATCTCGCATAAGTTTGCAGCACTGCTTTGACACCCAGTTCTTGTTGGATGGGGGTGGTATGATGTACGTTCATCTGTAAGAAGTTTATATTTTTACCCTTATTCGGGTAACAAGTGCTGTTAATAAGTTAGATTGTTAACTGCTCTACAGGTTGAACATATACATAGTTTGTTATTGTTCTTTCCTATCAAATTAAGTCCTTAAATGGTTGCAACCTAATCGATGTTCCCTGTCACGAGAAAGACTAGATATGTATTCTGAATGGGCATCACTCAGCTCACTCATTCAAAATGGCAATGAAGAAAATATTAGCGTCTTGGGAAAATTTCCTATGGCGGAAGGGAAAAATGTAGCAGTCTCTGTAGTAAAGCACTTGGCCGGCAACTTGGGAATTTCGCAAGCTGCTGAGCCCAGCCCTTTAACAACTGATAGGGAAGTTCACTGGTGTATGGAGGTAATATACTCGTATTTAAAAATTCGAATTCTAACCTTATACACGTGATTAAGTTTGTGATAATTGTTGATTTTATTTTAAAGGTTGTCTGCTTTGGACTAAGCCTACCTTTAAGCGAGCATGACACCATTCGTGATTGTGTGTTTGTTTACTGTGAATGGCTCTCAGCATTGCATCCAGTACCAAAAATAAGCGTTCCCAAACCAGTTTGCGAGGATCCTAATCTTTACGCACGGAAAATGATAAATCATTTTCATAATTTGTTTGTTCCAAGAAAAGGAGAAGGTATGATACTAAAATGAGTTTTAATTTTTGGTATTTCTCTTATTGTTGATCACGATTTTTAAAAACCAATTTTCATCGTTTTATATAAATCACGTCTTTGTTTCTCTTTCAAGCTTGGCCATTTCTATACTTGGATTTAGGTAATTCTAAATAAAGGTCGAATGAAATATTCATTCTTGAAATAATTTATTTCATGTTAAATTTAGTTATTATACAGAGTAAAAGATTAATTTTCAGCTAATTTTCTGTTGAACCGTAAAATACAATATTAGAAACCTTTATTGTTTACCTGTGATGTGTTAATTGCTAGTCATATCTGACACTTATACTAATATTATTTTATAATTTTAGCTGACTTGTTATATTTGTGATAAATTGTGTTACTCAAGTATTTATTAAAATATTTGAAAATGTTTTAATATTTATGTAGTGCCTAAGCTTATATTTCTGAAAATTATTTTTGTTAGCATTATTATTTTTCCATCATCTGTAAATTTGAATTAAAATATTTATTTGTAAACCCAACCAAAATGTATCATTATATTTGTATATCTTTGGAAATTAATTTTGGTATGTATTTGAAATAATTAATTTCACCTGGGGATAGTTTTCACTTGGTAAATTTACTCTGCATTCAGAGTAACCCATTTTTTATGTAGCAAATGAAGAAGTCTCCTAAAATTATTAATCTGCAAAAGTTCTTGTTATTTTTAGGTACTGATGTCATTAATCGGCAAGCAGTTCTTTGCCATCGAGTGTTAAGAACACTTCAGACTTTAGCTCAAGTATCAAATCGAATGTCCAGGGAGACGTGGGAGTCCCTTCTTCTCTTTTTGTTGGCCATTAATGACACATTATTGGGTCCTCCCACTGTCAAAGGTAATATTTCATTGCTTTCATGTTGGATGAGTAGACTATCTGATTATCACAGTTGCATTTCATTTATCATTTTAATCAAATTTCCTATAACTCTGGTTAGAAATAATCATTGTTATTTTTCTATAAACTTTGAAATTATGATAATTTTCATCTTGATAAAATTGCTAAAGTAAATCTTTTTCCTAAAATTTCCATTATCGTATTCCTCCTAATAGTTCAGATGGGGCAATTATGCGATGGAGGCAATTATGCGAGTAAAGACGGTATATTGTAAATATGCAAGCTGGTAAAAGCATTTACATAAACTGAAAGCATTGCTTCGTGTATGATAATGTGGTTACTATTATGCCTTTTGGCTTTGTTTTATGTTAATTAGAAGCAAAAGAATTAGTCGAGTTTTATCTACTTTTGTAAAGTTTGTGGTTTAGATACTCTATTTTTAAGCTCTAAACTAGTTCAATCATTTTGCTCAACTCTGACTGCTTTTATTACCTTCTCCATATACCATAGCCTTCTGATATTATATATAGCCACAAAGCTCCAACAATTGAGAAAAGAAAAAGGAGCGTTACTAAGACTTAACTAAGTGTCAATTGTTAACAATAGTCATCGGTAGGTGGCATGGTGGTGGAAGCTAAAAATATAAGATATCTCTTAAGCAATGCATTATATGGAAAACTGTTTCAAACGAAGGTTGTAGAAAATTAAATTTCCTACAACTTTTATTCCATACATTTTTACATTTATCAAATATTAAAGCAAATATTTCCAAATTACGGATAAGTGACAAGATGAAACACCCACTTCCGGTTTACCGATTTTTACCAAAAATTAATCAGTTCTTCAGACTTTTATAAAAATGTTAAATATAAAATTTCGCATTGACCTAATTAATAGATTAATAGTTTTTGAGTTAAGAGCACCCACAAAAAGCTATCACTTACACACACACACACAGACATCATCAAGAAAATGGTCAAATGTGTTCAGGGGACCTCAAAACATCTATTTCCATTGAAATCTCGAAGTCAATTTTTTTATGAATACAATACTTTCCCATATATATATATATATATATATATATATATATATATATATATATATATATATATATATATATATATATATGGAGAAAGTAAAAATGAACTGGAATAGAGGTTTTAGGAAATTTAATTTTCTACAACCTTTGTTCGAAACATTTTTCCATATAATGCATTGTTTAAGAGATTTCTTAAAAACTAAATTATTTAGCTGTCACCACTATGCCACCTACCGAGAACTATTGTTAACAATTGATGTTTAGTTACAACTTAGTAACGCTCCTTTTTATTTTCTTAATTGTTGGAGCTTTGTGACTATATCCAATATCAGAAGGCTATTGTTTGAGTTTATTTCTGTTCTTTGTAAAGTCTAAAATTTTCTCGCAGTTTCTTAAAATATTTATTATTATGTAACCTATTTGGAATTTTTATAAATATTCCAGGTATGGAGAAAGTCATGTGGTGGCCACATCAAATTTTTATAAAATGTGCTCAGTAATTTAGTTTCAGATGTATACATTTTAATTTGTTAGTTATTTCAATATAAAATGGTTACTTTAGATAGATAAATAAAATTAGGGAAATTTATTTCTATGTTTATAATCAACCAAGCTACTGACCAGAATCATTTATATTGTTTGGTTTTTATTTTCTTTTGTTTAATTATTCCTTATATTTTGCTGATGATCCATATGAATAAAGATGATGTCGGTGATCAGCTTTGTGAACGTGTGCTGAGTGTCCTTTTTGAAGTGTGGCTCCTGGCTTGTTCCCGTTGCTTTCCATCTCCTCCATTGTGGAAAACATTCCGGGAGATGTGTATGAATTGGCGTCATCGCATGGCACTTATCGAACAGTGGAACAGGGCAAACTTAGTGCTCACATCAAAGCTCCTTGAGTTCATGTATGGACCATCATTTCCTGAACTGAAAGTTTGTAAGTATAAGCTAAAATAAATGTATAGTACACTCTGCTTCATTGATTCTTCTTAAACAATTTATAAAGATGGAAAATATTTATTCACCTGCTTTTGTCTCACTTGTATAACATTCTTTGTGTGTCTCAATAACATTCCTATTGATCATAAAACATTCATCGATATAACTTTTTAGGCATATCTCCAGAACATACAACAAACCATAATTCTTCATTTATACTAAATCCACATTTCCAGACTAAACTATGCCAGACCAAAACTCTGTTTCTTGGATAGGAAGGTCTATTGGGGTCTACAGTGCCCAGAGGAGGAGACAAAAAACCTAACAATTTTTAAGAAAATGTACTTCCACCTCTTACCTTAACCAGAGTATTTTACTTTTTCAAATTACACCCATTCCCATATTCTGAAGAGAATTTTTAAAAGTTAAACAATTTTAGTGCCATCTACATACTGTAAGTTCCAGTTTAACACACTTTCACTTTATACTGTTTCACTACAACACAATTTCTTAATATAAGAACACTTTTCACTTTACATGATATTTTTTCACTTGAGCGAAATCGACTTGGTCGACACACTGCATACCATACCGATAGCTGAGCCATCGAGGTGAGTAAACCGCTAAGTAAAGGACTTTGTTACAAAATTAAAGGCGTGTTATATGCTGTATAAACTCATGTATAATGCGGACCCATACTTTTTGCCAAAAAATCTCTGCTTTTTCGTATATCCTGTGTATAACGTACACCCTAGAATTTGAGGGGTTTAAGAACAAAATTTTAAAATTATATTGTCGTGTTTGGTATTAACTAGAGTACCATAAATAAATAAATAAATACAGACCCGTTCCGGGTAACACAAGACTCAACTTATGCAAATCTGTCTTTATGTAAAAACATCTGAAAATTAATTTTTTAAATCCAAAAATACTGAGTTGCGGGTATTTGCTTACAAGGCAAAACGCTTCAGGTTTAAACATCAAATATGTATTGAATAAAGTTTAAGCACGTCAATTTATTTTAAATTACATGTAACACATATTTGCAGAATATTGAAAGGCTAGAGATATTTAATGATAGTATTTAATACAAAATTTTAAATTTCATTGCGTATTGCGGTCTCCTTCGCATAGTTATTTGGTGCTGACGATGATGAATTCTACGAGTTTTAAATTACTTGCATCATTAGTTATACATATATAATACTAGTAGTTGGTGCTTGCATTCTGCAAGCATATCATCTCAACATAAAAAAACATTCATTTTTCTTATTTCATCATTACAAATATTTTTTTAATTCTAAATATTTCACCTCCGGAGCGATTTTCGTTTTTCCCTTATGTAAAAATAATACATTAAAACAATCCCAAAACTTTGCAATTTTAAGAATTTTATAATTTCTCCATTATGGGGTACTGATGCTACACATTTCTGCCTAATTTTAAAGTTGTAGTACTTCTAGGAGGGAAATAATATTTTTCCAATTGTTTATATTTTAAACATTTTTAACGGCCGCCGCAATGTTTATGGAAAAATTCAAATGTTTATTTGTGCAAATTTATTACGTTGTACATAATTTGAAAATTTCAGCTTCCTAGCTTATTTCGTAATGTCTAAACAGTTATCTATTTGTTTAAATTTTAAGAATTTTTAACTGCCAAATAAATTAAAATATCAAAATTTGTATAATCCCTATTTCGTTTTTTCGCGAATTCTACTTATTAAAAAAATTTCAACTCCATATCACATGCGGAAATACACAAACCTTGAAAATTTCTTTAAACAATTACGAATTTTTAGCGGCCGCATTGTTGCACTTTTTCAAGATTTTCGTTTTTTCTAATAGGTTTTGCACAAAATCCGACCTAAGAAAAAAATTAAGAATCTCCAGCTCATCTGGAAGTGCCTAAATATTAGTATCCTTCTCCTCCTCTGTAAGAAACGTCGATATATAATGACTAGTAGTTGGTGCTTGCATACTGCAAGCATTTCACCTCACCTTGAAAAAACATTTTTCAGACAGACATTTGATCATTACAAATAGTCTTTTAATTCTAAAGATTTCACCTCCACAGCAATTTTCGTTTTTCCCACATGTAAAAATAATAGTTTAAAACAATCCCTAGATGTTGAAATTTTAAATATTTTACACTATTTTCATTATAGGGTATTACTGCTACACATTTTTGCCAAATTTTAAAGTTGTAGCACGTCTAGAAGTAAAATAATATTTTTCTAATTGTTTAAATTTAAATAATTTTTAACGGCCGCCGCAATTCATATATGGTAAAATTGAAATGTTTATTTGTGCAAATGCACTACTCTGTAAGTAATTTGAAAATTTCAGCTTCCTAGCTCATCCCGTAGTACCTAAACAGTTATCATTATATATCGACAACTCTTACAGAGGAGGAGGATATAACATACTAGTAGTTGGTGCTTGCATACTGCAAGCATTTCATATCACCTTGAAAGACATTCATTTTTCAGACAGACATTTCATCATTACAAATATTCTTTCAATTCTAAAGATTTATTTCACCTCCGCAGCGATTTTCATTTTTCCCACATGTAAAAATAACAGTTTAAAACAATCCCCAAATGTTGCAATTTTAAAATTTTTACACTTTCTTCATTATAAGGTACTAATGCTACACATTTTAGCCAAATTTTAAAGTTGTAGCACTTTTATAAGTAAAATAATATTTTTCTAATTGTTTAAATTTAAATAATTTTTAACGGTCGCCGCAATTCATATATGGTGAAATTGAAATGTAAATTGGTGCAAATTTACTACTCTGTAAATAATTTGAAAATTTCAGCTTCCTAGCTCATCCCATAGTACCTAAACAGTTATCTATTTGTTTAAACTTTAAGAATTTTTAACTGCCAAACAAATAATAATATCAAAATTTGTATATTCTCTATTTCGTTTTTTTAAGAATTCTACTTATTAAAAAAAATTCAACTCCGTAGCACATGAGGGAATATATAAACCTTGAAAATTTGTTTAAACAATAACGAATTTTTAGCGGCCGCATTGTTGCACTTTTTCAAGATTTTCGTTTTTTCTAGTCGGTTTTGCACAAAATCCTACCTAAGAAAAAAATTTCGAATCTCCAGCTCATCTGGAAGTGCCTAAACATTAGTATCCTCCTATATGTATGTTATATCCTCCTCCTCTGTAAGGAACGTCTATATATAATGATAAGATATAACAGGAGGATACTAATGTCCAGCCCAAACTACAAGGGCTACAGAGCTGAAAGTTTTAGTTTTTGTAGATATGATAAAGAACCTTCAGATAAAATGAGACTTCTTTCCTAAGTGACATGAGTTCGACTCCAGAAATTCCGAAAGTTGAGTTTTTTCCCATAAGAAAAGCATTGCGCCATTTTTGTAAATTAATTATGGGCACTTGCCGGTAAGCTAGAAAAATGAAATTTTCAGTGTTGCTAGATGGCCGACTCGAGAGACCCCGGAATATTTCCCATAAGTTAGCATGGGAAAACGCAATCCAGTGTGTAGACCAATCTAATAAGTTTAGGAAGCTGAAATTTTGCAAGATTATAGAACTTTTCTCATAACCAACTATAAAAATCGAAAATTTTAAAATTGTAAATTTTAGGGGTTGTTTTAACCTCATTTGGACATTAAAGTTTAGTAATTTTTTTGGTACTACGGGATGAGCTAGGAAGCTGCGATTTTCAAATTATTTACAGAACAGTGCATTTGCACAAATAAACATTTCAATCTCTCCATATATATATTGCGGCAACCGTTAACAATGTTTAAATTTTAAACAATTAGAAAAATATTTTTTTACTTCTAGAAGTGCTACAACTTTAAAATTTGGCTAAAATGTGTAGCATTAGTACCCCATAATGAAGATAGTGTAAAAATTTTAAAATTGCAACATTTGGGGATTGTTTTAAACTGTTATTTTTACATTTGGGAAAAACGAAAATCACTGCGGAGGTGAAATCTTTAGAATTATAAGACTATTTTTAATGATGTAATGTCTGCCCGAAAAATTAATGTTTTTTCAAGGTGAGATGAAATGCTTGCAGTATGCAAGCACCTTCTACTAGTATGTTATATCCTCCTCTGTAAGAGTCATCGATATATAATGATAATAGGAGGATACTAATGTTTAGGCACTTCCAGATGAGCTGGAGATTCGAACTTTTTTCTTAGGTAGGATTTTGTGCAAAACCCACTAGAAAAAACGAAAATCTTGAAAAAGTGCAACAATGCGGCCGCTAAAAATTCGAAATTGTTTAAACAAATTTTCAAAGTTTATGTATTTCCGAATGTGCTACGGAGTTTAATTTTTTTTATAAGTAGAATTCTTAAAAAAACTAAATAAGGATTATACAAATTTTGATATTTTAATTTGTTTGAAAGTTAAAAATTCTTAAAATTTAAACAAATAGATAACTGTTTAGGTACTTCAGGATGAGCTAGGAAGCTGAAATTTTCAAATTATTTACAGAGTATTGAATTTGCACAAATAAACATTTCAATTTTACCATATATGAATTTCGGCGGCCGTTAAAAATTATTTAAATTTAAACAATTAGAAAAATATTATTTCACTTCTAGAAGTGCTACAACTTAAAAATTTGGCTAAAATGTGTAGCATTAGTACCCCATAATGAGGATAGTGTAAAATTTTTAAAATTGCAACATTTGGGGATTGTTTTAAACTGTTATTTTTACATGTGGGAAAAATGAAAATCGCTGCGGAGGTGAAATCTTTAGAATTATAAGACTATTTTTAATGATGTAATGTCTGTCTGAAAAATGAATGTTTTTTCAAGGTGAGATGAAATGCTTGCATAGTATGTTATATGTTATATCCTCCTCCTCCTCTGTAAGGAACGTCTATATATAATGATATTCATTAACTAAAAAACTTTCTATTTGCATTTATACTAGGCTTTTTGTTTTTGATACGTGTTTTGCGGGAAGTCTACCTGGCGATTTTGCGGGAGACTATAGCAATCAGCTGATTACCTATGTGGAATATTTGGAGAGGATGGAAATACAATTATAAGGAAATAATTAGATGCGTTATACGTTTATTTAATAGTATATGTGTAAGCTGGATTATTTATAATTAGCATGGTTTTCCCCTCAATTTACTTAAAAAGTGGGTCTGGTGTGAGGTAGGTACACTTCAGTATTTGATTTTAACTGCACAAAAGTGTTACACGTGTATAGCACACACCCCTATTTGGTGACCTAAAAATTTTGTGCGTTATACACGAGTATATATAGTATGTCACCTCAGACGTCAGAATGTCTAGACATGGTGCTGGAAAGCAGCATTCTTTCTCTCTCAGTTACAGTGTGGCCATCATTTTATTCGTGTGTCTGTCTGATCTGTCACATGTTTAATCCGAGAAATAGTTGTAACCCATTAATAATCATGAGTGAAAAACGCTAGTGAGAGCAGTGCTTAATAATGCAAAAGGAAAAAACAAAATTTATTTTTTTAGAAGTGAAATTGAATGTAAATAAAATTTTTGAAAAAGGGGAATTTGTGTTGTACCATATTTACTCGTGTACCCCTAAGTATCTTGACTTCAAAATTCAATTCACCTATCCGCGATAGATTTCGAGTTGAGAATTATCTCCCTCTCCCCCCTACAACATGATGCAATTTATTGGGCGATCTCTTTACGCCGATACTAGCAAAAATCTCCTCATCTTTGATAGTCTTCTTTTCTGTTAACATCTTAATAGTTTTTAATGTAATATTACGCAACTTCGTCCAAAATTTACCCTATTTTGAGGTAATATCAAAGATAACTTGGGCATATTACACACTTTATCTTTAGTAAAATTATGCACCGATGCGATGCTTCTCGTATTGCTTATTTTTGACAATATGATACTCAGCATCGATAGCCTGTAGAGTACGGTCCTCTCTCGTACCGGCGACTGACCGCGGACTGGCAGTATACTGGCCGCGGCAGTTGAGAAACACTGACCTAAACGTTTGTTGGTCACATAGATATGCATGTACTTCGTAGAATTCAACATCCTCTGTGTATATAGATGTAGATGCAATCATATTGCAGAAAATTTACTATTGATAAAATTTATATTACTTGGTCAGAAAACTCGGTGAAAGATGCGCACCCCCTTTTTTTGCCGGCATTCCGGGTAATAAGGTGCTTGGGATATGCGAGTAAATATGGTATATTGTGTGCGCTCTCGGTCTTGATAAAGCAGCATGCACAATTATTCATGCTAATGCAGAAAAAATTCAAAACTGGTGCATTTTTATAATACATAACTCTAAATTGTTACATATTACTCTTTCTCTCTCTCTCCACCCTTACCAGCACACATCCCTGTTGTATTACATGTATCCCTATGGCTTTTTCATGGTGAAGCTCTACTGCATGTGATCTATGTTTTTGTTAATATTGTACAGCTGAAGAAGATGCTCAACTGATACCCAGTGGGATGACCAATGACTGTGTAGCCCAGGCCTGGTTTAGATTCCTGCATTGTATAGGGAACCCAGTGGACCTTTGTCATCCTGCAATTATAAGCCAGACTCAGAAGTTTCTGCAGTTTGCTATTACCAGTGAAGATGTGGTTGATCCATACCAGCACCCTTGTCTTACACAACTACCGAAGATTTTTTCAAAAGCCATCAGGGGCATTGCTGTGCTAGTGGATTCATTTTTAGGTAATTTTCTTGTGGAGCTAAAATGTTATTTGATTGTTTGAGCTTATAAGTATAAAGCAACAAAAATATTACAAGTAATGTTAATATACATTCTGATTTATATATTTCTTTGAGAAGAAATTTGTTTTACACAAATCTAAACTGAGGGAAATCAGAACTTAATGTCACCATACTAATTTTTAAGTTTTTTATACCTTTTATGAAATATGCAATTAAAACATTGGCTAATGTAATGTTAATGAGAATTCTTTGTGAAAGTAAAATTTCTTTATTACATTACTGTGCACCTTTATAGTTACGGGTCTGTATTGTTGCTGTGTAAATGCTGTACATTAGATGTAGATTATTGCATAATTTATGTATAGGCACATTCTACAAATATCAATCTTTCAAATACATGAAAAGCTTGTCAGATTTTCTTTTTATAGAAGAAAACATATAGCAAAACTGGACAGAAATAATGACATAGTGCTAATTTCCTAGGATGTTGAATGATTAAAAGTAAATATAGGTATTATCAGTTTATAATTACATTTTTACCATAATTGATGGCTTATAAGATGCACCTTCATGCAAGATGTAAACTATATATTCAGGGAAAAAATTTCAATGCATGTATTTGCATTTATGTTATTTTGAAAACTGCTATTTCAGTTATGAAGCAAGTGAATTCTTTGTTTGCCCTAAGTGATGGTTATTATTTAACAAAAATATGTACCATTAGTTTTGTAAAACTTGTTTTTTCTTACAAGTTCCTCATCTTCTGTTCCATGGTGTTCTATGAAGTATTGGCTTTTTATTGCTATATCCTCTCTACAAAATACATTTGAATCATTTGCATTAGGTAAATTATTTTGTTGATTTCTTGATACTGAAGAAATCCTTAATGGGATGTAATGGCATCTGTCAATATGTCAACTTCTTGGATTTTCTTAATTTAACTATTTTTTCTGCACCACTAATTTAAGAAACTCCTTACTGTTGACAAACTGACATGCTATTACAACCCATTAGGGATTTCTACAGTTTTAAAAATCTACAGTTGCTGCTTCTATGGTAAATATGGTCAATTGTTTGATCTCTTTATTTTGAAAAGTGCATTTTATAGGCCAGCAAATATGGTAATTCCATTTTGTACAGTTTAGCTGATATTCTGCTCAGTCTATTTTAGTAGAGTACACCCACGCATTAACGTTGAAAATAATTTAATACGTTGTTCCAAATTGAGCTTGTGTGTTCCACATTAATGCTCTTCCAAATTTTTGGTGTAATTAGCAATGCCTCTGCTTATATGCAACATAGCAGATAACAGTAGTCTTTGCAGTTGCTTAATGGTTCTGTGTTCACTTCTCAGTATTTTTGTTGTTCAAAAGATTGAGTGAACTTCATCTTATGCCTTGTGATACATTCTCTTTCACAAAGGTGCCTTTCTTCTCTACACGATCTATCACTTCAGTTCTAAGATTTTGGGTAACTTATTTAAAACTGCTAAAAATAATATCTAAACCTCGCTTAACATAAAATATTAGCGAAGTTTGTACCAATCACGTGCTGTCATTAAGCAAACTGCAGGTGTATTTGTCGTTTGCCGCTGATGCACCAATCAAAAATTACTAAATATGTTTAAATTGTAACAAGATGCGTAAAAAAGTGAATAATCTTAGTGTAGCCATTTTCAATGCTGTATGTATCAAATTTACTCCCCTTCGGCCAGTACCTACCAGGTGGAAAGCCACTCGTTTGCTCATTGTGGACTTCAAGAATATGGATAAATATATTGTATTAATAAATTAAATGTAATGTATTGTGTGTATAAATGTGTTTTCGTTGACATAGAATCAGTGCCAGGGTGTACCATGCAGCATTTTAAACTTATTCTTGATTTTAGGATGATCCCTAATGTTTTTGCGGAAATTTTTAGGGAAAAACTCCATCTTCCTTTCAGGTAAATACAGTATTTGTTCATCTGCTAATATAAGTAGACAGGTATTCTTCTTTTGCTGTAATTTCAATTGATTAACCCTAGAATTACCAAGCGATTTTCACTACCATGGACTACCAGGGGGGGACTCAGAGGCCCACCATCTAAAATACAATAAAAAGTCATAGTAACGTTTCGAATCTATTATTATGTATTTTAAAACACCATAGGAATAGAGCTATACAATTTGAGTAATTTATTTGAAATTATATCTACATAAAGACATATTTACATTAGAACAATGCTTTTACAATCTTCCTCATTATGTTTTCAAGATCATATTAATACTGCAGTAAGATTGTATTTACAGAAATAATAAATTGATTAGAAAAATGATCTAATCTGATTCATCAGACACAACAGTTTAAACAAATAGTGTGCTTCGCACTGTGCTTTCCACGCATATGGTGCCCTATAAGTTAGGCTACCCACGTGTCAGGCATGCAGCCAATGACTAGATAATTTGCAGAAAATTGAAATATGCATACATTGATGAGAAACTTCGGGTAATTATTTTACATAAGTCTCTGCGCATTGTAATAAAATATCCAGACTTCCTTTGTTTATAAAAGAGAAACATAAAAAAACAAGTTGTGGGCCTCCCCTTGGACGTTCTAGGGTTAATAATCCTGTTAATTTTATTCAGCGGGAGATCGATATCTATTTTCTAAAATTCAATCTATGTTCTTCATTTTTATTCAAATTTTATTGTTCAATTTTAAATATAATTGCAATGCAGTGCACAATCTATTCTGCATTACTTTATATGGTTAACACACATTTCTTTGGTGTATTATTTATGTAATAGTACCCGTTTTCATTTCTATTAACAGAATCTCAGAAACGAATTAAAGCTTATTACCTCATTTCTTATGGAAGTACCTGATCCAAATAGCGCTGTTTCAATTAGCCCTCGATTTTGCTGGAACCAATTAAAAGTTTTAATCGGAGAGTGGGTGTACTCCTTAAAATTAAAAAACTCGAAATTACATTGTGATATGACTTTTAGTAATTTCAATCTTTATGTTGCAATACTCAAACATATTAGAAACTTTTAGCTTAGAATTACTTGTGCCTAAGGAGAAGCTAGAAGTTATGGTGAACTTGGATTAAAAAGACAGAATAGATTTTAAATTAGATGAACATAACAAGAAAAGGGCTGCTTTTTAGTACATAATAAATAATTTAACCTTGAAACACTGAATGTGCCAGTGCAAAATGCGATCGCTCACAGATGAGCATACCATATATGTTCCGCTTAGTTACGAGACCTCTTAAAGTGGTTGTATTTGACATGGAGTCTGGGGCTTGGGATGAGAACACCCCAGAAGATTTATGTCATGGCAGACCAAGGTAAGAATACCGAAGGTCAAAGGCTTAGGAAAGGGGAGATCTCAGACAAAAAGTAAACAGACACTTATCTAGATCAGAGGTCTCCAACCTTTTAGCACCCAAGATCTACTTTTCACTTATAAATTTACCGAGAACCAACTCGGAGATGTCTGCTTGAGCCGTGATTGGGGGGAGGGGAGAAATGGAGGAGAGGTCTCCACAAATTTATCCCAAACTTTAGGGGAAACATAGATACCAGCTTCATAATATGTCCTGCTTAACATGTTCCACCAATTTGCTTGCAAACAACTTTTTATTTGAGTTACAAACTCGAATAAAACTTCGAGTTTTCATTCTGAACAAGAGAATATTTTACTTAAAATAAAATTTCATATGTAGCAACAGAAAAATCATGTTTTTAAGCATTATTTATTGAATTAATGGGAACTCGGACACTGCATATTTTCTACAGTATTGGAAAACTCGGATAAGTTGATACTGCAACTCGAATACTGTCAGCCAGATGTTTGTCTGTTAAGCAGGTGCAATGCTTTATTTTGTTTGACTCAAACAAATATGTTGAGCTAGGTAATGACTTCACTTTCAAAGCTACGTTCACTAATGAACTATAAGAACTTCTATCAACCAAAGTTGAAATCTATATCGTCTCAGCATATCTCATCTGATTTTCTTTTTAACATGTGGCAACTTTGCTGCTGTAGCAGGGAGAACTTGGTGGTAGCTGGGTATGAATCGTGATAAATTATAATGTCGTTGAACTCTATATAGTTAATAAAAATGGAGAAACTTCCTTATAACCATAAAAATAATAAGAGAGAGAGGGGAAGAAAGGTAGAGGAGGGGAAAGAAATAGTTGCATAGTCGTAATAGGGGAGTTTAGAAAGAAAGGAAAAGCAGTGTAGTGTCTACTATTGAACCGTGTCTTGGTTTAGTGTAATGTCTTTGTTTTTGAAAATGGCTCAACTTTTGGCCACATCTAGAAGGTAGTTACTGGAAATGGGTTTAAGTAATTTAAGGTTATCCAAGGAAGTGGAGTCTTGTGTGTGAAGAATGTGGGTTGCTACACATGATTTTTCAAAATTTTCATGTTTAAAGTACGAAATATGTTCTTTAAACCTGGTAACGATTTTTCTTTTGGTCTGGCTAATGTAAATTTTGTTACACTTATCGTAGCTGGTTTGATAAATGCCGGATTTTTCATGAAATGGGGTCAGATCTTTAGGGGCTCCAAGCAATTGACGGATATGATTTTTGGACAACAATGCAAAATTTAAACCAGAATCTTTAAAAATCTTTTTTTAGGCCCCGTGTGTATTTTGGAATGGAAGGTAGTTTTACATATTTTTCTTTTTTTGAAGCAGCTAAAGTTTGTTGGGTTGTTGAACTTTGAACATTTAATTATTGTCTGTGTTTTTTAACTGAATTATCTATCAGTTTAATG
The DNA here is from genome assembly GCA_028673005.1 of Tanypteryx hageni. Classification (NCBI taxonomy): domain Eukaryota; kingdom Metazoa; phylum Arthropoda; class Insecta; order Odonata; family Petaluridae; genus Tanypteryx; species Tanypteryx hageni. Next base: position 12,835,049 of record CM054112.1, read on the forward strand.
GGAAAACCATTTCTTAAAGCTGTTTTTTTAATGAAAAATAATTCTTTCAGGAATTCTGATTTGTTTAGTGGTATGCAGAGCAATCTGTACACGAGGAAATTGTATGCTGCTATTTTTTGTCTATGGCAGTGTTGTGAGTCAACTGGTTTGAATCTGTTCGTGTGTGTGGGTTTCTGGAATATATTGTTACTTTTCTTGGTAAGGAGAACGTCCAAAACATGCAGGGAACTATTGTTTTCTATTTCAAAAGTGAATTAATCGATGCGTATTGTAAATTGAGGTCATTTAGGAAGGAGTCTGTATTGTATACATTAGTGTCGAAAAATATTGGAAACTAATTTTACAATTTTTTTCAAAGAAGTTCATGAATAAATTGGCTAAAAAAGATGAAAGTGGCTTCCTCATAGCTGTCCCATCATGTTGTTTGTAAAATTTTTTTGGAAAAGGAAAAAACTTTGTTCCATGCAGAGTTTAGAAAGTTAATGTACTGTACATGCCAGGCTACAAGTTGACCTTTGAAGCTTAAAAAAACTATTTATTTAGCAGACATTTAGAATATTTGTAAAATGGTAATTTAAAACAACAAATAACTAAAAATTAAAAATTTTTGTTTGAATACATGAAATAATTGTTCAAAAAATAACAATATACAATCTAAAAAAATTAGCAAAAATGGTCAAAGGAAATTTTAAAAATATTCAAGAATGGTATTTTTTCTACATTGTGAAACACAATGAAAACCCTTGCCTTCTGCATCCGACTCATAGAAATTGTCAAATTCATCCTCTGGATCAGATGTTACGATATCGGGCTCATTGTGATTCACAATAAATGAAGATCATATAAAGATATCAAACAGATAATTCGAAATCTTCCAATATAAAATTAATTGGAAGGTTCACAATTATTATTTTGTCTTGACCACTTTACTGTTTATAAGATTTATTGAGTGAAAAAGTGACTCGACTTAAATAGCAAACATGAATTTTTTAATCAAAAATATCATGATTGACTTAAACAGCTGGTCGTCTTAGAGACCGGCATAAATGATATTCAGCAGAAATTTCAGGCAAAAGACCTATATTAGCCAGCCACTCTTTGGGAAAACTAAGCATTTATTTATTGGGAAATAGAGACATGATTTCAAAAGAAACTAATGCTCATCATCATCATCATGCTTCTGTCCGAAGACAGGTTTTAACTGAATCGCTGCCTCCATTTCTCTCTCTCCCTAGAAGCCTCTTTTATACCTCTATAAGTATTATATCCCTGCTTTATATTATCTAATATTCCTATTCTTTTTCTCCCTCTTCCTCTTCTTCCACTAATTTTTCCTTCTAAGATCGTCCTTTGTAAACACTGTCTTCTCAATATGTGCCCTATCCAATTTGCTTTTCTTTTCCTGATTGTTTTTATTAGCGTCCTTTCTTCTCCCACCATTTCTAATACTTCTTCGTTTCTCTTCCTCTCTGTCCATTTCACTTTCATCATTCTTCTCCATACCCACATCTCAAAACTTTCTAAATATTTTTCCTCCTTTCTCCTTACCGTCCACGTCTCTGCACCATAAAGAGCTATGCTCCATATGTAGCATTTTGCTAATTTCTTCCTTGTTTCTAAATTTATTTTCTTGCTTGTGAGAAGCTCCTTCTTCTCGTTAAATGCTGCTTTTGCCATTGCAATCCTACTTCTGATGTCCTGTGTACTACTTCCATCCTGTGCTAAAATACTGCCGAGATATTTGAAACTACTTACTTGTTCCAATTTTTGGCCATTTACCATTATATTTAATTCTTTATGTTCCTTTGAAACCACCATGACTTTCGTTTTTTCTGTATTGATCTTCATTCCATATTGTTGGCCAACCTCAACTAGTCTGTCTGTCATCCTCTGAAGCTCTTTCTCGCCTTCTGCTGTTAAGCCCTGATCATCTGCGTATTTAATGGTGGCAATACTTTCACCTCCTATCTTAAATCCTTTCTCTTCCATCAACGCTTCTTCTGTTATTGTTTCTGCATAAATATTAAATATCGCTGGTGAAATAGGACAACCCTGCCTCACTCCCCTCCCTATTGAAGTACTTTCTGTTTCTTCTCCTTCAACCCTGACTCTAATCTTTTGATCAAAGTAAAGGTTTTTAAGCAGTCTTTTATCTTTCCAATCTATTCCTATTTTATTTAAAATACCCAGCATTTTATCCCATTTCACTCGGTCAAAATCTTTCTCCCAATCTACAAAACAAAAATACATATCTTTATTGACTTCTAGCGCTCTTTCTATCATGATCCTCATACATCCTATAGCATCTCTAGTCCCCCTTCCTCTTCTAAAACCAAACTGATTATCTTGCAGCTCCTTTTTTATTTTACATTCAATTCTTTTGGTTATTATTCTGGTTAGAACTTTAACTGTATGAGAAATTAAACTAATAGTTCTGTAATCCTTACAACATTTTGCATTGTTCTTTGTCTCCAGTGGTACCATCACAACATCTAAGAAATCTTCAGGCCATATGCCAGTATCATCATCATCATAGGTAGTCTGTCCGTAGACAGGTCCGTGATTATTCATGGTTAAACCTGGTTCTCCATATACTCCCATTTTCCGCTGTCCTCTTCATATCTTGATAACTCTCTTTCCCTTTCAAATCGTCTATCAGCTGATACCTTTTCCTACCTCTTTCCCTTTTCCCATCTAGTTTTCCTTCTAACACATCTTTAATCATACTCTCTCTCCTCATGTAATGTCCAACCCAGTTAGCCTTCCTCTTTCTGATAGTCTGTATAATCATTCGCTTCTCTCCTATTCTTCGTAGCACTTCATCGTTTTTCATCCTATCTGTCCATTTTATCTTCAGCATTCTCCTCCAAGTCCACATTTCATATCATATACTTGGTTAAAAAATTTTGTGAGTTGCTTAACTGCTTTAGACCCCAAAACCTTAAGAACGTCCACGGGTATATCATCACTCCCAACAGCCTTCCTTCTTTTCATGTCATCAATTGCTCTTTTAACTTCAGACTCGAGAATACTTGGTCCTAGCTGATCTTCTTCCACATCCTCTTTTTCATTTAATTCAATATTTCTTGGCTTTCCTTCTTTGTCATACAGAACCTCAATGTATTCTTTCCAGACATTCTTTACATTGTCTGGCTCCGATACTATTTTACCACTTTTGTTCATGATTCCTTTACGTCCTATCTTTCTTGCTTTTTTCTTGAATAGTTCCCTTGCTTTGCTATACATGAGGTCTGTTCTACAAATTCTTTCACATTCGACAATCTCCTCGCATTTCTCATTTATCCACTGTTCTCTGGCTTTATCTGTTTCCCTTCTTAAAGCATTATTTAACTCCTTGCACTTTCTTTGGCCTTCTTCAGTGTTTATGTTCTTCCACTTTCTCCGCTCTTCCATTTTTTGCAGCATGGCTGCTGTGATCCAGGGTTTTTTGTTTCTTTCACCCGTTATCTTTCCTACCTTCTTTTCCATTACATCCTTAATGTTGCTATGGATGTATCTCCACTCCTCATCTACATTCTTCCTATTTTCTTCAGCTCTCTCCCCCAACCTTTCCTCCAGCTCAGTCATAATAGCCTCCTTGTTTTTAAGGAGTTCCTCTAACTTCCATTTCTTGTTAACTCTTATGTTTCTCTTAACGCTCTTCAGTCTACATTGTATATTTGCCACCAAAAGGTTGTGGTCAGAAGCGATATCTGCCCCTGGTAGTGTTTTAACATTTTTAATGCTATTTCTAAATCTTTCATTGACTAGTATGTAATCTATCTGGTATCGTCTCTGGTCTCCTGGGCTTCTCCATGTGTAAAGTCTCCGCTGGTGATGCTTAAACCATGTATTAGTTACAATCAATCTATTTCTATGGCAGAATTCCACAAGTTTATCCCCTCTTTCATTTCTCTTCCCTAGTCCATATTTTCCCACTATGCTATCTTCCTGTCCCTCTCTGACTACACTGTTCCAATCTCCCATTACTATGGTGGTGATCCTTCCTTTTCCCTCCTCCTCCAATATCTCCATAATCTGTTCATACATTTCATCTACTTCGTCGTCGCCAGCATTAGTTGTTGGCATATACACTTGAATTATAAGCATCTCCACTGGCTCCATCTGAAGTTTTACGGCTATTAATCTATCATTAACTGTCACTACCTTGCTAATTCTTTCAGCTATCTCTTTTCTCATTATAATCCCCACTCCCCTTTCCTTTTTCTCCCCTCCCGAGTAAATAATCTTAAATTCGTCTAAATTTATCTCGCCTTCTCCTTCCCACCGAACTTCACTAAGGCCTACTATAGCTACATTATTCCTTCTCATTTCCCTTTTTAAGTTCTCTAGTTTACCCCCTGAATTCATAGTCCTAACATTCCATGTGCCTATTTTTAATTTCTCACTGCTTGCTTTCTTATTAATGTTACATTTCCTCTGTGCATCCCCTAGGGTAGTCCCCACCCGGAGTTCCGATTGGGGGACTATTTTACCTCCGGAATATTTTACCCCAGAAAGATCCATAGAGGTATTTTCAGCTTTTCAGCCTATCATGGGAAATATAATGAGGTAGTTTCCGCTTGCTTTCCTCATCGCAGTTTCACAGAGTGATTACCCATCTGTAGCTGTTCAGATCCACATGATCACCACCTACAGAGGTACTGTGCAAGCTGCTGCCCTTGCACAGGGGGATGTAAAACCCCCAAGACTGCTTCTTAGTCTGACTCTTCCCCTCAGACCTTTCTGGCTTGGATGGTCCTACCAGGAGAATTATCTCCTGCCGGCATAGCTCTTTGGTTCGTAAGAGTACACAAACCCTCCCACCTCTGTAAGGTTATGCAGTCCTTAGGGAGGGAAACTAATGCTAGAGAATCATTAAAGATTAATTTTTTGGTTTTTTCAATGAAATCTGTATTTTTTATGCAAGTATCACCCGGCGAAGGGGGGTAGGTTTTTAAATTTGTCAACTAGCCATTTAAAAAGAAGATAAGTGGGGGAATCAATACATGACACAATAGGTCTCATAGGAATTCCAGATTTGTGAATTTTAGGTAAAAAATACAATTTTGGAATCGTAGGATTTGAAACCATAATCTTATAATGTAAGACCTTGTCTATAAGTTTTGGACAGTTTTTTATGGTGTCTTTGGTAGAGGAAATCATTTTGTTCCAAGGATTTTTTGTGAGAAGTGAGTAAGGTCCATTTTTAAGTTTGACTTTATCGAAAAAATCCTGCTTATTCATGATAACAAGGAAATTTCCTTTATCGTCTTTTAAGTAAAAACATTCTATTAGTTTTAAATAAATAACAAGGAAAATATTTTATATAGCTCAAAAACTGTATCAATCCAAGCATATTAAAATACAATTCAAGAAATATTTTCTGCTACAATAAATTAAAGTAATTCGTCCAAGTGTTTCTTGTGGGTACCAAAAGTTTTTAAACCCAGTTTTTTAATTTAATTTTTTATATGTATACATAGCTATATTTTGATGTATGGCTTATGTAATATTATTTACAACATCAAGCACTATTGTCGGATGAATTGTATTTTAAATTATTTTTAATTTGAGCATAGTGAATGAGGAAATTTTAGCCACCATTTTCAAGAGAAAACAGAAATCTAGAGTGTTCAAAAAATCCAGCAATATATGGGTGTAAATTCTGGATTTTCAAGGTTGCATTGTAATTATTATGTAAGGAAGGTGCTTTAACATAATGCTAAATTACTTTCATTTATTGTAGCAGAAAATATTTCTTAAATTGTATTTTAATATGCTTGGATTGATACAGTTTTTGAGCTATATAAAATATTTTTCTTGTATTTAGCATTTGATATGCAATTTGAGTCACTGAGCATGCTTTGCACTTAAGATTTTGTATGTATGTGGCATTGAGACTTTTGCAGCATGTGAAATATTTTGTGGCATGTGTTTTCATGTGTATGTTTTTTGAAATTGATGTGTGCGTGCCTTCCTCAATATGACCTTCCCTTGCCATGGAACCTTCCTCTCCTTCAAACCTTTTCCGTCATGCACAGTTACCGTGGGTAATTGGTGATGGGCATACTTCTGTGGTGAAAGCTATGTTGGATTGTGGTTCCAGGTATTGCACAGCCTTACTCGGATGATGGTAGCACTGAGAAGAAAGAGTCCTCTTCGCATCCCTCTTCAGCCACTCATTCACCCACTCCTCCACCTCAACGCAGACTTGCCAAAAGCTTTAGTGTTGCGCCTTCCTCTGCAATGAAGGGTAGGCCCTCCCTTTGTCTCCAATTTGCTTGATTGTGAAAGTGTTTTTCAGGTTTGATTTAACCATCTCTTTAACCATTGTAATGTCCATTAAATGTTGAGTTTTAAGATTTTTGTTTTGTCCCCATTTCTCAATAGGTATGCCAAAAGCCTCTCTTATTGGCTTGACAAGTGGGCGTACCACAACGACCCATAGTTCAACTACTACAAATTCAGGACCTTCTTCCACTTCTAGTTTAAGCAGTGAGTATCTATTATACTTATATTATGTAAACAGAAAATTTAAAACTTTCTGAAATAAAAGATTACTGCAAGAGATTTTTGAGTCTCATCAATTGAAGAATACGATCTACTCAGATTCCTCCCCGCATGAAATCCACTTCATGCTCCAAGGACGAGAGGCCCATGCTTTTCAACAATTATTTCTCCTCCAACTTCACCTCAACCCCTCATCCTCCCCTCTCTCCTCCCCTTAAGTCCATCTCTACCCAATCCCTCTCATTTATTGCAACTATTCCTCACGGGATACACTACCTACTCATATATCTCCCCAAAAACAAAGCCACCAGCCCAGACAACATTGACTCCCTTTTCCTTCGTAATACTGCGAGCATCATGTTCCCGACCAATCTCCACAATTTTTAATAGGCTTTTCTCTAGCGGCACCTTTGCTGCAACGTGGAAAACACTCAGCGTCACTCCCATTTTGAAATGTGGTCCCAACGACTGTGTTAAAACCTACTGTCCAATCTCTATCCTTCTCACTTTATCTATGCTCTTCAAATGTGTTGTTCATAATCACTTGCTCTCCTTCACACTACCATATATATCCCCTCATTTGCCTGGCCTTCTTCCCACCAGCTCATGTCTTTCCATTCTCACTGTCCTTCATCACCACATCACCTCTGCTTTCGAGGATTCGGCCCAACTAGATATATGTTACATTGATTTCACGAAAGCATTTGACACAGTCATCCATGACCTTTTGATGCATAAACTTGAAAACCGCTTCAATGTCCATTGATCCCCTCTCTCTCTCTCTCTCTCCTTTCCGACTTCCCCTCTCATTGAATGCAACATGTCATCATTGATGATGTTACTTCCCTGCTGGCCCCTGTGCCCTCCAATGTCTCGCAGGGAAGCATCCTGGGGCCACTTCTTTTTAGCCTACTTTCCAAAAAATGGAAAATAGTCTTATGAGATGGCCTCGGTGTCCGTATATGTGCATGTGTGCCTCCCTAACATCTTCTTCCTGAATGAACCGATTTCAACTAAATTTGGTGCATAGAATCTTAACATAAATTAATGAGCAAAATGACATATTTGGACCAGATCTACTAAGCAGAGTGCCACAATTGCAAAGTTAAACTTTTCTGTAATGAAATTTTGTATGAAGTAGGCATGCAACATAAAATAACAAAATCAAGATGTTTAGTATAGATATAGAAATCAGGGCTGCCATAATACAAGGGATAAAAAAATTATTTTTACCAATATTTGTGTTGAACTGTTCACATCAATTTTAACCAAATTTAATATAGGTATGCCTCGTTTAGCGCATTTTCGATATAGAGAAGTTGGCATCTCGGGACAAATTTCAATTTTTGAAAATTTTAAAAATAATGCTCCTAAATGCTATGGTCCTTTATTATGGTCCCAGCATTTTTCTCTCTTACCTTCATTTGTACTTCACTCTCTGTTCAGTGTTAGTCATTCCACTCTAATTAAAGACAAGTTGTTGTTATTTATACGTTTATTAAGTTTATTTCTATTTAACTCGTTCACTTTTATTGTTTTTTTTAAATATTGGTTTGCCGAAATTCCAGTCTTTTTCAGTGACATTGGAAGTTTTAAAGTTGTTAACGTTACTGTTGAGATGTGAAGGGTTGGGTTCGCTTTGGATGGGTTTTTGCTTGAGACTGGGTTAGATTAGGTTCACGATAACTTTAACTTTAGCTATCATTGGTCATTTGTTATTCTGATGTTATTTTGCTGTTGGTATGTATGCTATAGTTATGTGTCTGAAGCTGCGGTGGTGCCGCTGAATCGTAATATCACTCGTATTCCATTTTTGTTTACTTTTGCGCTGGCCATTCATCAGCAAAGATCTTCGTAATCATGAGGAATTTTAGGAACATGTCAAGGTAATAACTATATTGATGTTTTACCAAGTATATACCAGAAATACTTATGATATTTTGTATATCTCATTTAATTTATAATGTTTTTTCATCACAAATGTTATTAGAAAATTGTGATTTTCCATCATAAAGAATTAGTTTTCTGAAGCTGTTGTACACCAATATGTTCATAATAAATAATTATTTTAAAACAATTGTCATATACCATATTTACTCGTTTAATACCTGCACAAGTGTAATGCCCGCACCCCCATTTTTAGAGCTAAAAATCTGAAAAACTGTAATTTGTGTAATGTCCACACTTCCAAAATTTTGATATTTTACAGCAGTATTGGTTGAATAATCTGTCTGATGCCGAGTTTGATGAGATAATTATGGCAACAAGCAAATATTGACTTAAAAAATTTTTTTTAATACTTTTTTCACGTACATAAACGTGAAAAATTCACATCCATTGCCATTATATTACATGGAGACAACTCAAAAACCTATTTTGGAGTCTAGCTCCTTTATCTTGCAGAAATTTTCAATTTTGATCCGTTGCAAAATCTCAAGTTATTTAATTTTAAATGGGTAATTTTAGCTAATTTTGCAAAATTACGCTAACAGCCATTATTCACCTAGAAAAAGAGTGAACTTTACATAAATAAATGTAAACTGTTATGCTTAAAATAAATCCCCGCGTCAAATCCCTCGGAGATCACACAATACCAAAAATAAACCGGTCACTAGATGCACTGCGACCCAGTTACATAGAAGCGTTTCTCACGTTTCTGTGAATAAAATGTATGTATCACTTAAAGCTTTCAGAAAGCACAAACGAACAACTCCAACAGCTATTTAGTGACTCATTTTCATCGCAAGATTGTGTTCTTTGCTGTTATAAAGAGTAATGAAACTATGTACATATATTTTTTAGGATTGCGTAATGTAAAAGGAACCCAAGAAAATGCACTTACAGTAAAATGTGATTTGAGCATGTCACGAATTAAAAGGCAATCGTACAGAATTCGTTTGTTTTTAATGAAAAATATATGTAATGCAGTTGTTCATTTCTCTTACATCCCCTTTTCTATAACATTTACGTGATTTAGGTTTACTACTGACAGCTGGCAAGGAATTTAAAAAAATACCTGATAAATACCTATCGTGCTTATTATATTATTCTACGCATTAAAAAAATACCTTGGTTATAAATCAGGGAAATGTAATGCACAGCATATTGCGCCTAGCGAGGAAAATGCCTACTCATCTCACGCCAGGCACGCAGTGTTAGTAGGCGTTTCGCGGGTTGCCTACCCCGAAAAGATGAAGGGGCAAATATCGTGAGATGTCCGCACTAGATGCCTACATACCCGCAGTTTACCCGACCCAACCCCCAGGTACCTGCAGCGAAAATTGCGGGTTGGGTGTATAGTGCTTCCATGCGGGTACGGGCCGGGTTTGGACACAAAAGGCGCCGGTGCAGGTAAAGAGCGGGTACGAAAACTAGTTTTAATTCCAATTCAATTTGCCTTGCCAATGTAGGCACAGGAACTTTTCACATCCCTTTTACTGTTAGTAAAGCCCACCCTCGCAGTCAGAAGTAGCCTTATATAAGGAGATACAAATTTGCAATTTATTCAGGTTGGCAGATTGCAGGCTTTGTGTATCATATGTCAAGAAAAGTGTCTGATGAAAAAATGATTCCTTTTATTATATAAATAAATACAAAGTTGCAATTGACAAACGATTGTCGATTACGTTTAGTAGAAGAGAATGTGGGGAAGGGTGTGAGAAAGAGTGAAGAGGGTAATTTTGTAGTACAATGTAATTATGATGGATTGGTTTGTGCGAGAACTCTCCCTTTTAACCAGTTGGTTTTGTCCATTCATTCAAATAACATCTATCTTAGTGAATTCACTTTTTAAGAGACGTGGTTACATATATCACCATTCTTTATTGTTATTTAACGTTCAAATATAGTATTTTTCATCAAATAATCGCATGTGAGTTGTATTATTTTATAATTTGTTTGCGAGAGAAAGGAACAACAGTTATTTTATAAAATTACATTGGTGAGTTATATGTGATGTCGGCTTTTGTGACAGAATATCAATCTACCACATCCTTGAAAGGAACCAATACCAGCTGATTGAACGGTATGTAAAATTGTCATTTATAAGTTAAACCATCTTTCAATTATCAATCTTAATTATAATCGAAATATTACTTTTATCTGCCCTTCAGATTTGAACAATGAATACTGATCAGATAAGAAGGAAGCTTTTGAGGTTAGAATACACTCTAAGAAGAAAAGAAAATACCAAATCAAAAATTTGGGAAACGTTCTGTGAAATTTTAGATGAAAAGGGCAAACTGATTTCGAAGACAATCACTTGCAGTAGTTGTAAAACTGTTTACCATTGTGATAATAGGAAGCTCGGAACATCAAGTTTATTGCGACACAAGTGTAAAAATAACAAAGAAGGCATGCCTAAAATTACAAATTTTCGTGCCAAAAAATGCGATTATCTGCTGAAAAGAAAAAAAGGTTTTAGATGACTGTGTCGAACTTGTAGTTAGAGATTTGAGACCTCTTGAGATAGTGTCAGGAGATGGGTTTAAAATATTATTAGAAATAATAATGAAAATGAGTGCAAATCAAAAATGTTATTTCGACTTGCTACCACATCCAACAGCTATTTTGAGAAATCTTAATTCAGTGGCTCAGAAAGCTCGAGAAGAGCTAATTCAAGAAATAAAATCCTACATAGGTACAATAGGGGATGGGATCATGTTGGACTTGTGGACAGATAATTACAAAAATGTCAGTTATTTAGGAATCACATTACACTATGTAAAGAATGCCATGTTATGCAATCGTGTTCTGTGCACTAAACATCTTGATCCTGACAAAAAGAAAATTGTGGAGTATATAAGGAATGAATTTTTGCTAATTTTAAAATAATACAGTGTCTATAGTAATTTGAAGAATTTTATTTTTTGTCAGTGGCCGTGGAGCAAATATTAAAGCTGCTTGGAAAATTTTGAATAAAATCAATAGTGCAGCACACTTAATAAATAATGTTGTAGATATTTCTATTTCTTCTAATGAAACATCACATACTTTAATTCAGAAGTGTAGAAAAATTGTGAAATATTTTTAAAAATCAGGCTTACAAGGTGCGCTGAAATCTACTTTGAAAGGAGACGTCAAGTCATGTTAGAATTAAATTCTTCGTATGATCTCTTCAATACTTGAAAATTGGGAGGTTATTTACAATATTTTAATTGAAAAAAAGATGAGTGATATGATTTGTGAGGTTGAAAAGAAAGATTTATTAGATTTAGTAGAATACCTCAATCCATTCCAGAAAGCATTGGTAGGAGAAAAATATCCAACAATATTTTTGGTTTACTTGTGGCATTTGAAAATAAATGATCATTTAGAAATAGGTTCAACAGAATCTAACATCATGAAACTTTTAAAAACTTCAGGTAAAACTAATTATTTAGAAAATGTGGATAATCAGCACATTCATAAAATTTCTGTTTTTCTTCACCCCCTTGTAAAGAGTGTGAAAATGTTAAACACTGAAGAAAAGTATGAAATCTATGAGGAAATTAAAGTAAGTATTGATGACATTAAAAAGGTGAAGGGATATAAATCTAATCCGTGACACCAAATTCGTGTACGCTTCTAGAGCAACCGATGAAAAGGTATAAAATGTCAGACACCTTAGTTCAATTTATGGATACAGACACAGTAAATGATCATATTTTTCCAGACGAATTGATTGCATGTATTGACTTAAACTATCTGACTACATTACTAATAATTTTGATTTGATGAAATGGGGGATAAGCAAAAGAATTATTTGCCAAATTGTAGTTTTGCAATACCAGCGACCAGTGCTCCATCAGAGAGGGGTTTTTCATTGGCGAGACATGCTGTTAGTGAAAGGAGGAGCAGTTTAGGTCCCGCAAACGTGGATGATGCTCTATTTTTAAATAGCCATTTTAAATCTCAGGGTACTATTAATTAATGTATCCTTTTTTTCAATTAAATTATTTTGTAAAATTTGTAATTTTTGTAAAAATAAATCGTAGATACTTTAAATACATTTTTTCGATCTTAAAAATGAATGTTTGTGTACAATTGCATTTCATTTGAATTTATACAAAATAATTGGCTGTGACTCAGAAATAATATTTTTTTTTCATGATTTCTTGCTACGGATTTGTGTCTCGAGTTGGACCGGACTGTTAAAAAATATGGGTCGGGTCGGTCAAGTAGACCTTCTGTTGGGGTGCGAGCCTGTGGGTACGGGTTGGGTGTGGGTTAATATTCTGCAGGTACGGTTTAGTAGTCTGCGGGTACTGGTTAGTAGTTTGTGGGTGTGGGTCAGGTACAGGTTAGTAGTCTGTGGGCACAGGTCGGGTATGGGTGGAAAATATCATACCCGTGCAGGGCTCTAATCCGCAGCTCCTTTTTTGATGGGAACTTGTGGGGGAAAAAGTGCAGGCATTACACGAGTAAATACGCTACTTCATTTTCTTGACTTTAAATTAGTATATAAAAATGTCTTATCATTATATAAGTTGCAAGATAAAAATATTAAAATTTCTGAATAGTAAAAATCACCTGGGTCAAGCGCTATGTTAAAAACTGTTCTTTAACAGAAATTCTGATAGTGCCCAAATGTCTCGGAATGCCTCTCATGCGCTAAGCAAGGCATGCCTGTACTTATACACATATATACAAAACCACATTTGCATATTTTAACCGAATCAGCGAAACAGGGGTACCACAATTACAAATTAAACTCTCAGTAATTAAGGAATTTGAAGGAATTGGCTGAACAGATTTCATGTAAATTTTGTATATAAGATTTGTACAACATACCATAATGAAATCAAGATGTTGAAAGCAGGGCTACCACAATAAAAATGAAATATTTCTTTTGCATGTATTTCTAGAGAATTGACCTCATGGGTTTTACCCAAATATAGTATAGAATATTCATATAAATTAATAACCAAAATGTCATATTTCAACCAGGTCGACTAAATATGGCTACCATAATATCAAGGTAGGTTAGAATTTTTCTTTAACTATGAATTAGGAAGATATTGGCTGAACGGATTTCAAAGAAATTTTGTTTGTAGGGCGAGTATAGAATGGCAAAACGAGATAAATATGTTTATAATGGATCAAAAAAGCAGGGCTACCACAATATGAGAAAAAATAATTTTCCGATTTCCGATGACGGAAAGCACTTCTGTACCATGGGAAACCTTTGTACACTAGGGTGACCAGACGTCCCAGAAATTCCGGGACTGTCCTGGATTTTGACTTAACGTCCTGTTGTCCCGATGAAGTTCTTCGGGACACCCATTTGTCCTGAATTTTTTGTTTCTGCCTTGAAAATCTCCTCGCCACAAAAATTTCATAAATGTCTTTAATCGGAATCACATTATATAGGAAAATACAAAAATTGCTTATTAAATCTTATTACAATCAGTGGTATTCCTATTTTTCCAGAGCAGACAACATAGATGAAGAAATTGTGTAGCTTTTGTTTTGTATTTCAGGCACATAATGCACATGTAGAAAGAATATCTCGAAAATAAATTTTGTATGATTTGATAAACAAAACAGCCTTGACGTTAAAACAATCAATACCATTATAGTATGTGTGTTTAAAGTATATAAATTTTCAAGTTTTTTTCCCAATGATTAAAAGTAATAAAAATTTGAATGAGCCTGGCAGACATAGTCTAAAAAATTAATGAAAAATTATATAAATTTATATAAAATGAAATAGAAGCCATATAGTGTTATCTTATCTTCTACGCTATTTATATACACTAGTGGTATCTACAAAAACTTTTGCAAAATCAGTCAGAAATCTGCATGTTTAAAAGTAATAATAGCCAATTTCTCCTTATAAAATAATAACCCATATTCTCCTTATCATCGAATTTAAAACTGATGCATAGGCCTATTTGCATTAATAAACATTAAATATGTAGAATATAATGATTTTACTTACGAAAAAGGTAATATTCCAGTATTGAAATAAAGATTTTTTCTTTTGGTCAATTGTTGAAAATGCTTACAGTCCACATGCAATTATTAACGTTGCAATCTATTGAGTTTGACGTTGCTACAACAATAATTTCGCTGTTTCATAATAAGCGCGAAGCGAATAACTTAATTCTTTCATGTATTTGAAGGCGTAATAGATGCTAATTGAATCAGAGGCAACAATGCGAGTTGCCTTGGCAACACCCGGAAATAGTACAAATAAGCCATACAATTTCAAAAAGAAATGCATGTCTGAGAAATTCTTCCGTGTAACATCTAAACATTGCAGGACTAATATATTTTATAGTTTTAGCCATCAAATAAAGCAAAAATGGATATTTGGTCAATATTTACATATTTTAATGAATGAAAGAAATAACCTTGCACCTTGAAAAGTCGAAACTCCTGTGTAAACATTTGGAAAAATGTAATCATCTCCCAGAATCGAATCCGGGACACTCCCGTGAACAAATAGTTTTCCCGGGGTCTCCTAGTTGGCAGAAACAAAATGGCGTTTACAGCATTTCTCTATGACAAACTGTTCAAGAGATAAAAGTGGGGACAGACATTGAATAATTATATATAAAGATATTTAACTTTATTATTTGTCCTTGAAGTAATTGTTACCTTTAAATTGTTATATATTGTGTTGTTAGATTTTTTACATATTCATTTAATTGAAATTATTTGTTAATACATTGAACAAAATTGTGCTCTGTATTTGCAAAACTTATTTACTTTAAATTTAAGTACATATAATTAAAAAGATACAAAAATTCAGGTTGTCCCGGATTTTTTCCGATTATATCCTGGATTTTCCTGTTCAGATTGTGTTATGTTCCGGTTTTGCTTCCTATGAATCTGGTCACCCTAGTGTACACCACTCCTTGTGATATATTAAAATTGTATTGAAAGGAAAGTAGGCATATTAGTTTTTTCCAGAACTGCTTGTTTCCTTATGCATCGATGTTGCCCCTAGTGGTTACAACATTCTCCTATACGGACGATTGTAAGATTTTTAGGAGGGTTACTAATTTGGGAGACAGTCATTCCCTCCAGACTGCTCTTGATTCTGTGTCTAAGTGGTGCTTCATATGGAAATTGAAGGTCAATCCATCTAAATCCACTACTTTATCTTTCACTCTTTGTAAGAAGCCTATTTCCACATTATACAAGGGTAAATCAAAAAGTTAAGGCAATTTATTTTTTATTAAATCTACAAAGATAGTATGTATTATTTTTCAATGTAGTGACCTTGGTTTTCCAAACACTTGTTAAATCAGTCCACAAGCTTCTTAATGCCATCTGAGAAGAACGTTTTTGGTTGTTCCTGCAACCAAGTATGCACCGCTTCTTTGACTTTGTCATCATGTGGAAATCAATGTCCATGCAATGCTTTTTTCAGAGGACCATAGAGGTGATAATCACTTGGGGTGAGTTCCAGATTGTAGGATGAGTGAGGAAGAATTTCTAATTTAAGCTCTTGGGTTGATTCCATGGTTACAGTGGCTGAATGAGGTCGAGCATTGTCATGATGTAAAAGAACACCTTTTGACAACAATCCTCCACCTTTATTGCGAATTGCAGGTTTCAGTTTCTCTTTAAACATGGCACAATATGTTACACTATTGACAGTCTGTCCACATTTCTGATAATGTTCCAGAATAGGCCCGTTGACATCCCAAAACAACGTCAACATGACTTTTCCGGAAGAAGGCACACTTTTGATTTTCTTGGTTTTTGGGGATGATGTGTGTTTCCACTCCATACTTAACTGCTTGCTTTTGGCCTCGTAATGGTTCACCCATGTTTCGTCTCCTATAACAATTCGTCTGTCTCTCCTTCTTTGTGACACTGATGCAATAATTGCATGCAAATCTCCATACGCTTACGTTTGTGCTCATCTGTGAGCTGTTTGGGGACCCACCTAGCACAAACTTGACGATATTTCAGGTCATCATGCATGATCAAATATGCAGATCCATAGCTGATGCGTAACATTTCGGCAACAGCATTAACAGTAATCTGTCTGTTTTCTCGTATGAGAGCATTAGCTTATCAACATTGTTTGCTGTTCTTGAAGTTGTCAGATGGCCTGAATGGTCTTCATCAACCAAACTTTTCTGCCACTTTTGAACCTTTTCACCCATTCGTAGACTTTTCTTTGACTTACCGTACATACTCGTGTATAGGTCGAGGTTTTTAGACCAAATTTGTCGCGAAAAACTCGGGGGTCGACTTATACACGAGAAATATTTAGGATAGGTTTAAACCCATGACGTTATTTGCCCTGTGGTTATTGAAATTTATAACTTATACACGAGAAATATGAAAAAGCAAAAAAAAATATGAAAAAGTCGGGGGTCAATCTATACACGAGATCGACTTATACATGAGTATATACGGTATATACTTTTCACCATACTGTGCTAACATTCTTCTGTAAATCTCATTAGGTTTGACACCTTCTGACCACAAAAATCTGATGACAGCACACTGTTCACTAATGCTGCAATCAGAAAGCAGAGTTGACATGTTTACCCATCGACTATATGAGACAGTGAGCATTGACAATTGGGACTCATTTTCCATCACCACTGTCGTTTCTACCTACTTATCATCAAGTTATGGTAATGTTGACATCACTGTTTTATTCACTGAATGTTCTGATGAAGACATGTTTAAAATTGTTTGATGGCATCATATGTATGATGACCTTGTATATTGTATATTATTCTTACATGCAAATTGCCTTTACTTTTTGATTTACCCTCGTACCATTACTCCAACAATGCTATCCCTTCAGTTATATCCCATAGCGATCTAGGTGTAGTTTTCGACTCTTAAGCTCACCTTTTCTGACCATATAAAAAAGATTTCTTCTCAAGTCATGTCACTCGTCAGTTACCTATGCAGGTTCACCGAACTCCATGACCCCTTTGCACTTAAATCTGTTTTTACTAGTTGCATTCTTCCTACACTTGAATATTGCACCCTCTTCAACTCTCAAGCTTCTCGACCGTCCTCTTAACTTTTTCTTATCAATAGTTAGATATCATGTCCCCCACCTTTCGCAATCTATCCCGGGATCAAGTACTTTTGTCCCTCTGCATTTCCTCGCTTTCTTCCAGACGAAGAATCACTGACTTTAAATTCCTTCACTCCATCATGAACAGCCACTACTGCTCCAATGATATCCTATCGTATTTCTCTCTCCATGTACCATCCCGCACCACACATAATGCATCCCTTCTTCACCCACCGAATTTCCACCTCTCTATATCCCAAAGACTATGTTTTACTGTCTTCCTTCCATCTATAACTCCTTAACCTCCCTTAATGCCTCCCTCAACCTGTTCTCATCCCATTCCTCCTACCAAACTGCAATAACCTCTCATTAGAGTTTCCTCTTACTCTCACATGTTATACTGTTGTAATTGTTATGTTGCTATTTATTTTTATCTTTATTCTTTTGTTATCCTTTTTTTATTTCACCCACTGTAATAGGCCATGTTTGGCTGTTTTTTAATAATTGTTAACTAAATAAAAAGTAGATTTATCAATGTTTGTATTCAATGCATTTTTCAGAAGAATTACGATTTTTAAAGCTTAATTAGCTTTGGTTGTGATCTGTTTTAAATAGCATGGGTCACTGTTAAACTGCCATGTATTTAAAATAGGTGTATGGTTGCCATATTGCTTCAAGATTATGCTAATAGTTCATTTAGGATAATAAATTTAGTGACCTATGATAAAGTATTTTATTTAAAAAGTCGTTCATTTTTTGTTTAGGTATGTTGTCGAATTTAGGTCAAGACACAAGACCTCCTCTGGCTCCAGCTCGTCCAAAATGCAACAGTATCCTTCATATGTTTGGGGAGTGGTTGTTCGAAGCAGCTCATATTGGTTGTCAAGGTTCAACTCACATAACAGGTAGTTCCCGTAAGTAAGGCAGAATTAGAAGCATGTTGAAAAATAAACTGTCATAATAATTTTGATGGCAGTGAATAATAAGTCACAGAATAAAGTTAGTGTGAGGCTTTTGAGGTGTCTGGGTTGAAGGCTTCATGCTTCCGGGTATTCACCGTGTAGGTCATCTTGAAAGGTGACAACAGTTTCACAGACCCGACAGGATAATATTCATTCTTTGCTGATGTTTTGATTAATTTCAAACTTTTAAACATAAGCTTAAGATTTTATAAGTGATGATAATTTTTGTACATTTGTTTAAAACAGCCCTTGAAACATTTCCTCCTATTTTAAGTAAAATTTTTCTTAAAATTGTATGTTTAATCCTTCAAGCCAGTTGGCCTCTTTTTGAGCAGGACTCTTCTCGCAGTAGCAAATTTGTGCAAAATCTAGTGGTATGCCACTTAGATATAATACTTTTTTGCCTATAAAATTATTCATGAAACACTCGAATAACTTGCTGATTTGCTTGGTACATATTTTGTTAATGTTATTTATAATAATATAAAAATAAGTGCTTATTTTCCAGTGTGCTTCATGTGGACCATGCCCATGAAAAAATAATAACAATCAACGTAGGCAAATAATACACAGTTATATATCCCATCCCATAAATCTTGTTTGTCGGGAAACTAGTTGGGTGTGTTAGAGGTGAAAATGAAAAGAGAATAAACGCAGCGGGCGGGAGAGCGCGGGGAAGGGATGGGACTTTTAGGCTTATGCAGGTAAACTGTAGGAGCATAGTCAATAAAATATTTGAATTCGGCTCGCTAATGGAAATACATAAACCTGATGTTACTATATGTACACAGACGTGGCTAAGGGAGGAAATAAGTGACAATGAAATATTTCCGAATGGGTTTCATATTTACAGAAGAGACAGAGGTACCAAAGGAGGAGGAATATGTATCTGCGTGAAGGACGACATTGAAAGTAGCCTAAAAATAATAGATACGGAGTATGAGTTACTCGGAGTAAATATAAAGGATAGAAAAGGAAAACAGTTCGAAATCGTAGCAGCGTATAGGCCACCAGGTGAAGACATGGGGCTCATGGAGCGGTTAGTCGAGATAGCAAGTAGCAGAGTAGTAAGCAGGCCATTAGTTATAGCAGGTGACCTCAACATTCCCCAGGTAGACTGGAAGGGACGTACGCCGGTGGGTGGTGAGAGTCAGAGATGCGTAAACAGTCTTATCGGTCAAGGAGGCCTCACGCAGGTAGTGGAAGGGCCCACAAGAGGAGGAAGTATATTAGACATTTTCTTGGTTAGACCCAGCGATTTGGTAACAAGAACGGAAGTATTCGAGGGCATTAGTGAACATAAGGGTGTAATTATGGACATTCAATGGGAAATACATAGAAAATGTGAGCCGGGTATATGTGTTAGATTATACCACAAGGCGGATGTAACGGCTTTCAGAGAATATCTACATAGAGAATGTCCAGAATGGGCGAGTAAGAGAGACAGTGTAGAGCAAATATGGGTTAACTTTAAAAATATTCTATTGGAGGCTATTGAAAAATTCGTTCCTAAGAAGACATTAGGCAGTAATCCAGACCCGGAATATTATAATGTTTCTATTAAGAAACTAAAGAAAACAGCACGGAGACTTTATCATAAGAGGCATAGAGCAACACCTCTTTTAGAAAAGTATAAGGCTACCTGTAGAGACCTATTGAAAGAAAAGATAAGTTTTTAGAAAACTCTATAATAAATAACGGTTGGGGAAATCTTCATAAATATATACGAAGAAGACGTAAAGGCCGAGATGAGTTAGACAATGTAAATTTGGATTTAAATGGCATAGTACTCAAAGATGACATAGCAAAAGCTGAAGCCTTTAACGTTTGGTTTACGAATCAGTTTAGCAATGACGAGAGTGACAACAACGTGCTCTCGATAGCCAGCAACAAGTTTGAATATATAAAAATAAGAGACAGCAACATCTTAAAGAACATACTCAGCATTAGAAAGCATAAGTCTTGTGGTCCAGATGGAATTTTGGGAGAAGTTCTGAATCTGGGGGGCAAAGCTATCGTACCGTATCTGCGAGTATTATTCACAGTATCGTTGAATAACGGGGAAATACCGAAAGAGTGGAAGAGCGCAATTGTAGTCCCTATTTATAAAGGAGGTTCTCGTTCCAATTTGAATAATTATTGTCCGATAAGCTTAACAAGTGTAGTTTGCAAGCAAATGGAGCACTTACTGTCTCACTATATTCGAGAATTTTGGAAGGCAAAGAACTGGCTAAGTAAAGTACAGCACAGTTTTCATAGAGAATACTCGTGTGACAGCCAGACGACCGCGCTAGTACAGGATATCGCAGAGACGCTAGATAAGGGGAAACAGATAGATGCAATTCTCATAGATTTTTCCAAGGCCTTTGACAGAGTAAACCATAGGTTACTTATGGATAAAATATCTGGAATGGGAATGGACAAAAGAGTGGTTAGATGGATTGGGGAATTTTTATCAAAACGTAAGCAAAAGGTTCGAGTAGGCGGTGAACTTTCGAATGATGCGGATATCACTTTGGGCGTTCCTCAGGGAAGTGTCCTCGGAGCGTTGTTGTTTTTGATATTCATAAACGACATAATTGAGTATTTGGGGTGTAACGTTAGGTTATTTGCGGATGACTATTTAATTTACAGATTAATCGAGAATATTGAAGATTGCGGATCATTACAAACTAACTTAGATGAACTTTTACGTTGGGCAGAAGTAAATAAAATGAAAATAAATGCAGAAAAAACAAAACTAATACATTTCTGTAGAGGAAGAAGTGCATATAACTGGGAGTACGTTTTAGAGGGTAGCGTCCTAACGGAGGACGATGGAGTGTAAGTATCTAGGGGTAACTTTCACGAAGGACCTTCAGTGGGGACCGCAGATAGACAAGAGTTGTAGCCAAAGCTTACAGAGCACTGCATTTTATAATTAGGGTCTTAGGAAAGAGTAGTCCCGCCACAAAGGAAATGGCTTATAAATTGTTAGTTAGGCCTATTCTGGAATATGCTGCAATAGTGTGGGATCCTCACTCAGTGGGTCAGATAAAGCAGCTTGAGATGGTGCAGAGAACTGCAGTGCGCTATGTCTTAGGAGATTTTAGAAGAACCGAGAGCGTAACAGAAATGTTAAAAAAACTAGAGTGGGAATCGCTAGAACATAGAAGAAGCATAGCAAGGCTAGGGGGACTTTTTAATGCATATACGGAAAAGCCAGCTTGGGCAGATATTTGTGATAGGATTAAAAAACCTTCTTATCATGGACGCTGGGATCATGAGCACAAGATGGAGCCTCCTCCACAAAAAACAAACTGGGGAAAATTCTCGTTTCTTAATAGAGGGATTGAGCATTGGAACGCATTACCTGCAGAGGTCTTCAAGCCATTCCCTTCCCGCGTAGGTCTCTTTAAAGCGAAGTTAAATAGCATTCAAAATGCGTAATAATTATGGGTAATTCTAAAGACGAGCTTTTGAGTGATACGTGATGTTTCCATTTGTGTACCCTTCCCTAGAAATGTTAAAACCTTTAAATCAAGATTAAAAAATATCACTGGGAACGATATTCATTACTTTTAGTTAATTTATTGTTAAATAATATTGTAAGATGAATTAATTAATGAAGGAACTCGAAGCTCCTAACAGGAAAAATATATGGATAGAATATTGTATGTGGTATGTGAAAAATTGTAAACTGAATCTTCTTAATATGTTTTTATATGTTTTAAATATGTTTTTTTATATGTTAATTCTGTAACCTTGCCACCGGGCCAGGCGCCCACTTGCATTGTATATTGAAATAATAATATCTATACTCATTGAGGAGCTGAAGCTGGCTTGGCCTGACTCGCATGAGTCGTTTGTTATTTTTTTCCGGAATTTGCAAGCCGATTGTTAAACTTAAATATGTTTTTATAAATTTCATATTTTTATGCATTACTCATTACTTTACGCATAATTAGCTATAGTGCTTGCCATTGTTTATGGCCTCTGGTCACGCAAAGAGACGTTGCCAGCACTCCCTGTGACACAGTGCAGTTCTTATCCTATTCCACCACAGGCTTCGGCATACAGGCAGTGTCGCAAAGTAGATGTCCTGCCTAGAGATGGTGAATTCTCGACTTTTTTCTGTTCTCGAGATTCAAAATTTCTCTTTGCAGTATTTTCTTTTTTGAGAATTCAAGAATTTACTTTGCTGTTCTCGAGTATTAAGAAAAAACCTTTTTTTTGTGTGAATTTTGATTTTTTAAATCTTTTGGTCGTAGACTAGAATTGAGGGCAACTTTAATATTTAAAAAATTATATTGATTTCTTTCGATAATGAGCAGAAGTTGTTATCAATTGTCTAGATTCATACTGCAACAATTGTCCTGATCCACTGCCTTCATCTTGTTCTTGATCATGGTTCAGTGTTGCAGAATTATTCTGCTTGTTGAAATATTGAAAAGTCTTTTCATTATTATTTTATATCTTTCGACTATTTCGTTTTTTGAACTAATAACAAAAAATTGTCTTCCTCATTGAACTGAATGCAATAGAGGTCTTGAAGAAATTTTATCAAAGAATTAATGACGTATCTCTTCTTTTAGGTCTTTGTTTTTTAGTCCATTGAGAAGTTTAGTATAAATTTCTGTATTGTTCTCTCTGAGAGCGTTGAATAAAAATTTGAGGATTCCCTCACCAGTTAAAAGATTATCATCTTGGTGGCTCAACACTCCTATCGCTATTCTGTGCAGTTTCAAAGTTTTCAATGTATTCAATGCAGTTGCCTCATCATCTTCTGGCTTCCACAAGTGACAAATTTAGATCATGCAATGATTTTACTATAGGAGTCTTGATTCGAAAAAATCGCTCTATCATAATGTCTATGGTGTTCCAATGGGTTTTGCAATCTAACAAATTCATCTTTCTCTCTAGCCTTTACATGGCTTTGTAATACATTGTTCCGTACTGGCGAGTTTTTGAATAATTTTATAATTTTACGAATTTTTTTAACAGTTTTATAAAAATAATGGTATTCATACAAACATTTTCTGTAGCAAATTCACTTTCGTTTTCTGCAACATATTCATGTTCTGGTTGAGGCATCATCATTTGAATCTTTGCTTGTTTCCTGATTTTTTTCATAAAAAAACACTTATAACCACTTAATAAGTAGCATGGTAATAACACAGCTGTTGATAAGCAGGAAACAATTTTACAAATATTACCATGATACTGGCACCATCGCTTGTGGTGGAAATAATGTCTTTGTCAAAATTAAACCCGAAAGATTTAAGATCATTGAATATCCAAGTCACGGTTTTTGCATACAATGTCAGAATGCCAGTTGTGAAATGTAATATTTTGCGTTTCCTATGGGAAATATTTCTCTAGATTCTCGAGCAATTTTCTCAAGAAACAAGTCTCGAAATTTAAAAAATTTAATTTCTCGGGAAACAAGTCTGAAATAATAAAAATTCCTCGAGAATTCTCAAGACAGGATTTCTCGAGATGGGATTTCTCGAGCACAATCTCTAGTCCTGCCTCCTCCTCCCTCGAGAAGTAGCTGTGCACATGAAAAAAAGGTCTCTAGCTTGCTTATGTAACACTTGTCTAGGGTGTTTCTCATCCAACATTATAAATAAACATTAAAATACCATAATTTTCTGATTATAATATGGACCTAATACAATACGCACCCATGTCTTTACGAATGAACTGTGAAAATTGTCTTATCACCATACATAATACGCACCTAATTTTTTGTATAAAGATCAGTGTAACTTTTCATTTGATTATTAGCAGTATCGATACAGTTCTCACTTTGGCGCCAAGTAATATACATGCAAGAGAGTTTACGAGGATATCACATTATGTTCTGATTCACTTATTAAAGATCAACACAATGTATTAAAATATGTCTCAGCAACGGATTTTGTATAAATCTGGTCAGTTGGAATATCAGTTCTTGCTTTTCCGCCGAACGAAAGAGTTTACAAGAATATTACCTATGTCTCGTTGATGAAAACTTCAACTATTACTGTCTCTACGTTCATACAAGCAGATCAAGGTATGTAATGTTGTTATTTGTTGCTCGCAACTATTAGAATGCAATAAAAAGTACAATTTATTTAGAAAGTCATGTCCAAAAATAAAATTATTTCCTTACTAGAAAAAGTTATAAGCATTTGTTACCATGTATAATATGCACCCTAAGTTTTTGCCAATATTTGAGGAAAAAAATGCGTATTATAATCGGAAAATTACGGTAATACCTCAACTATTATACTAATACACATAAACTAAAGCTAAAAATAACTATATCACAAGTATCATAAGGAATGTCCACTCTACTAAAGCATGAAACTCGGACTGATGTATTCGTTCTCGGGACCCATGTGACTTTCACTTGCTACTGCGCATCCCCGTGCAGAGGCCATGAGCAGTGGTGATGACTATAGTTTTTAAGTAATCATATCAATATAAGAACAATGAATTCTGTAATGTATACAGGTTGTATTATTCGAATTTAATCAGTTTGCAGCAAAAATTGTTCCTGCGCACTTTTTGCATTCTCTACTCTTGTAAATTACAGTTAGAGAGTAGCATTCATCAGCTGTCGCATATGGTAGTACTACATGTGTCAATCTCACATCTGGATTCACTGACGTTAATTTCTGCTGTGTGTTTTGTGCAGTGCGGTAATTTTAATAATGTGCAATAGTGTGAACTTAGTATATGTTTTGAAGATTCATATTGAAATATTTTCTATTTTCTTTTTTTAATTTCAGCCATACATAAAAATGAAAGAAAAAGTACAATTTTGTCGTTTATTAAAAGGAAGAAAGTAACTGTTTGTGATAACATAGACGAGAATACAATAGGAGGAGAAACTACAGCTTCTGTAGCTATTGAATTGTTGTCTCTAGCTATAGCTTCAGCATCTACATCTAATTTAGAAGAAAATTGTGAAGCAGAATCATCAGTGGCAGACTCAGATTCATTTAATATTCCTGATTTCTGGAATTAAAAGCAATTAGAAAATTTTCTAGAAAGATATGTACGTCTGACCATCAAAAACAGAAAATTGGGTTGTTTAGTATGTGCAAAAGTTTCACATTTTGGAGCAGAAACCGCTAAATTCTATCATATTTCAAATCAATGGATAAATATTGATGTTGATTGCAATGGAAATTTGAAAGCGTCAAGGCAGGCTTCTTTAAGAAAAGAATTGTCTGAACATTTTACATCAGATAGATGCAATTTTACAGCTACAAAAATTAAACAAAATAGACATTGGCACCTGTTTGCATTCACGATTTACAGCTGTTCGAATTGTTGAGCACATTGCCAAGGAAATGAAATTAAACTTTTTTAAGAAAATTATAAATGAAAATGCAAAAATCAGCATAATAATAGATGAATCATCAACTATTGCTAGCAAAAGTGTTCTAATAATTTTCATTACTGAGTTGAACATTTGTGATGAACCAGTTTTTATTTTCTTAAATCTTTTTGAATTGGCATCAACAAAGGCTGAAACAAGCTTTAATATTTTGTTTGAAAAAAAATGGATTCTCCAAAGATTATTCGTCAAAAAACTTAATTGCGTTTTGTTCGTATGGTGCCTGTGTTATGCTATGTGTTAAATCTGGTGTAGCAGCCAGGGTTTTACAAGTTTTTTTTAAATATACTTATCTGGCATTGTTTATCCCCTTAAGCGTGGGGGCATTTAAATCAAAGTCATCCCGGAGGTCGGAGGAGATTTAAATGAATTAGCTAATCCGGCGTAAACTTATAAAAAAGGCATAACTTTTTACGTACTGATTGGACTCATTTGAATTTTTTGAGAATGTGTAAAACTATGAGTATTTATACTATATTTTTTTACATTTTTTATGTATTTCTTTTGGGTAAAATGGTTTGATGAAGTTTTTTAAGCATTCACAGAAGAGCTATATCGCACATCTTTATTCCAGGTTTATGAATCTCCACATCTTCCTCTTAAGTTTATCAGAAAAAAACATTCAAATAAGGATAAACAAAGGTGCTAGAAGTGTGCAGGGACAGGAGAGACAGGATGTTTCATATTTGCCCACTCAACAAAAAAATACCAAAAATATAGGTTTTTACATTAGTAATTTGAGGACAATCTTCAACATGATTCCCACTATCATTGTCTGAACTGACACTTTCTTTCGAGTCACTTTCGTTCATTCATTCCGTCTTGTTTTTATCACCAGGTATTGCTTGCATTTGATAACTTCGACTCTTAATCTCTTAGAAATTAAACAAAAGTAATCACTGAAAATAACAAACAATAGATTCCTCCATACAGCGTAAATGCTTCCCTCAGACTAACTTCTTAAAAGTGGCAAGAGAATATTTGTTGTACGATCCAAGGGCTTCCCATCCGCTCTGATCACGTTTTCGGTCAAGATGACTTGTTTATGCAGTAATGTCAGATAAGTGTTTCTCTCTCTCATTCTCATTATATTGTCCTCAAGAGATGCTGAACCAAGCACTAGCTCAGACCTGAAGACCCTTCTTCCTCCCTTTCTATATAGCTCCCAAGAGTTGGCGCATAAGAAAAAATATTCATCTCAAGAGTGAGAGATGTCACAGCAGATAAATATGCGTAATACACAATTAAAAATGCACAAACGTAATACACAATGCAAATAAATCACAGAAAAAATAAAAGCCACAAGAAGCACTGTTAAGGGCCAAGACTTCTTTCAGTCTGTCTGTAGAGATCCGAGAAACATTCGGCATAAAATGCTCATGGGATCAGTCTGCATATTTCCACATAAGCTTCTAGCTTTCTTGCTCATCCTTTTCCATAATGGCTTATGCTGGTCCTTATCCTTCAGAGATAAGTGAGGCTATTTGTAAGACCTACATTGTCTCACTGCCTTGCTCTAAAAAAAGTTCGTGGATAGAGAACGCATGGTCAAGAGATTCTGTGAGGTAAACAAAAGTGATGTGAAATCCTCAAAAATCTCGCCCACTTTTCCAAATCACTTATAGATGGTCCTTTTGAGTCGAAATGAAGTTCGTCTCATCGTCAGTTTGTGAGATTTGGAAGGTTAAAAATTCAAAATTTCACGCAGCAGCAAGCAAAATGTACCGAAATAATATATATAATAATATATCTTTGCAAATAAGACATTAAAAATTTAGCAAAAATAAATGCCACAAACCTTACTCTATTAGAATATATAAACAGATACTTTAGTATTTGATCAGGCAAAAGCAAAATTAAGCCAAACGTACAGGGTCGGTGCAGTGCATGTGTGGTGATGGTATGTGACATTTATAGGGTCAGTGCGCTACACGTATGATGATGTTGAGGGGTTAAATCATAGTAGGATATTGTAAAGCTCGCACGTACGGACACCACCAAGATTTCCCTTTAGAAACTGAGGTGAAAATATTCTTTAGTATAATGCCGACGTGAAGTTTATTTAGCATAGAATGAAACTGAATATACTACTAGTAAATTATTACCTATACATAAAAGCCGATTCCGTATGTCCATTTCCGGGCTCTAGACCTTTTCCCCGACCTCCTAAAAAGTCGATCATTTTCAAGATGTAGCGGTTAGCGTGCTTGATTTATATGCATTACACCAGGTATTGAGTCTCTATTGAGGCGCTTTTTATTTCAGAATTTTTATTTTTACTTTAGTTTAGAGAGAATAAAACTTCACATGAAGTTATTCATCCGAAGTATTGGATGTTTTTTCTCACTATCTCATCCATATATATTTTCCGTCATTTTTGACGGGTTAACACCTAGTCATTACATAAACAGTAAGCAGTTCTCCGAAACCAGAAAAAAAACATGCACATGCTTCTAGAGAGATTTAAACTCAAGTTTCCTTTAGGATGTGGGTTGAGTCACACTTGGTCTTTCCTCCAGACCTGAGCATTAGGAAGACGACTGGTCTTCATTCGATTTCAGTCTATGGCCAAGCGAAGGAAAGTGGCGCTGCTCAGTTTGTCGATCGACTTTTGAAAGTGACTGTACATACTTGATTAATAGCTTCTGCTGTTTCCTAATACCACCAGTAATTTAAATACCTCAAAAAGTGTTGCATTTGGTATATTCTTTGGTAATTCAGAAATAAAGTAACTTAGTAAAATTTCTGCAATACTTTCATTAGAGGGACTCTAATTTCCTGATGATGATACAAAACTAAGAAATCTAGATCGAGCCCCTCTAATAAAAGTATTGTAGAAATTTTACTAAGTTACTTTATTTCTGAATTATGGATTTCTACAAAGTAACGGCTGAAACAGTTGACTATATTCTTTGATAATGTATGGTTATCTTTCCTTTTGATTTAAAATACTTCTTCTTTTTTAAATATTGTGGTGATGACATTAGGTGCTGGAGACATGAGCTCCAAACGCCCCAGTTCCCTCCTCTTGGATGGGTCTGTGAGGAAAAGCGTAGGAGGAGGAAACAGCCTTGGCATGCCAGGAATATTGGGCAATGCTGGCCCATCTTTTTCTCCTGTGTCTTCGCAGCCAGCATCCCTCAATGATTCAGCAGAACTGCCTCCATCACTCACCATTGAGAGATTTGAGACTGGTCGTGCTGAAGCATTGGGGGCTTTATGTCGTATTTTTTGTGCAAAAAAGACAGGAGAAGAGATTCTTCCGGTTTACTTGGCCAGGTTCTACTTGGCTTTGCAGCAAGGCTTGAAAATCACTGAAGATAAGAATGGAGAGGTATTATAGTGATAGGATTATTTAAGAATTAAATTGTAATAGAACTAGTTGCTCAAGACAAGGGGTTGCATTATTATTTTATGGATTTTTGTGTTATTACAGGTGAGAGTGTGTGGAGAAGTTCTTTCAAGTATTCTTCTGAATTCTTCTGATTTATTCCGACTGGATCTTGATGGTGTCCAAGTGTTGGTTGCTTATGTATTAGATGCTTTGGAAGTAGTTTTGCCTGACAAAGAGCTTTCTCCAAAGTGAGTATCAATCTGATATCATTAAATGAAGGCTTAAAAATCATATTTTAGCAGTAGTTTTTACAATTGTAAATAATATTTAATGTAAATAATTATTCAATTATGAACATATGCCAAATTAAGTCCTTTTCAAGTTCGTATGAATGAATAATATTTTCGTATTTCTTTTTTATTATGAAGATAAATCAATGTACAATGGAATTTGGAATATGTTGCTTTGATTTATTATTTTTGGCAGTTGATTGTAAATTGTTCTTTTATGTGTAATTAGTAGAGCCCGGAAGTTCAGGCACTATAAAATGTCAAAATAGGCAGGCAAAATGGCACAATAAAACAGGAAATGGGCACTAAAAAGGCATTATTTTAACACAGATATTACTATTATATGGAGTTTATATGGAGTAGGTATAACACTTCAATAAAATATGATTGCAATCGCTATTGATAATGTCTTCAAATTATGAACTACTAGCTGAAATTACCTGGCGTTGCTCGAGTTTTTAAGTCAAGACAAAAAATATTGAGGAAGATTTGAGAATAAAACCAAATAATGAAACCAGGTTAATTTTTATTGTAGTGCTTAATGGTATACAATATTTCTTTCTTCCCATCTTTTGCCCAAACAAATTAATTTTTCCTTCATCCTTGATCGATAAATTTGGTGACTGTACTTTTATCAAATAATCATAATAAACAATCAATAGAATCACTTTTAAAATATAGTTATTTCACTTGAATTAAATTCCAGTTGAAGAAACTGCATGATATTTTGTGGTCATGAATCTCAAAAACATTAAAAACTTGAACTGGAATTGTAAGCTCTAGGGATGACACCAGTAGAAACACCCCATGCACAGTCTGATTTTGTGGGTCTAATTTGTCACGTGAATATTTTAAAGTCTAACCTACGAAACAAAATGAGTTTCCGGACTTTGAAATTGAATTTGGCGATAAAAAGTGTGATGGTATGACATGGAAAGTGTTATTATAATCTAATAAGTATAAAATTGGCTTAATTGATCCAAACAAATGTTCAGTTGAAGAGAAAGCAAAATGTACATATCGAAGTTCAAGGGTTGAAAGATTTAACGATTATAAATTTTCGTCTAAATTAAAGCCATTTACGAAAAATAATTCAAAATTGACCCGGGTTCGATTCCTGAGAATGATTTCCATTCTCCATTAGATAATATAGAGAAATCAATATTTTGACCTACAAGCTTATTTTCTTTTGCATATTAAAATTTGCATATTTGACCTTCGATCTCCAGACTAGGACTGCATTAAAGAAAAATCTGATGTGGCCACCACATGACTTTCTCCATATCTGTAATATTTCTAAAAATTCCAAATAGGTTACATAATAATAAATATTTTAAGAAACTCCGAGAAAATTTTAGACTTTACAAAGAACAGAAATAAACTCAAACCATAGACTTCTGATATTGGATATAGCCACAAAGCTGCAACAATTAAGAAAAAGGAGCATTACTAAGATGTAACTAAGCATCAATTGTTAACAATAGTCATCGGTAGGTGGCGTGGTGGTGGCAGCTAAAAATATAAGATATCTCTTAAACAATGCATTATATGGAAAAATGTTCAAACAAAGGTTGTAGAAAATTAAATTTCCTACAACTTTTATTCCAGTACATTTTTACATTTATCAAATATTAAAGCAAGTATTTCAAAATAACGGATATGTGACAAGAGTAAACACCCACTTCCGGTTTACCGATTTTTACCAAAAACTAATCAGTTCTGACTTTATAAAAATGTTAAATATAATGTTTCATATTGACCTGTTTAATAGTTTTTGAGTTAGAGCACCCACAAAAATCTATCACATACACATGCAGACATCATCAAGAAAATGGTCATAACATGTTCAGGGGACCTCAAAATGTGTATTTCCGTTGAAATCTCGAAGTCGATTTTTTCATGAATACAATACTTTCCCCTATACTACGTATATAGAGAAAGTAAAAATGACAATAGTTTCTTATTCTTATCATCTTTTGGCGCCTTCGAATCGAAATCTCTCAAATTTTTAATATCATATTTTGACAAAATTTAGTGTTTTTAAGGACAAGTCGCCTTGCCAACCAATTGCACTGCTGAACTCGAAATCCTATTACTCTCACATATGCTCCCATTCCCTCCGGACCCCCATGGACCCTCCTGGCCCAATTCATAGGTATCAGAGATATCTCAGAATTAGTTTTTGCTTTCTCCATGTATATAGTATAGAGAAAGTATTGTTTTCATGAAAAAATTCGAATTTGAGATTTCAATGGAAATACACGTTTTGAGGTTCCCTGAACCGGTTTTGACTATTTTACGATGATGTCTGTCAGTCTGTATGATAGGATTTTAACTTTCTCCATATGTAGTATAGGGGAAAGTATTGTTTTTATGAACATGAAAAAATGTGCAAAGTTGAAATGATTGTGTCACCATATGACATAATTTTATTCGCTGACGACATCTACATCTACAAGTTACCCTGCAATTCACCAAGTTGGTGGGTGGCAGGGGGTGCAATGCACCAAATCCTACCTAAAGATTGTCTAACGCAATTCGAAATTTCCTATTGTCATCTCTTATTGTCCTCGGAAAGAACGAGCCTAGATAACGCTCCGTCCTACAATCGATCTCACGTATTTTATCGTCTCGATCATTTCTACCTATATACGTCGGTGCCACAATTATTCCCACTACCTCCTCTTTTAGACATTCTGACCTATATTTCTCTAGAAGTTTCAACCTTGAGTGCAATCTACGGTCCTCCAGTGATACCCAGTTCAAATCGCTCAATAAAGAGGTGACGCTTTCCTTATGTTCGTACTTTTGTTTTACAAATCTGGCTGCTCTGCGCTGTACTCTTTCTAGTTGAATTATGTGTCCCTTCTCGTATGGATCCCATATGCTCGCTGCGTATTCCACTTGTGGTCTTACCAGTGATAAGTGGCATGTTTCGCGTACTTTCTCTGTAGTGTTCCGTACTATTCTACCTATGAATGCCAGTTTCTTGTTGGCCGCGCCTATAACTCGACGAATGTGCATGTCCCACGAAAGATCTCGACAAATGGTTACTCCTAAATATTTTACATACTCAGCTTGTCGAATACTCATTTCATCTATTTTATATTCGAAACCTAAATCTTTGTTCTTACTTTTCCAGAACGTGACTGCGGCACATTTAGTATAATTAATTTCGATTTGCCATTCTTTGCACCACGCTGAAATGGCTCTTAAGTCTTCACGCAGAGACTGATGGTCCTCCTGATTTTTTATTTCTTTATATAGAACGGTGTCATCGGCGAAAAGCCTAATTTTACTACGAACAACCGAGCACATATCATTTACATAGATTAAGAAGAGCAGAGGGCCCAATACACTTCCCTGAGGAACACCCGAAGCAACTTTAACGGGGGACGAGTATTTCCCATCGATGACAACTATCTGTTCCCTATTCGAGAGGAAGTCTCTCACCCAACCGACAACTTTCGAATTGATACCACATTGTCCTAACTTCGCAATTAATTTCCTATGAGATACTTTATCGAACGCCTTCCTGAAATCAATGAATATGGCATTGACCTGAGTATTTTTCTCTCCGCATCGCAACAAATCGTCCACGAACAGGCCGAGCTGCGTTTCGCATGATCTACCTCTCCGGAATCCGTGTTGGCATCCGCTAAGCAATGAATGACTATCTAAATAGCGCATTACAGAGCTAAAGACTATGTGCTCAAGTATCTTGCACGATAATGAAGTTAAGGATATCGGCCTATAATTTTCGGGGTTTTCTCTGTCGCCACTCTTATGGATGGGCGTAACATGTGCCACCTTCCAATCTTTAGGAACTACTCCTTCTCTAATGGATTTCTCGAATATAATTTTCAAATACGGCGCGATTTCAGCAGCTAATTCTTTCATTACACGCGCGGGAATTTCCTCCGGTCCAGGAGATTTATTTGGCTTAATTGAATGAAGTTGGAGCGCGATGCCATTTTCCGAAAATACCAAATCTTCCATCGAATCGCCCTGACGCATAGGAATAGGGGTTTCACATTCATCGTCATCACGAGTAAAAGCTTTCTGAAAGTGATGATTTAATAGGTTTGCTTTATCCATACTATCGTGAACTACGTTTCCCGTTTCCGACCGCAGTGACGCAATAGTGGGGCCCCTACCTTGAACTTCCCTGACGTAAGACCAAAATGCTTTTGGGTTCTCTTTCAAGTTTTCCTGTAAAACCTTCTTTTTATAATTGTTAAACGCATTACGCATTGCTACTCTGGCTATGGAGCGCGCCTCCTTGTATTGATGCCTTATTATTGCAATCTGTTCGACCGTAGCTGTTGAGGATGTGTTATTTACGCGAGAGTGGAGTTTTCTGGTGTAGCCTTGGCATTGCTGGGTACTTTCAGCTAATAGTCACATAAATTAATGACCAAAATGGCATATTTGGACCAGATCATCTCAGCAGGGATGCCACAATTGCAAAGTTTAACTTTTTGGTAATTATGAATTTAGAAGGAATTGGCTGAACTGTCAACAAAATTTTGTATGAAGGTGACGTGCAACATAAAATAACAAAATCAAGATGTTTAGTAGATATAGATTTAGAGAGCAGGGCTGCCACAATACAAGGAATGAAAAATTCTTTTTACATGTATTTGTGTTGAACTGTCCAAATCAATTGTAATCAAATTTAATACTTATAATACATATATACAAAACCATATTAGCATATTTAAACCGAATCAGCCAAACGGGTGCCACAATTACAAATTAAACTCTCAGTAATTAAGGAATTGGCTGAACAGATTTCATGTAAATTTTGTATATAAGATTTGTACAACATACTATAATGAAATCAAGATGTTGAAAGCAGAGCTAAAGAGCAGAGCTACCACAATAAAAATGAAATACTTAAGTTGCTACCCCTTTCTCTTTGGAGGTTGCTCCAACGTATTTTTCCTCCCTTGAGTCGCTTCCATGTTCCGCTGATGTGCAAACCGTCGTCCCGGTTGAAATTGACTGGATGTTTTTCGATCTCAATAGCTTCGCGAATTAACCTCGGAAAATATCGATCTTCTTTCGCGAGCAATTTCGTTTCTTCCAGCGTGATTTTATGTCCCGGGCCGGAGGTGAAGTGCTCCGCTATGGCTGACTCCCTCCATTTCTTGTTCATCATGGCCCGTTTATGTTCAGCTTAGCGACAGCGAATGGATCGTCCTGTTTGTCCGACGTATATGTGTCCGCAGCTGCATGGAATAGAATAGAATCTTCTTTGCAGCCTGGGATGATATGTGATGTTTCACCTTGACACAAGTTGGTATCGTGTCTGTATCCCGGCACCGTTGAAGGAAGGCGAGTGATGACAAAAGTTTGCACTTCTGTTTGCGGAGACGCTCGAATCTCCTTGTCTTCCTCTGGATGTCCTCCCCTTAGAGGGATATCAATTTGAGTTGAAGGCTTTCGCAGCGTTGCTGAATGCACACATATCACAAAGAAGATTCTATATCGGACAAGCCAAGCACTCCTGCGTGAACGCATCCGCTCCACGAGATACGCACTTCTGCAATGTGCTCATAATCTCTACCATCTCCACCTAGAGCTCGCCTCCGTTATGTCTCACGAAGACTGGGACCAGATTGACCATATCACCGCCAGTTCCTCAACAAAAACCCAGCGGTCTTTTACGGATAAGCAGGTTAAGAAATTCGAAAATCTCCCTAAGAAACAACATCCAGATCCGACACCGAGCCACGACAAGACGATTTACAACCTAACGGACATCATTTTCTCCGATGCAGCAAAATCAGTCTTAGCGAAAGGTCTGAACTTCGCCATCGCTCCCAACAAAATACCTAAGGAAGAAATTGTCGTGGGAGTGGAAGCGGCCATCCGAAATCTGAATTCGAACCAAGCAGAAGAAATACGCCAAGAGGTGGCGCATATTATTCGTAAAGCAAGACCACCATCCTCCAACATCTCCACAGCCGAAAGACAGGCCATCAAAGATTTGAAAAACAACAAAAGCATCGTGATTTTACCGGCTGATAAGGGAAACGCCACCGTAATTATCTCCAAGGAGGACTACGACGAGAAGATCCGCAATCTGCTGGACGATCCAACTTACTCCACACTCAAAGGCGACCCGACGATGAAAACCAAAAGGAAAATCCGAGAACTGATAAAGAAATCCTCCATACCTATTGAAGACCAACGGAACCTACTGCCGTCATCATCCAGGCCTCCACGACTGTATGGGTTACCAAAAATACACAAGAACGACGTTCCCCTGAGACCCATCGTCAGCGCCATCGGCTCCCCAACATATCGGCTGTCAAAATACCTCGCACGCAGCTTACAGACGTACGTAGGCAGAACGGAGTCGCATGTGAAGAATTCAGCACATTTCATAGAAAGGCTCAACGACATGAAAGTATCGGAGAACGATATTCTAGTAAGCTTTGACGTGACCTCACTCT
Source organism: Tanypteryx hageni (assembly GCA_028673005.1). Classification (NCBI taxonomy): domain Eukaryota; kingdom Metazoa; phylum Arthropoda; class Insecta; order Odonata; family Petaluridae; genus Tanypteryx; species Tanypteryx hageni. The sequence continues at coordinate 12,870,968 of CM054112.1, forward strand.
TCACTAAGATTCCCATAAAGGACTCCATCGAGATCTTGAAGGAGCTTATACATCATGGACTTCCGGCAGACTATCCGGATTTAACAGAATTCTGCCTCACCAACAACTACTTCCTGTGGAACGAACAGTTTTACGAGCAGAAGGAAGGAGCAGCTATGGGATGTCCTCTCTCCCCCGTCATAGCCAATCTGTATATGGAGCGTTTCGAGTCTAAGGCGCTATCATCATGTGGTCCTCGTCCTTCATGCTGGCTGCGTTACGTGGATGACACATTCGTCATTTGGCCCCATGGGACAAATAAACTTCACGAGTTCCACCGTCTACTCAACCAAGTCCACCCGGCCATCCAGTTCACCATGGAAGTCGAAGAGAACGGCACCCTACCATTTCTCGACGTCATGGTGAAGAAGAGACCTGACGGAAGCCTTGGACACAGCGTATTTCGGAAAAAGACGCACACTGATCGTTACCTGCATGCTGCCTCTCATCACCATCCTCAGCAGAAGGCATCAATAATCAAGACCCTGATGCACCGAGCAAAGACGATTTCCGGTCCCGAGTCCCTAAAAGACGAAGAAGAGCATATAAGAAGGGCACTCATGAATAATGGCTACAGTCACCCATTCATCCGGCGGAATATAAAACCGAAACAAAAACCTTCGGTGGAACGACCAAAACCCACAGCCTACGCAAAAATTCCCTTCATCGCCGGGACATCAGAACGCATAGCCAGGATTCTACGAAAAGAAAATATCGTCGTCCGTTTTAACACGCTAAGAAAAATAAAAGAAGAACTTCCGTCTGCGAAAGATGCACTCGACCCGCTAACATCTGAAGGAGTCTACAGGATTCCATGCAGCTGCGGACACGTATACGTCGGACAAACAGGACGATCCATTCGCTGTCGCTTAGCCGAACATAAACGGGCCATGATGAACAAGAAATGGAGGGAGTCGGCCATAGCGGAGCACTTCACCTCCGGCCCGGGACATAAAATCACGCTGGAAGAAACGAAATTGCTCGCGAAAGAAGATCGATATTTTCCGAGGTTAATTCGCGAAGCTATTGAGATCGAAAAACATCCAGTCAATTTCAACCGGGACGACGGTTTGCACATCAGCGGAACATGGAAGCGACTCAAGGGAGGAAAAATACGTTGGAGCAACCTCCAAAGAGAAAGGGATAGCAACTCGAACGAGCCAATCAGCGATGGGCAACGGTTAAACTAGGAAGGCACGAGTGAATATAAAAGTCAGATCCCTACCATCCGATCTCACTTCATCTCCTGTAGATGCAGACTGCAACGTCTGCGAAACGTCGAGAGCCAGAAATGCCGCCAACGCAGCGAAACCCGAAATCCTCCACCAGCAAATTTTGTTTGTAGGGCGAGTATTGAATGGCAAAACGAGATAAATATGTTTATAATGGATCAAAAAAGCAGGGCTACCACAATATGAGGAAAAATAATTTTCTGATTTCAAAGCAAATACATTAGTATACGATTATACTATGGCAAATTTGACGAAAAGCACTTCTGTACCATGGGAAACCTGTGTACACCCTTCCTTGTTTTGAGTAATATTTATTCACATGGACTGAAATCTTATGAAATCCTGCAGCCATCATTTCAATTACATTAAAAATTGTCATTTGTTCATGTCATGTTTTAAACTGGTCTCAACTTTGCTTGGCATCCTTTAACACAGGGCCACATAACCTGTGGCTCACAGGTGACTTCTAGTCCATAAAACTATTTTATGGGGCCTACAAAGCTTTGATGAAAAAGCATTCTCTAAAATTAAACAGACATGCTATTGCAGTTTTTAAAAAAACAACTTTTGTTCAGTTTGCCCATCTGTATGTCTTATGCACTAACTCCACCGAAATGGAACTAGCTGGAGATAACATTTTTTCGCCTATTGGTTCAGTATTCTGTCTTGCTGCACATGTTTTATCAGTCTGTCTGTCTGATGTGCTAGCTCCTCATAAACAAAAGCATGATCTGTTAGCCTGATGCGCTAACTCCTTGTAAATGAAAGCAACTAGATACTCATGCACATTTTCTTGTAGAGGCTCTAGTGGCCAGCAGAATGAGCATCAAAAATTTAATTTAAATTTCCAATATAATTTTCTTTTTTATAATATTATTTCAGGCCAATTATATAGATAAATGTACACACATCAATCCTGTGCCTCGCTCCATGAGGCAAATTCATCTGCTGCTCGTGTTAAATGTTAAACCTTCTCATTTCGCCATATATATAAGGTAGAAAATTATATCTAACTACATTTTCAGGCTTCTCTCTCCCTCTCTTACTCTCCCTTTCTTAAGGCCGCCACACACCGAAAATTGCTCCGCGCTATGCTATACCTTGCTAGGTATGTCTACGTCTTCGCAGTGAAATATTTTGTTCACAAAACCTTAAAATTTTCATCTTCAAAACAGTTTTCTGAGCCAATTTGAATTGTATTTGAAAATTAATTGTAGAAAATGAATCAGCTTCATTTTGTTCCATACTTGGGTTCAAGTCTCTAATTTCTACCACAGTTATAAGTAATTTTAAAAGTAAACAAAAGATTTCTTACACTCTTTTACGTGTAAATCAAATGGAGAATGGAAACTATCCTGGTTTCGAGCCCATGCCCTTATGTTGGACAACTGCACATCTATCGCATGAAGAAAGTCATGCCAAGTAATATAATTAAAGTTTCATCTAAATCGGACAGACCTTATTTAGCAACTTAAAAGAATTGTACTGTAATTCATGCGACTTGTCTGATATCCCTAGCATCTATTGTAGCATCATGCATAGTATGTTATAATTAGACCGTGGATTTCTAGGTTCTAAAAATGAAGTTTTAGGCGACTAAAATAGTCTCTTTCAGTAGCTTAATTAGGCTTTATAAAACGTAAAATAGGCTCTAAAAACTACTTCCAAAAACTGTGTCCAGTAAAAAACAACAACATCATTTCTGTCAACTGTCAACTTTAATTCACGAAAAAGGACTGAAACATGCACGCACACAAAAAATTACGTCTACGAAAAATTAAAAAAAATATTTTACTACTCTGCATTGAAACTTATTCTTATGGTTAATTTACCATGCGTTACAGAGAAAATACTATCTACATTACATATAGTAATACTGACTGAAAACACTATTCAAGTATATATTTAAGTAATATGCAGAATGTTTGACAAACTGTTTCATTCGAAATTCCCATAATGAATTTGTCACCTCTTTGTGTTTATTCCACAAATTTCTCGTAGTTGGCCTCACAGTAAATAACAAGCACCTTTTCTAAGTTTTCTACCACAAAACTATGTCATTTGGCAGTTCATATCATCTTGTAAGCAGAAAAAGAATGTTCGACATCAACTGATGAGACGGGGGCAAACTTCAACTTAGGTACATGTTGAAATGGAATTTTGCATTCAACTTCACTGGATTTTCCTGTCAGTATATTTGCTGCTGTGCATAGGCTTTGCAGACCTGAGTTCTTTTGTAGCACTTTTTCTAGTTTTGCCCTTACTTTTTCCCCCACTTCACCTGGCGCTTCCTTGATTTTTTGTTTCACTTCATTCAGCAAAGCAGTATTTTCGTAGATGGGTTTTCCTGAGCCCTCCAATTCAGCAATAATCCAAACAAGGGATGTATAGTGGGATCTAATATACACCAAATCCTTTGGGAATGGAGGGATCATCCAGCAACATTTTCGCCGAAGTGACACAGGCAGTATCCTCGGCTAGATTTGTCACAACTTCCTTGACATGAAGGATATGCTCACTGTAATATTAAGCTGCTTTCAGCCATGTGCCTCAGCGGGTGAGCACAGGCTCAGGTGGCAGAGAGACATCGGGCAGTTTTTCTCAAAAAGCCTGTTTTCTTGTTGGCGCCCTGACGAAGACCTTCTTCACGGTGTAGATCAATTTGATAACCTAGGGGATTTCCAGTCTTATTTGCTCTGTTACGCGGTTCAAACCACGGGCAAGGCATGTCACATGCACAAGGGAGGGATAGAACACCTTGAGCAACTGCATGGCAGCAACCATGTACGACGCAACATGTACGACGCAACATCTGTGTATAGGAGCAACACTTTGTCTTCTTCTAGATTGTTGGGATACAGCACTTTCAGTCCATTGTTCACAGAGTGTGCTATTGTTTCCTGATTTGTTTTGGCAAGTTGCTTCGTGCACATGAGGTAGGCTCTGGATGGCACATCTGGGTCCAATTTCCCAACAACCAAGTTGGTCATGTATCAGCTGAGAGCGTCAGTGGTTTCGTTGACTGATATCCAAATATGTGAATCTTCAATGTCCTCCCGTATCCTGCACATTGCATCATCGTACGTGGGTTGCACGTAATTCTTGCCTAGCGTTGACTTGGAAGGTACCGACTGATGGCAGTATCATTCTAGGAACCCCTTGAATGTTGGATTTTCTAGTTCTCTGAATGGAATGTTGGCTGCCACAATTGCATTACACAAATCTGTATAAAACTGATTCTTCTTGCGGGATCCCTCAGAAGTTTTTGTTAAAAGCGTTTGTTTCATCTTCGATTTGCGTTCAACATTTGCCTTATGTAGCACTCCGTGGACATGCTGAGTTAGATGGGTTTTTTTTTATAACTCGAAACCTATAAAGAAAAATTATGAAGAAATAATTAAGCTTAAAAATACGGAAATAATCTAATAAATATGGAAATGGGACAAAAATATAAAATTTACTTGAGAGCTACGAAGGTCCGCAGCTGGATTGCTGGACATTTTGAATAACCACGTCTATAGTTACCATAAAATGGCTCGTATAAACAAAAAATGTAGATGGTTTTTGCCTCAAAGATGACAAGCAATTCACGGCCAATAATTCGTTGCAAGCCAGCATTATAATGTACTTACCTCCTTGTTGCATGCTTGACAGAAGATAATTTTTCCATTCGTTGTAAAGTACGGGAACTCTTTTAGCTACTGACGTATTAAATAAGCTTTCGAACTTGCTACTTGATGCATTGCACTTTCACAATTTTTACGTTCGCACTCCTCACCTTCACCCTCTGCGGTCTGGAGATGGACTGCGGGGTTATTCTCGTTTTCCCGTGTCACACAATATGACAATGTAACGACGAGAAATTAATGCAACATCAGATTAAACCCATTGTTACATTGTCGCATCGCGCGACACAGGAAAACAGAATAGAACCACCGGATGCGTGACAGGTCTGAGCTGGTGTTCGCCACCTGATCATGACTGTGATGTGAAGGACATTTTCCCAACCCTCAACTGAACATTGTACAGTCAGTTTAAAAAATATGACTAGTACTAAAATTTGCTTTTATTGTAGATTTTTTCTACAAAATTAGCCCTTTTTAGGCTTTTTTGCATGAAAATGGCAAAAAATAAGCATTAACGTCGAAATAGGCATTTTTAGACATTAATGTCAAAATAGGCATTTTTAGGCACTATAAAATATACGTTTTCGGGGTTAATTATTCATGAAACGTATATATACAATTGTATATTCAAATATCTACTCAGGAAATGAATAGGTTTTTACCTAAAGATCCGTGGTCTAGTTATAATATAGAGAGATATACAGGATGTCCCATGACTTAAGGTCATAACTTCAGGAGATGATTCCAGAGGTCACTGTAAGTGAAAAATGTTATATCAACATGTGTCCGATTCGCAATGGTTTACGAATTATGGGCATTTGATTTGTAGCACACTTGAAGACGTTTGTCATCAGGGAAAAAATTTGTATAATGTGTGTATGCTGTTGTTTGTGTGTATGCCGACACAGGAAACTGAGGGAGGAGACGGGAAACTGTAGGGAGGCAAAATGCTGCATCATTATAGCTGAAAAGTAATTAGTCTGGCAAAAAAAGAATGAAGACATAGTCAGTAGAATTAGAGGCAATATTAAGAAGAGTACTTAAGAGGAAGATGAAAGAAGCCATTATTGTTGTGAATGAAGAGAGTATTCGGCAGAAGCAGAACTCGGAAGAAAAGGGAACATTTAATGAGAGATAAACATGGAGATTTAAATAGAAAAAGTGGACTGAAAAGTTAACATTATGGTCATAAAACTTTTCTTATGAAGTTTTGACATCAAAAAATTAGTTGTACTTGTGTTCCACTTCTGATAAATTTTTTGTACAGCCCACCAACTATGAATGCTGCCTGCCACATAAAGGTTGCATACCCCTGCTGCAGCAAGTATTGTAAAATCAACTCACTAAATTTATTTATGGTATTTGTGCTTTTTTTTGTAGGTCCCTATCTGTTTCCAAGACAGAACTCAGAAGAGCATCAATCCATTTACTTCTTTCTATGCTTGTCCTTCCGCTACATTTTCAGGTATGAGTAAGATGTTTTTAATAATAACCTCAATAACTCTGTCTTGCTATTAATAGGTCTTCCTAAATAAAGTCATTACTTGTGACCATAATGTATTGATAGTGTTTATTATTCTATTTAAAATATTTGAGAAATTCATGATACATATTATGTGTATTTTTACGTATTTTCAGACCTTGCCAATTAGGGAAATGTCATCAGGTTCAGACAAAAGTTATGCACCTCCAGCAACATTTGTGCAGTTGAAGCCACGTCTGATGAATCTGCTCATTAATGCACTTCAGGTGGAATCTGATCCACAAAATACCCAAATGTTACTAGGTAAATAGTTTTTCAATAACTGGCTGGATTTGCATGATATTCTCCACCAAATTTACTCGTATAGGATGTCAGTTATACTCCATGGGTGAAACGATTAATATTTTTGTTGTATATATATATATATATATATATATATATATATATATATATATATATATATATATATATATATATATATATATATACTTATCTTTTCTGCTTAATTGTTTATGGACTAACTCAAGAATAAGCACTTAAATATCAAAAATTGAAAAAGTAAGTAGTTATCGTAGGTATCTCCAATAGCCATAACAAGGTTATGAAAAACTAGGTGTGCATTTTGGCTAAAATGCACCCATCTTCAGTGTTGATGCACCAAATGAGTTCTTTTTAGAATCTACTTTTGGTGAAACACCACTTAAGATGCACATCTGTTATGGCTATTGGAGATCTCTAAGATAACGACTTACTTTTTAAATTTATTGAGAAAAGCAAGGTAACCCTAGCAACCGATATTGTCGGAGCATCACCATTTTGCCTAATGCAACATTTCCTCATTGGTATCAAATCAAACCTCTTAGTTTTGCCCAAATCAGAAAATAATTTTTTAAAACTGAAAAGCCTACTTCATCTTAAAATATGTGATGGGACTTCAATGCCACATTTCCTGCCTTGCGCCTGGTACATTAGGCACAGAAAAGCCTTCCTGAGACCATCTTTTCTGTGAGTCTTGGTTGGGGATTTTCATCTCATTTTTTTTAACAGCACAGACATGGCCGATCACAAACTGTATTTTGCAAACCAGCCAAAATCAGTAAAAACTTACCATCTAGTGGGACTTTGAGGTTATGCCAACTGCATATCAGAATGGTAAAAACATTGCAGATTTGATATGTATTGCATGTTTGATAGGGCTAAAACAATACGGAAAAGTATACTCCATAAATGGAATACACAGAGATTTCAAAGGCATTCTTTATAGAAAATATGTACAAAATGGTATCAAAAGATAGGGCAGTTCTTGAATTTTTATACCCAAAACTAAAAGCCATAATTATGTGGTCTCGCAGACTGTTTTGTGGCAAATGTTGTTATCTATCTGAATATGTTTTTTAATACCATATAGCTTATAGATCATATAAGAGCTTGGGAGAGAAAAATATTGTATTTAATTGTTGCCAAGAGATCAATGCAAACAAAATATTCAATATTTTGCTCTGGATTTTCTCGAATTTTTATCTCCAAAACTATAACTCATAATTATGTGATCTCACTGACTTTATTGTGGTAAATGAATTCCTTGATCCGAATAAATTTTTTAATCTATACCTTACTGATCATATAAGAGCTAAGGAGAGAAATATATGATACTAGCGTAATTGCCCGTCAAATATGATGGGTATGGGTGGATTAAGTATTAAATTTAAGGCATTTCCCATTCTTTCTCCTTTTCTCTTTTCCTCTCTGCCATCCTCTTCCCTCCCATTCTCCTCTCTGGAAAAATAGTCTTCCTAGTCTCAATCTTGCCCTAATAAAGAACATTATCTATCTATCTCTCCTCCTCTCTCTCCTTTGTCTTCCTCCCTCTCTCTCCCTTTATCTCTCTTTTCCTCACTACCTCTTCCTCACTCTCCTCTGAAAAAATAGACTTCTTAGTTTCAATCTCGCCCTAATAAGGAAAAATTGTCATGTAGATTGATGGTGACGAGAAAAGATAAATACAAGCATATCCTGATCAAGGCTTTTAAGCCAATGGAGAGGGACAGTAGGGTTATGGGGAAGGAATGAGCGTATCCTGAAAGAGGGAGGCATAACAACATACAGCATACTTCAGACAAACATTAGGGATTTTATATAAAGATTAGCGTGATTGCCCATCAAATATTATAGGTATGCATGAAGGGAGTACAGGTAGCCCTCGATTTGCGCCGGTCCTATTTCCGCCAATTCAGTATAACTTCGATTTTGAAACCAGGTCGTCAAAAAGTGGAAAAAATATATTTACTATTATTTAAAACGTTTTACAATTTTCTCATATTGCTTCTTATACTAAATCGTAATTCTTACATCGCTGATTTTGAATAAAAATTATAAATACAGTCATCTCTGCGAATTTGCTCTAATAAGATCGATTAATCGGTAAAAGCTGCTTGTAAAATGTAAACTTTTACATATGCGAGTTTGCTCTTATGCGATTTCATTCCCGGCGCTTTAACCTATCAAAGGACAAATTTAATCTCTGCGGAGGTCTCTGGGTTATTTTTATTAGGCGATTTTCTATAGGTCGGCATCTTACATGAATGCAACTATCGCGTAATAGCAGAGACGACTGTACACATCGATCACACGAAAGAATTACAGTCAATCACAAGGACCAACGAATTGCACACCCACTCATTGCTATAATTGTGAGATAATCTCCTCAAAAACCAACACCATTCCACGACAGTCACATGAGCATTAGTCACTTGTCACGGTGAGTCATTTCCCTTCTGCTTAGATAAGGAGTAAGGACCGAACTCATTAAGGTTTGTTTTGTTTCCCTTTCCACTCGCTCCTCAAGAGGGTTTTCCCATTTGGGTGTTTGTCATGGGAAGGAGTGGAAGGAGGGTAAGACGTAAAGGCAAGATAAAATGCGCTCAGTTCACTTTTTGTTCACGCATTGAATGTGCTGGAAACTGAGAGCTAATGTGTTTGAGTTGTTGTTTGACATTATTCTGCAGTACCAACTGTGTTATTATATTTATAAATTTTGGATTAAATTAATAAAATAAGCGCCACCATGTTTGGTAAGAGCAGTGCAGTGAAAACAAGTGCAATAGAATGTGTTGCTACAAAGTTACGTAGGTCTATTACGTTAGAAGATAAGACGGACATAATTCATAGAACAGAAGGTGGTGATACCCGTCCTAATGTGTGTAGAAGTATGAATTTGCCTCCTTCCACTGTGACTACCATAATGAAAAATTCAGATGAAATAAAACAATCAATGCAACAGGCTACGAGAATAAGTGCAACGCAAGTGAGTTATAGCAGAAGTAAACTTTTAGAAAAAATGGAGAAATGACTGTCGCTATGGGTGGATGACATGAATCAAAAAAACATTCCCTTGACTCAAATTGCTGTCACAGATAAGGCAAAGTCAATTTTTGAGGAACTTAAGATAAAAGAGGATAGTAAAGAGACATTCTTAGGAAGCAAGGGCTGGTTTATGCGATTCAAATCTCGCACTAAGTGCCACAGTGTGAAAATAAGTGGCGAAGCAGCAAGTGCAGATGCAGTGGCAGCTGCAGCGTATCCTGCAGAGTTTCAGGCCATTGTGGAGGAGGGTGATTATCCTCCTGATCTCATTTTTAATGTTGATGAGACAGGCCTGTATTGGAAGAAACTGCCTTCATGACTTTCATCACCCGTGAAGAGAAGTCTGCGTCAGGTTTCAAGGCTGCAAAAGGCAGGCTAATGCTTTTGCTGGGTGCCAATGTCTGGGGCACTTTAAAATTAACCCTTTTGCTGCTATCGACGCATATATGTGTCGAGGTAGCGCGCAGCCGCTACTGCTATCGAAAAAGGCTGCTTCTACTTCGTTTCCCCGGGCTTTTTGCACACGCATAAAACCTTTTTCATCCCTTGGCCATCACTTTTCTCACACCCTATGCCCTAAAAGGCCTAAAACAGATGGAAAAAAGCCAGAAATATCTTCAGTTGTGTGTCAACTTTCATAGGTAATACATCCCGTTCTCAAAACAAGTTTTTTTAGTCGCGTTTAGATTCCTTCGTTTTCTTTTGATATTAATAAAAAGAATCAACAAAAAAGATGAAAATATTTTTTCGAGATGGTTAATAATCAATATGAATGTAAATGATTGAAAAAATAACTTTTAAAATATAAAGAGACTAAAAGACGAACGAATGAACGTAGATGCGGAGCTCCTAGGGAAAGTATTCAGCACAGGGGTGCTTCAAGGTCACTGAACTCCGCGCACACGGCTGACACAGAAGCTTAAAGTCCATAGCAGCAAAAGGGTTAAGGCCAATGTTGGTGTACCATTCAGAGACGCCTCATGCTTTCAAAGGTCTCAACAAAGCCATGTTGCCAGTCTACTGGAAGTCAAATAGAAAGGCTTGGGTGACACAAGAAGTCTTCTTGGATTGGTACGTCAACTATTTTTGCCCAACTGTGCTCCGTTTTTGTCATGAGAATGACTTGCCAACCAAAGCCCTTCTTCTCTTGGGCAAAGCCCCTGGCCATCCGACAAACCTAGTAGAAGTCAGAACACCTGTGGATGTCAAAGTCGTTTTCCTGCCTCCTAACACCACGTCAGTTTTGCGACCAATGCACCAAGGTGCAATAGTGACCTTTAAAGCCAATTATCTCCGAAACACCTTCAAAGAAATGCTGCGAGTTTTGGAAAGTTCAGACAAAATCGTAAAGGATTATTGGAACTCATTCGACATTTTTAGGGGCATTAATAACATCAACGCAGCCAGGGAGGAAGTATCAGTGAATTGTTGGAATGGAGTGTGGGACAAACTTCTGCCAAAATTTGTTTCCTTCGCAGGATTCCAACCAGTGGAGAACGTCATAGATGACGTAAGAAGACTATCACAAGAGGTGGGCTTGGACGAAGTGACAGATGAAGATGTAACAGAATTTTTGGAAAGCCATGGGCAGCCTCTTTCCAATGAAGATTTAGACGAATTGGCCGCACAACTGGGCCAAAAGGAAGAGGAGGAAAGAGAGGAAGAAGAACTTCCTCTACGTGAAATGAAGACAAGCAATCTCCAGCGCATCCTCTCAGACATAGATAAACTCACTGATGAGCTCTGTGAGATTGACCACGACTGGGAGCGGAGTGCTACAGCGAAGAGGAGCGTTATGGCATCCATGAGGACTTATCATGAAATTTTGATAGAAAGAAAGAAGAAATCACGACAGTCCACACTGCATGCTTTCTTTAAAAAAAACGTGACGATCCTCAACCAGGGACTTCGTCAGAGAACTACCGCTGCTTCATTACGCCATTGCCAGTTGTAAGTGTACAAAATACATCTTTTAAATTCCCTTTATTATATTTGCGTTATTTCAGAACTTTAAATGCAATGCCATTATATTACTCGTCGATGTTTGTCATTGACTTCCCATTGATGTACATTATAAAATCATTTCAATTTATGCTGATTCCGATTATGCTGGTTCGTCCAGGAACGCATCCCCGGCATAAATCGAGGTCAACCTGTATTAAGTTAAATTAGAATTTTAATGAATCAACTTTTATTTTCACTAAAAAGTCAGCAATAAATATAAAATTCACAAAATTTAATGTTCCAGAAAGTAAAAATAGTTCTGGACAAATAAAAGTTGTAGCAAAGAAATATTAATTTATTTGTTAAACATTATACTACACACCTTATAAATGCTCAAACTTTTTACTTAATGCAAAATTCAATTATTCAAATTTTGTTTATTTTTTAATTTTTAATGCATAAAAATTGATTTAATTAAAGTAGATTTACATAAATTAATTTTTCTGTTTTAGTTCAAGGTTAAAAACTTTCTCAGAATGTATCCTGGAAGACATTTAAGAATTCATCAATCTTAATCTCTCTGACTACATTAACACAGTATCAATGGATAATTGTTTATTTTTTACCATCATATTATTTATCTTAACCAAGGTATTGTAAAAACTTAAAAATAGTGCCAGAAATTCTTGCATATGTGGACACGTGATGTCAATTTATAATCCCAGTCAATCATGTGCAATTTCATGAAACTAACAACAGTACAAATCACCTTGATGACAAAAGATTTTCACCTAAAAATGCCAGATTTTCTTGTTAATACTCATTTATGGCGAGATAATGGCACTTCTCCTACCACTTAAAAAAGCACCACTAAAGCGTGGCGGCCGGAAATGGACACTCAACTCACTTTTTACAAATGCTATTGTAAGTGCATATAAGTGCTATAAGTGACAGTTAAGTTTTCACTGCCGTCCCATATGGAACGTGCATCACTTGCTGATTCACAGTTGCTTTATTGTTTTAAATATTTAAAAACAAGTTATTTACCCCTTAAGTATGTCTCCTAAATGTGATAAACTTGATTCTACAAAGAAGAAAAGAGCAACATTAAAACTAAGTGATATACTTGAAATAGTTAAGAAACTAGAACGGGGTGTAAGTAGAAGTGTTTTAATGAGAGGATATAATATTGGATCGTCAACACTGTATGATATTAATCATTCGAAGAAAAAACTTTTAGAATTTACTAAGTCTTCTGAGCCTAACAATATGATTGCTGATAAAAAAGTCTTCATAAACCAAAGTTAGAAAAACTTGATAAAGTTTTGCACGAGTGGTTTTTATTAAAACGCTCACAAGGTATTGCTATTTCAGGACCGATAATTGTTGCCAAGGCAAAAGATTTTAAAGTACAAATGGGAATAAAAATACAGAATGTACATTTTCTGATGGATGGTTAACTAATTTTAAGAGCCGTCATGGAATTAGAAACTTGGATATTGCTGGTGAGAAACAATCTGCTGATTGGAGGCAGCCAAACAATTTAGTATTACTTTTGAGCAGCTTATTAAGGATATTAACCTGACAGCTGATCAAATATACAATGCGGACGAAACTGGGCTTTACTGGAAGTGTTTACCAACAAAAACTCTGGCTGATGGGACTGAGAAAAGTGCTAGTGGTTTCAAGCAGAATAAGGAACGAGTAACTGTTCTTGCGTGCGCTAATGCTCCTGGCCAACACAGGGTTAAGATTTTAGTAATTGGCAAATTCGCTCGTCCTCGGCATTTGAAGGGACTTATTCATTTACCAGTTATTAATAAATCTCAAAAAAAAGCATGGATGGATAAAGACATTTCTTGATTGGTTCACTCACAATTTTATTCCATCAGTTAGAGAGAACTTTCGAAATTTGAAAGAACCTGTAAACTTTAAGTGTGTTTTACTTTTGGATAACTGTAGGGCTCACCCACATGAATCAAAATTGGTATCCGATTGTGGGAATTTCTTTTGCTGCTATTTGCCACCTAATGTAACGTCTTTTATACAGCCGATGGATCAGGGAGTTATAAAAAATTTTAAATGCCATTACAGAAACGATTTCATGAAAAAAATGATCTGGACTTTCAACGAAGCTTTACAATTAAAGATGCTCTGTTTTCAATAGCGATAGCTTGGAATGCAGTAATCCCCATAACTCTGATGAGAGCTTGGCAGAAATTGTGGCCAAATGTGATTTCGCCCAATTTATCATCTGATGATGAAGAGTTTACAGGTTTTAATGATATCCCTATAAAAAATCTAAATGCTGAAGACATCGAAGAGTGGATTGCTGTTGATGAGGAAGCAGATATAACACAATCTTTCTCGGATCAACAAATCATCGACAGTGTTATTAATCCTGCGAAGGTAAATGATGATTCTGATGCAGATGAAAATGTTCCGAAAAAGAACATATCTTGGGCTGTGGCCGAAAAATGTATGGAAACTGTGCTATCGTTTATGGAACAAAAGCCAAACTTTAGTGCACAAGAAGTTATGCAGGCTCACATGCTGCAAAACGTAATGATTAACAAAAAACAAGCATGGTCCAAACAAGGTGATATAAGAAAGTTTTTAAAGAAATGATTTGTGCTAATTCACAAGAAAGTGTTGCGTCAACTTCTGGAATCGATCGTGTTGATACAATGTAAGCAGAACTGTTAGAAGAAAATTAAACATTGTTTTTAATATAATTCTTTTATTACACATTTTAGTGAAAACTGTATCTTTGGACATAAGCTAACAGTAAGTTATGCGATCTATTTTTTCAAATGTTCTTTAAACACGTATGTAACGGTAATCTTTTTTCTTCAAATACTTTTTTGGAATGTTCTATTTTGTTATGTATCTTTTGTAACATATTTTAGTATTTACTGTGATTAAACTGGCAATTACTCTTTTGTTTTTTTATTGTCACTTTTTTGTTCATTTCATCATTTCAGTGACTATGGAGTACATTATTTTCCCGCTAGGGGTGATACTATCTTTAGCCGTAAGATAATGAGGCTGTTCTGCATCACACTTACACCCGTTCCTTATTTAATCAGCCTTCGAAAAAAAAACTCTTGAAGTAACGGAAAATTTGGAAGAGCGGCACCATCTGATCCCCAATGGTGCTGCTCTTTCAAGAGTTTACTGTATATTGTAAAAACATCATCAAAATCTTAATAACTGTTCTCGAGTTATTCCTCTAAAAGTCCCCACAAATCCTTCCCAGACAGAAGTGTTCTGGACAACTGCCCAAATAAACATATCTAGACAACTATTATAATCCTGATTGGAGTTATCTTGATTATCAGTTTTTTTAATTTCAGTTTAAATATTTGGTATTTTCTAATCAAATGTATCTGTTTCATTTTGATCTTATTCAGTTATTGTGACCTTTTAAAACAAAACTTGTTTGTATCATACAATGTAGTGTGTTTAATATGGTCATAATCTGCTGCATTTATAGGGGGGCTCCTCCTCAGTGTGCAAGATGCTGCGGCTTATGAGGAAATAGAACAAGGTATTCAACTTGATCAAGGCCAGGATACTGCTTCAAACTTATTGTCATCAGGTAAGTCGTTTAAATTTTGCTTTCATAAATAAATAGTTGCTCATTAATATGATGCCTACTAAACTTTGTATGACTTTTTCTTTGTATGTTCTTGTAATAATGCTGATTAAATGCTAGAAATTTAATTTTATTAATCCTCTAGTTTACAGTTTAATAAATCATTATCAGGCTTATTCCTTTTTGTTTATTGAGTGATTATGAAGTAAAATTTTGATAATATCATTTAACAATAATAATTGCATAGTGGAATGCATATACTGTATTTACTATTATGATTTTCACATTTTAAATATATTTTTGTACTTGAGAGGAGGATCACAGAATTACATTGGTTACCTTGCATTGAGCATGGCATGTACAGATAGTATTGAATTTTACTTCCTTTCTAAAATTATGAAAGATAAGTAAATGTCCATTTATTCACTGAAATGGTGAAGATTATTTAAGTATATACAGTAATTGCTCAAGTTTGGTCTGCTTGGCTTTTTAACGTTATATCAAGTATATATAATGTTTAATTTTTTATATTGACTAAATTTTAATACTTTTAGTCATTGAAATAAATTTGACCTTATTGTTGCATGACTAGTTTTGACTAGCTTTATTCTAGAACTTTAACATAATTTTATGAATTTCTCTTTGGTCACTTAATTTTCATTTATCATAAAGGCAGCTTTTAAATTCTGAGTATTTTCTCTTAATTTTATCCTGATGCACGGTAATGATATCAAACAACAATAAACAAATGAATTAGTATTAAAAAGATAAAATTAAGAAGGATTTAATGAACTACAGTTTAAAATAGTCAGAAATAGGTATATTAATGTACATTTATCCATATTGACATTTTAAAATTTAAATGAAAGAATAAAAACTTTTAAATAAAGGGTTGTAAGTGTTTGAATACTATGAGATTGAAATTGTGGTCCCATTGCAAGAAAAATTTCCCTTAGAAATAGTATTTATTAAATCAATAGTGTTTCACTTCTATGCTTCTTTGCACATTGATATCCCAAAGGTAGAAACTGGTAGTGTTTTTGTACTTGGGTGCAAAACTTCAATTTTTAAAATCTATTCTTTGTGTGTGTCACATTATTATGTTATCTAGTTAGAACTTATAACATAGGATATAAGTTTTGTTATGGTAAAAATTATTATAATCCCCTAATATGGGAACTTGATTATTTATTTACAGGTATTTCATTTTAATCTTTCTAGAAATATACTGTATTAACCTAAAAAGGAGTTGGCTCAATGTGATACTTCAGATAAAATGCTGTTTGTAGAAAAAAATATTCAACCTGCAAATCCTGTGTAGATGGCACATTCAATTTTTCCTTCAATATTTTACGATATTGTACACTCACTTCAGTAATGTTTATTTATTATGCTACAGTGTCTTGATGTACAAGCATTGATCCAGACTGAGTTGTTTTATGTTATGTGAATATAAGATGACTTATAGCTTATCAAATGCTAATGTAGGAGGGGAAAGTTTATACTTATATTCAGTTAAATATGGTAGGTTTATTAGTTTGTCGTTAAACACTATATGTGTGACATTTTGATCTTCATAAACTATTCTAGATGAGTAAATTTATTTTGGGAACCCCACTTTTATAAAAGGTATTAGCCTTGCACACAGCTTACACTGTAATCTTAAATCATGGTACTACTGAGGGAGGTAGGTCGTTCCGGTTTACGAAAACGCGTCCAGTTCGCGCATGACGTCACGTGGCATAAGCTTTGTAGCGGGAAGCCTAAAATTTGTATAAAAATTAACGTAAATCGGCTGCTGATATCCGTATTTTTATTTCTTCACCCTTCGTTATTATAAATAATACATTTATAAGTCATGCTATAAAATCCCGGGACGTTAATTTGTATATACAATGATTTTTTAACGAATTACCGGAATCGGAAAAAGTTCAAGTTTGTTAAGAACATTCAGCATCAAGTGAACTTAGAAGAAGGGAAAAGACTTCTAAGAAAGGTCCTGAACTCATCTCAAAGAGAAGGACTTCATTTTCCGTATGATTCTCACTCAAAGGCCGATTTTTCCCAAGTTAACTTTTAAGTTTTTTCGTCATTAATTTCTTCAAATTTCGCGTAAATACTGGCATTTTTATCACTCACTAGCGTAATTGCCCTTCAAATATGACGGGTATGAAATTGAAATAAAAAGTGACTTGACAAATTTATATTGCACCAAGCACTTTCATTCTAAATATGCATAAATCCACCGAAGAGACACTGTATAAATCGATTAAGCAATAGTTAACATCATACTGAATGAATAAATTTCATAATATTGACGCTTTCACTATTTATATCGACATCACTAGTTTCACTACAATCAGATCACTGAAGTTCAATTCACTGGCAATAATTAAATAAATAGATATAGATCAAATTAATAAGTAGCATATTTAAACCAAAGAATACCTGCTCTTACCTGATTTCACGTTTATGTTGTCTCTTCTCCAGCATGCTCGAATCCATGTTTCTTGAATGGACTTTTCTTGGGGAAATCGAAAAAATCTCACCCTACCATTACAATTTTTGTAACTGCTATTTCAACCAAATACCGCACAAGATGTCATTTCACTGAGAAAGCCACAGTTCAAGAGAAAAGATAATAATTTCCAAACCCGCGACCACAGTCAATGCTAAATCATAGGCGGCAAGCACAATCTATATGCCACGTGACGTCACACACTCGAAGCAACGCTCGCCTGAGATGCGCAATGACCTACCTCCCTTAGTAGTACCATGTCTTATATGTTATTTTTATGTCAAGAAGCTTAAAACTCATTTGATATCTTTTCTCAACTTCAGTTGTTTACATTTAATTCTAAGGGAGCTAAATTTTTGCTTATAATCCACTTATGCGTTGTGATTTCTTTATCATAAATCAAAGAATTTCTTCATATGAAGCCTGCTTGATACAATTTCAATATAAATCAGTTTTACTCAGAAAATCTTCAAGTTAGTATTTTGATAGTTATTTAAGTATTTTTAAATACTATTTTTCATAAGTATGAAAATTATAATTTTTGTATTGATGGCAAAATAATGTATTGTATAATACAATTATTTTGCCTTAGCTTTTAGATGCAACATATTTCTAAATTAAATGGCACATTTTATTTTCATATGCTGTGTGATGTGAACTTGCCATATTCACCCAAATCCAAGATGGGGTTTTTTCCAAATTTCAGCTTGCGAAAATCGAGGGTCATCTTAAATTCGAGTAGGAAGTGGTATACTGTCAATACATCACGGTCAATTCATTGCGTGTGAATTCATCGCGCATCAATTCTTCACACAACAAACTCATCACGCACCAATTCAACGCTCGAAAAATTTGTTGCAAGACAAATTGAAAGGCAAGACACCGTGACTGTTGTACAGCAGGGGGATACATTTCTTGGTTTGGGAGTCACCCCCTGCCGTACACACCAGCCAGTGGCTCTCATGTAATTCACAAAGAGAATTGCGATTCATTCTGGTATTATTGAAATATAAAGAAAAGGAAAAGTGTCTCTCCCTGCCGTACACAAGTCATGGTGACTCGCCTTCAAATATGTCTTGCAGTGAATTGATGAGTTTGTCTCGCAATCATATTGGTGCGCTATGAATTTTTCATGTGTCCAATTGATGCGCGAAGAACTGACTGCAACAAGTTGTCATAGAACAGTAGGAAGTGTGGTTATGCGTTCAATTGATATTTTTTAAACAAATGAAACAATAAAATAATTACCGTATTTGCCCGAATATAAGCCGACCCCCCAAAAATTTCCACCATTTTTTGACAAAAAAGTAAATTTCGTAGATTTTATGCTGAAGTGTACCGGGTATGCATGCACGGCCTAGAATACATTATTCGAGATCAAAGAAAAGATTGGGAAATAGTTTAGTTGTTGACATTTTTAAATATTACTCCAATTAATAATTTCGCGTTGTTGAATAATGTTCCACATTCAGTGACGATAATTGCATTCATCTTTATTTTCGCGATAGTTTAAATAAAGCATTAGCGACCATGCCAAGATAATTTTTCATCCAAGTCTATTTCCAATGAAATTAGTATTTACATTGCCTTAAGAAATTGCGTTTTTATAATTATACACGTTCCATGCAATATTTTACCGAAATTCAAACTCTTGAGCATCAAAAGCCGTCATTGCATTTTACGTAATTGTCGGCATAGTCAATATACGCAATTTTAATAGATTTCATGAATGAGATTTTAACATGCATACAAACATTGCAATGGCTGTATCAATAACGGCAACAGCTAAGTACTTTTAATGGCTAATGAAAAATATTATAAATTGCTAAATATTCTTAATGATATCCAATAGCATTTGGAAACAAAAGAACAAGTAACAACAGCAACAAAACATGGGCACTGCTAAATTCAATGTTCTATCTTTTATTATTTATTCGTTAATATTCATCGTAGGTCAGATATTTACTTTATCAAAAATAGAATCGGTACTATCATTTGATCGTGATGGCAATGAGAAATGTACTGCCATCTATGGGTGATTACGAGACCAAATTTTTTCTCGTACTCGCATATAAGCCGAAGAATGATTTTTTCATGATAGATTCTGACAAAAAACATCGGCTTATATTCGGGCAGATACAGTATATCTACTGAAATTTTTCATTGCAAACTTACCTCTGGATTTCAATTAATACAGTATTAATTTTTAAAAGTACATTTATAATATTGTTTTTCTCAAACAAAAATTTGTGACAAACCATTTCAATTAATGAATGAACTAGTCTACCTATACTGAATGTGTGTTCAAAAATATACACCAAATACATTCAGTGAGAAATGAGGTTATAAAATCTTTTTTTCTGTTTTGACTTTCTGATAAAAGGGGAGAGGGTCATCTTAGATTCAGGGTCACCTTGGATTCAGGTAAATGCGCTAAATCCTCCAATCAGGGGTGCCATCTTAGATTTGGGTAAATACAGTAATTATGTTAATCTTTTACTCTGAAAGCAAGTTTTCATTTCCAATATTCCATTTACTTCGTTACTGCTTGAATGTTTGAGATTTTTAAATGTTACTATTTAGTGCAGGGTCACTCATTCACTATAAATTAGTGTCACATAAGGTTTCATTGTATTCTTAAGTCATGCTAATACCATGCCACGTGCTTTAACAAAAAGCAAAAAAATGTTATCATAGTTATAACCATTGTTATAAATCAACTTTTTTTTATCAGATATAAATTGCTATATGGAAATTTGCACTGTTATTGTATATTTTTAAAGCATTTGTCATTTGTCTCTGGAAAACTACAGGAAAACCTTGTTAGTTCAAAGCTGCAAGGATAAAAAACAACCACTTCAAATTATTTGGCTTTGAATTATTCTGTCAAAAATGTATCAACCTTGAATACGATCCTTTCTGTGGGCTGTAAATTGTAAAGAAGTATTGTGACATCTTGATCGTAAGTAATGCAGTTGCTGCATTACAACATATTGATTCTGATACACTGCATTATATATATATATATATATATATATATATATATATATATATATATATATATATATATATATATATATTCGTCGTCGTTCGTGTTCTGTCTTACGACAGGTCCTACCAATTAATTAATTAATTGGTTTTTGACTAGGGAATATACATACACGGTGTGGTGGTTTCCCGTTGCCTTCCACACCGGACACACACACAAAAGGGAGGAGGGAAACCCGGTGCCGGCATTTGCCTGCTATTGGGAAGAACACCAGGGGGGCCAACGGCTTAACGTCCCTTCCGAAGGACGGAACAGCTGAATTTGCGCGGTCTCCTCAAACCACGCAAACAGGGGGCCGGATGACCTTGAGAAAAAGTCCTACTTGCGCAGGATTCATACCCGATGACTTTTTCAAGTATCGGGCGAGTAGCAGCCAGCGTCCTAACCACTACACCACCGGCACACCCATATATATATATATATATATATATATATATATATATATATATATATTAACTTAAGGAAAAGAAAAGGTAGTGATGAGGGTGGCAACAAGGTTTTCAGGGAAGCCCAGTGGACACTTACCAAGTTGGGGACCAAGTTGGCAGGCTGCTGGGGGTGTCGAAGAGACACAAACACACAAAAACACAAATAAACACGCAGGCTTATCGGGCCTATGCCCTTCTTCAGCGAAAGAGTAATGTAAAATGACACACTGGGCGGGGAATGACAGGGTGATGTGGGAAGGTTGATGATTGGAGGAGGCAGGGAGTAGGAAGGGTGGATAGCCAATAAGGAGGGAGTGTGGTATGGTAAAGTGCGAATAGCTACAATGTAACAGAGGCGACATTGTAAGGGGGCTAATAGAGTTAGCAGAGGTTGAGGCCAGGTGGGGAGAAAGAGTCAAGAAGGTGTAAATGTGCTAGTTCCCAGTGTCGGAGAAGGGGGGCAGGAGTATCATAGGGTAAGGCGCGAATAACCCTTACATTGTAGCAACTATTGAAGGGGACATTGTGGGCATTGGCGTGTAATGCAACTGGGAGGGGGCATCTGAGATTGCTGGTGAGGCCTACGTAAAACGCGGGACAAAGGGTGCAGGTAAGGAGGTAAATGACTTTACGGGTGGTGCAGTTGCTTCTAGAGGTGATGGGGTAGGTGATGTTGGTGGAGGGACTCGAGAAAGAAGATGAGGGTAGGTGGATAGGGCAAGTGAGGCAGTGAGGTTTGCCGCAGCGGTGAGACCCTATGGCAAGAGGCATGGTAGAAGTGGGAAGTTCCTTCATCCACAAAATATTTCCCAAATTTGGGGGCTGGCGGAAGGAGAGCAGCGGGGGATGGGCAAAAAGCTTGATAAAGAAGGCCTGGTGGGAGGAAGAGGTAAGAATTGGGTGGGCAGCATGAAGGATTGTTTTGAGGGCTTCGTGGATACCAGGAAGGAAAAGTGTCGTAAGAGTGAGTGGAGGGGTAGATACAGGGATAGTGGGTTCTGCATTTTAAATTCTCTTTCTGCATCCAACTTTGCTCCTACTCATTGCTTTTTTCAATCACATCATGACTTTTCAGATATGTTAAAAGATTTGGCAGTCGAATGCAGGTATACCGATTTACATCAGGGATGCGTTCCTGAAAAGTGCAAGGTAAATCGAATCGACCTTAATCGAAGCAGTTTTTCCCATAAGAATGAATGGTATTAGGGGAGGATGCATGCAGGAGTTAGGACAGTTCAGCACAACCGATTGCAGTAACCTCTCATTGTTGGTGCTAGATAATCGACAAACTGAGTTTGCATGGGAAAAAATTCAGTTAACAGATCCAATGGAAACAGTATTAGGTGGCCATATGGGCGAGGATTCCCCATCCTTGTAAACAACATAGTCGCCTGGCCACATTAGGAGATCCTCGTTGCGCAGCCATTGTTCTGTTATCAGGAAACATGTATATCGTATTCAGAGGAGGTACGACCATGCCAGGTTCCCCACTCTCTAAAAAATATTTTTTGTACCTACAAAGTGCAACCATTTTAAAAAATTGAGAAAAATATGAAACACTGGCATTGTGAAAGAGGTTGCTTTATTTATTGAAATTTTCTATTAAAAATTTTTGCACTCTTTGCACCGGGCCTAGCAATATTCCTAGCCTCCTCTGATCTTATCTGCAGTGAATTATTAATCATTGAAGTAGAAAAGGTGCCTATTCTTTAGGGTATTAGTAGTTAAAAATATAGAGACAGAATTAATAAATTGAATTAAAATTATTAACATTGTTACCGTGGCGATTTTTATTTTCTCTAATATTAAAAAATTTCCCGATTTTTAGAAAATTATTATAGGCAGGGCCGGCCCGAGCTACGGGCGAGCTGGGCTGTTGCCCGCGGCACCAAAGTTTTGGGGACGTTATCCCAATCTTTTATCTATGCATTACTTGCAAGTGAATAAATATTGGATACCAATTTATATTGAAGAAAAGGATAGAAACTTGATGGCAATCCTTTTAATTTTTCATTATCAATAATTTTTACAGAGTGAATAAATTAACATGTACTTTGTAAGTATCTCAACAAACATTAATGGAGGGTGGCACTAGAGTGCTATTTTGCCCAGGGCACCAACATTTCTCGGGCCACCACTGATTATAGGTATAATTGGATTCAACACAAAATTTACTATGACAGAGCACCATACTTTCACTTGAAATGACAAA
The DNA here is from genome assembly GCA_028673005.1 of Tanypteryx hageni. Lineage (NCBI taxonomy): Eukaryota > Metazoa > Arthropoda > Insecta > Odonata > Petaluridae > Tanypteryx > Tanypteryx hageni. Next base: position 12,894,460 of record CM054112.1, read on the forward strand.
TTCATCATAATCACGATAAATTATAGCAGCTATGAGTTGGACGTCATGTGACTCCGCAGTCAGATTGGACACGAAAAAAACACTACTCTGCCTGAACATTTCACATCCGAATTCGCCAATTTTTTTTATCACTAGGTTCCCTCGTTACAAAACCCTTCGAAGTCAACATATTAAGAAATCACCTGGTGATCATTGGCCTGAGTTTGAAGTGATGCAGTAAATTTAGGATCGTTGTTTATTTAGATGTTGTATTACAGAAATTTGATATTTAGATTTCTGTATGATCTTTTTAATTAGTATTTTAATCAGATAATTGCATGTGGATGTTGGCAACAAAAATTTTAAAGAACCTTAGAACTCTGACAATGTAACTGCAAGTCAGGATGACATAAGTCAATACACAGGTATTAATTGATTTGCGACATAGCTTTGAATTGACGTAAATCAGGGTATACCTGTACTGTGTTGTACTTCAAATAATGCTGAACTTCAAATTATCCAATATCAAACTAGCGAGGTTTTACTGTATTTTTAATTGGTGTTTATTGTGTAATTTTTAGATTTTTTATGTTACCACTCGCACTGGTATGTGAGATCTTTTTGTATTATCACATAAGTGTTCAATCACTGTGAGATGCTTTGTGTGCCTTTTTTATGTTCACCAATATTTTGTTGTTTGGGAAACATTGCCAAATGTGACTTCTGTTTTTATGCTCTTGTTTTTCTGTTATCGCTCTCATTATGGGATTTTTTGTTTCTTTATTTTTTGTCCTGTTTCCCCCTAGCTTCTGACACTATGAGTTCACACAGCCTCAGTGACTATCGTAGCCTTACGGAAGATCTGCTGGAATTGCAAGATGGGGATGCAGCCTATGGTAACTTGTATTATGACTACCCATGCAGATTGAGCAAAAGTAAATCTTTCAGTCATGCATACCTTAATTTTGTTTGTGTTTGGCGCTCTGAAACTGAAGGAACATTTTGTAGCGAGTTTGTAACTTCTGAATGTGTAGAAGTTTTTTGCAAATCAGTTTGACCCACATAACTGGATGTTGAACCCCATATGTTTACACTTCTGCATGGTAGGTCTTCATTTCTGCTCCCAAATAAGGATGCAACAGTGATTAATATTTCCACAAAAGAAGGATTTCATTAAGATGTTTGGTTCACTTCAATTTGATAGTCATATTTGCATATTTTGTTGATGGGGTTACACGTAGGCCATCAACCCATGATGATCATTTTGTTTGTATCTTATCCTGTTATGTGGGTACAGCTGTGAAAGGTATTGAAAGAGTTTGGATATCACTAAAACTGAAGCTGGGACTAACACAAGTTGCATGTGACACTGTTGAATGTATTGGTGTTTAATCTGAGTCATTTAACTACCTTTCTCTGTCTCTGGTCATTGAACTACTAATCAGGTTTTCATTTTAGTGTAATAATGGGAATTAGGGTGTGTATTTTGGGAAATGTTCTGTGTGTAGGGTGTGTATTCAGTATGCAAAATAAATCTGTGCTTGATTTACAGTTTTAATTTTGCCTGAATCCCTGCATTTTTTTCATGTTTCCAAAAATTTGCTTAGAATTTTTTCCCTTCTAGCTTGCTGAAAATCTCCGCTCTCCTTTTGTTCTCATTACTGTTTTTTCTGAGATGTGGTGACCATCTTTTGGTGGCATGCATTCCATAGGATGATAGAATTTAACTGTAATGGGCTCAAAAATTGTAATTATTTAGGGTAAATCTTCAAAGTCATTACACAATTCGTAGATATTAATTAGTGTAGAGATATTTTTAATTCATATGCTGTGGTTCATTTATAATTTTTAGTTATTCATGATTGTAGATAGTGTTGAAAATGTCTTTTATACAGACAATTAAAATATTTTCAGTTTCATGTTTTTCTCAAAGTCAATTTTATTTTATTAAAGTTGGTTTATTCTGCGCTGCTTAGAATTTTTTAAAAGAATTGTAAGCGCATGAATTCAGTTTCAAGATTGCCAGTTTTTAATGGAATGAATTATTTTTTATTAGCGTACTCTTTAATTATTTTATTTTGCTTTATTTTTAGCGATACATTTTTAAAAAAAATTAAAATCCTTATTCTCATCATTCCTAAATTTCAGATTCAGCTCATGCTTTATTTGTGCGTGCAACATATCTTGTTTGTCACCGCCTCATGTCATCCTGGAAAACTGATTTGAACGTATCTCTCGCTGCTTTGGAGCTTTTGGCTGGCCTTGCCAGAACACACATTAGGGAAACAGGTAAGTCCAGTTATTAAGCTGTAATTTATTGTCTCATAAATGTTAAAATGTTGCATCAACTTACAAGATGCACTATTGATGATATTAATTCAGTTAAATATTTCCTGTTGGTATAGAGTATACTATAGTTTTTATTTATGTTAAACTAAAATGTAGTTTAATAGTAATGATTAACAAACTAAACTAGGCAAGTTAAGTCAGTGAAGATAGATTTTAAAATTAATTTGATTATACTGAAATAAGTAAAGTTTACAATACATTTACCTTTTATTTCATTTACCTCTCAAATTGAATAGGTGTGCTGACTGAGTGAAAGTCCAATCTTATCTTCTGGATCCTTCTGTTAACCTTGCATGCTGTCTGTGGAAACAAAATTATTGTCTATTAAGAAGTTAACAGGCTGTTCGGCTAACCAATCAACAGTCTTTCTGAAATCCTTGTTTGAATAAGCATAGCCTCCATTTGTTATTTTATTTGAGTGAAAAGTTAGATTCATCACTGATGAATGATTTTTCATCAAAACCAGTTGCATCTTTTTATTATATTTCTTCAACATGGTGGTGGAATTTAAATTTCCTTTTCTGTTTCAAATACAGTTTAATATAATAACCAATGATAGAGATGTGTAACTTGATATTATAAATAATTATTGTTAGATCAAGTTTTTCAATTAAATGATTTTTTCATAATAGAAATGGTTTCTTCTAGAAAGTTTTAAACAATTTAGGCAAATTCTGGTATATTTAATTATTTCCAACATTGAACTAATGTAAAATGACCCTCCTTGAGTTACCAACATATAGTTACCATCTAATGTTCAGTTTTATTCTTTTAAATACATGCAGCCCGAAAGTTAACAGGTATGTGAAACTGTAAGTTTAGAACAAATAAAGAGAGAAAACTTATTTTTGATATTATCAGCACTTAAATGCTTTACAAATGCTAAAATAATTTTATTATTGAATATTTTGAACATTTCAAGCAAAAACTTGAATTTAATTCATTTAATATTAGCAAATTCCACTTTTTTTCCAATTCCAATTTTATATACTGTATTTTGTGGCATATAAGATGCACTGGGGTATAAGACACACCCCGGTTTTTGAGAAGATTTTGCTGGAAAAAAGTATTTTGACTCACCAAGGCATTTAGGAAGGGCCACGTCATGTATCATTTCCAGCCGTGATTAAATCCATACCTGGCAACATATACAGAAAATATTATGGTGCGATAACAGTTAAATATAACGTTTTAGATAAACTTCATTTGTAAAATAAGTAGGAATGATCTAAAACATAAATAATGGCTTCGAGTCTTGTATAGCTAAATCTGCCCTGCATGAACTCGGCAGTCATATTAATTAAAGCTGTCTGAGTGCGCCGCACACGTCACACGTATAGGTACCCTTTACCGATAATACTTAATTAAACTTAAGTTCAAGATAATATTTTAATATAATGGGATAAATAATAAATGGAATGCATATGTAATACGCTCAACTAGCCTTTTTTCTTCTGCAACTCTTTTTGCCTCTTACATAACGATTTTGATTGATACAGCAATACCAAACTTCCTCTGTTCTATTATCAATCACTTCCTCCTTTAGTTGTGGCCATTTAAGACCAACCTTACAAAGACTATGTTTCTCTTATCCCATCAGCTTCAGTTTTTCCTCATTTTCTGCATTCACAAATCATTTTTTTCTGTGGGAGGTGGACCAAAATTATGTGCTGCTACGTGGTTTCCATTCGGTTTTTGCATATCGAATCGCCTGAAGCTTATAACTAATAGCGTAGGCATATATTTTCACTTTTGTAGCCATTGCGATCTCAATACACAACAATATTTATCCCAGATACATATAAAATATTTATGGCATCTACACAAATTCTGTTCCATAGCATTAATCACTTTATTTAACGGGCTCATTAGAAACTAAAACATCGCAAACGTGCCGAAATTGTAATCACTGAGCGGACGTATTAATAAAGCGTGATAATGAAAATTCAACCACCGGAATTCATGTTGCATTAGGTATTACTATATATTAACAAAATTTTCACTATTAATTATTAATAATGTACATTTTATTGTTTTTGCGACGAATGACTGCCAATTATTCCATTTTGGTGATGAGTGCGCTTATAAGTGTCAGTATTGAGAACAATAATAATCTTATCTTTGGCATATAAGACGCAGGCTGATTTTGGGGATCATTTTTCTGGAAAAAAGTGCATCTTATATGCCGAGAAATACAGTATATCAGGTTGTCTGAGATTTTAAGCAATAGAATTCCATTTTTTATGTTGGCAATGATATTGATTCTAAGAAAATTTATCTCAGCTTTTAGTAAATCTTATGTTTGTCAAACTGAAGTACAGTGCAAAAATAATTTTTTGTTTACTTCTATCACAAGAGATTATTGATTTGAATTTTTATTGTTATATGATCTGAATAAAATTCCATTATTCAGAATAGGAAATATGTAGATATTATGAGAATTAATTGATTTACTTGTGTATTATTTCCTTTGTATAGTTATCAATGTTTTCCAATGGCTTTCTTTTAGATGCTCTGGAATGCAAGCGAGCAGTTAAATGGCTTTGTGACTACATAGCCCAGCAGTGTTCTCGTCCCCCCCCTGCCCATTCCAAAGATCTCCACTCCACTATTGTGGCCGCATTCCAAACTGCTGCCACGTGGCTTTCAGCACACCCGTTCCTTCTGCATGACAAGGAATGTCTGACGACTGTTTTAGAAGTTGTTGAACTTGGAATTTCTGGAACAAAATCACAGGTAATCTGAGCTTGAGGTTAAAACTAGAGATGGGACGATCAGTTCCTCGATTCTGCCGGTTCTCTCAAGAACCGAAATAACCAGAACCAATTGTTTATAATCCAGTTCTTCGGTTCTGATTCTCATTTTAATAAAAAAAATTATTGCGACTCGGAAGCAGATGCTAACCGGAGAGCGACCGCCTCATACCGCCACATTTTTCTACGATGGCATTCGATTTTCGATACATATATTGATGATGGAAGTTGTGCGTTTCCTACAATGTGAAATGTATTTTTATGCTGTATGTGTTATCAGTTTCATATGGGATAAGCAATTTCCTTTAGTTCATGAGGTAAAAGAACTTTGTAGCACATACAAAAATCAGGACAACGAATCAATTCAATGAACGATAGTATTAAATGTATAACCATACTTCCTACAGTTCTATGACAACTCGTCACGATCATTTCGTTGCGCATCAGTTCGTCATGGTTAGTTCATTGCGCATCAATACATCGCATGAAAAACTCATTGTGCGTCAATTCATCTCTCGACAAATTCATCATGGTATCTCGCCTTCCAATTTGTCCCACAATGAATGTCTTGTGACGAATATCTCACGACTAATTTGTCTCGCAATGAAATGAATGTCACGCGATGAATTTGTCTAGTAATGAATTGACGCGCGATGAGTTTTTCAAGCGAAGAGTTTATCAGGTAACAAATTGAATCACAGCAAATTGATGCGTGATCAGTTGACCATGATGTATTGATGGTATATGATTTCGTACTCGAATTTAAGACGATCCCCAATTTTCGCAAGCTGAAATTTGGAAAAAAAACTCGTCTTGGATTCGGGCAAATACGGAAATTCACACTGAATGTATTTGGTGTATATTTCGAACACATACACATTCAGCGTAGGTATACTAGTTCATTCATTTATTGAAATGGTTTGTTACAAATTTTTGTTTGAGAAAAACAATATTTTAAATGTACTTTTAAAAATTAATACAGTATTAATTGAAATTTGTATTCAATCAGCATTTGTTACGTTATTTGCGAGTAGGAATACATTTTAATGTAGAAAATTAATCATTCGCATACTAAAATTACTCAGAATCATCATAGGAGTTTGAGACTTGAAACAACGAATGCCTAAAAGAACAAAAGTTTGTTTTTCTGCCATTCAAAGAAAGTCGTCCAATTATATTTGTTCATTTTTTATTTCATAAAAAACTTTCCCATTGAATTTAAATTGGCATCTCCTTTGTTAAAATACAAGATGAATTCTTGTCACTTAGTCAGAACTTCTATTTTTTTTTAAATTAAAGATCAACTTTTTGCTTCATTTTGTATAAATACTAGTAGAAAATTTTATTTTAGTGATTTCATAAACAAGATAAATAAGTCTTTAACTTTTTGTGAAAGGAGAATAAATTGAGGACAATTTATCTAATATATTACAACTGCTGTGTCCCTGCCTGCACCTGAAGCCTCAAATGACGTCACCTCCCAGCATTGAGAATTGCGAATGATCAGTTTGATTTCGACAAATCTTTCACTTGAATACTCTGTGCAAACTTGCAGATTTTAAATGAGTAGTCGTCTCCCAAAAGGCATGGTTTTCATTTTTTCATTTGATTAACACATAATCAGCTGAAATACAATGTGTAGACCTTTAGTCTTTAACATTTTAAAATAATTTACGATTGAGACATTGACTCAAGATTTACACCATTTCATGTAGAAATAAATTAATATTATTATTCTTACAGTCATTTCTGTTGTTTAATTCGTGTTTGCTCATATTTTAAGTTTATATTGTATTTTCTCCGATTTTCCAGCATTTCAAAAAGGAAGTTACTAGGGTTGTTGGCATTGTTGAACTCAGATTTTTGCATTGTTGGACTTGGGCTTTCAAGTGCATTTGCACCAAGCTTACATTGAAACAAACCCATGAAGGACAAAAACTGATTGAAATTTTACATGAAAAGTTGTCTAAATATAAAACAAATGAAACTCATAGCGAAGAAACTTGAAGTCAGAAATGGCTCCATTGCATTGTAATAATGGAAAACTTAACATTACAAATAGGAAGATATTTGACGCTTAAATTGAAAATATCATTTTGTTTACAATATTTATTGTGCAGTTAATGCAAATTACTATATTGATAATGTTGTGATTAATTTCTTTTGATAATTAAGCAAGATTTTTGACACATGTCTGGTTCATTGATAGTGATTTCTTAATATTAAACAAACTACAATATACGATTTGCTATACCATCATAAATAGTAAACAAAACAAAAAATGTGTACCCGTAAGCAGCGGCGAACTTCTGCCTAGGCAAACTAGGCAGCTGCCTAGGGCCCCAACCTCAGCGGGGGCCCCGACCAGGGGCCGAAATGGTACACATTGAGGACACAGGACACGGAAAATAATGTCAATTTTTCCGAACGAAATAGAAAATAATTGACCATAGTTAATTTTTTGACAAGTCAAGTGGCAACACTGTGTTTGTGTTCTTTGTTTGTTTTGCATCACACCTGACTTCATTCTATAACTTGTCAGTTCGTGTTGAAAGTGTGTGTCAGAAGGTTGTATCAATTTCAATTTTGCGGCTCCAAGGTTTTATCTTCCACGCGAATTTGCTGAGGTTAGTTAAGGTTACGATATGAGTAGTGTTGGCGACAGAAGCTAAAGAATGTGATAGAATTTTCTAGTGTATAGTGTCTTAAAATTTTATAGAATAATCCCGTAAGATAGAATATTCCGGAAATGATTAGTGAAAGTTCGTCGCGTGGCAATGTAATCTTGTAATTATATGTAAATGTAAAAATTATAATGTGTTAAAAAGTATAGTTGGTACTTGTCTATTTCATTTCTAAGTCTGCTTGTCTATTTTCTAAAGTCAAAGTACGTTAAATAAATAAAAAATAAAAGTAAAGTTTGTTTTTTGCTAAATTACTCTGTTAACTGCCTAGGGGCCCTGGGTCTCTATGTCCGGGCCTGCCCGTAAGTGTTAGTCTAAATCATGTAGGTATGTGTTTTTGGTTGTGAAAATGGTGTAAGTAATACAATTATTTTGTGAGGAGCAATAAAAGTGGTTAAACGAAAAATGCCAGTGTGACCCATGTAGCCTGGATGGGGAGAATGTGATATGATCTTATGTAAATCATTGAAACGTTCATCCATCTTTGTCAGTTTTTTCTACATCAAATGTAAAAGTAACAGTTTTAGTGTTTAATTTTTGTCATTAGATATTGTGTTGCTTTAGTAGACTCACAAAGCATCAAGTGTTATATAACTAGTTATTTTTACTTACTCTAAGTTATTAATTGATTAGGGGAAGCCTGGTGAGCCTGTAAAAATGAAAGAAGAAAAGGAGTTAAAGCCTGCATCAATGAGGGTGAGAGATGCTGCTGAGGCTTTGTTGACTGTGATTCTGGAACAAGTAAGACATTTAAATTTGTTGGTAGATTTCTTAATTTTAGTTTTAAGGTGTATGGGCATTAATAAGTGATTGTCAGTATCATTGATATCAATACCATTTTTAGAAAGACATTTTTAACCCTGTAGTACTCGCGTTAATCTTTCAACTGTCAGTACTTGCATTAATCTTTCAACTGTCAGTACTCGCGTGGAGTGCTCCTGACACCCCACAGATATTTTTCATATAGAAAACATCACTATTATTAAATTAATTCTTTATTTTGTTCTATTTATAATCATTTATAAGTGAATTTTGAAAAATCCAAATGATTTTTTCATTAGTAATATATTTCGAAAAGAAAAAATCTTAAGGTACACTTTCAGGAATATTTTCGGATTTTAATCTATGAGTCAGTGGACAGTTTTTAGGAATATACTACTTATAATCAGTTCAATCAAAGAAATTGGAAATCATACAATAGAACACAAATAATAATTGTACATGAGAGGAGAAACCATTTTCTGCATCATGACCTTGAAAACTGTATTTGCGGTTTTAGTCTGAATATTTGTGCAATTCACTATAATATTTATAATAGTTCTGTCAAATATCAGTCAAAACAGTCTACTGGGAGCTTCAAAACAAAAACCGAACACTGAAATAATAACCTTGTAGGATCAGAGTCAGTGAAGAAACTGTTGAGATGTGATCTCCATTTACGGGAAATAACACATTATATGATGACGATCAGTAAGGAAACTATTGAGAGGCAATCTCAAATTAGGTGAAATAACAAAAGTTCTATAGATTGAAAATTTTTAGTAGAATAGGTTCCAAACACATGTCATTCCAGCTTCCGAAGGGTCGGGGTCATAAAAGGCAAAAGAAAATGAACCCTGTCATAAAATGTATGTCTGGGGTGATCACAGCACCCCATGTGAGTACTGGAGGGTTAATAAAACCACTTTTTTTCAGAAAATATTTATCTCATTATCAGAGTTCAACTGTTATTAGCATCCGATAAAATTTTTTACATCTGATAAAATTATTAACTTTTTACAAATTGGCTACCTTTCACTAGATAAACCTGCATTTTTCTGCCTTGTTCATATTTAACCCTTAAATATCGAAGTAATGGTGCATTGATACCTACTACATCCTTGATGGGTAAATTAATATTTTCCCATAGCTTTTTTTAAATAATTTGCTATTCAGCATAGCTAAAGAGATTATTTATGGACATATTTCCTCTTTTATATCCAATGTATTTCATTTGAATGGGAAAAATATGGTTGATGTATGCTTTGAAACAAGAGATTTTATTGATAGTTTTAAAATACTTGGTTATATTTAATGTGTGTTATTTATTGCTTGTAGGTAGATTTGAGTTACTTGATACACATATCTCATTATTATTTTAAGGTGGGATATTTTCCATCCCCCTGTGGGGCGGAATCCCTCTCTTCATTGTTGGATGAGGCAGCATTGTTGAGACACTGCCGATCTCCGTCCTCTTTGACTCCACCGTTTCACAAAAACTGCAGTAGTTCCACTCTAAATGACCTTTGCAAAGGGTCTTCTCCCCTTCATCATTTCCGCTACTTTGTTATTGAGAATTCCACTATGCTGGCTCTTCTTGAGGAACCTCTAGGTGTTTCAGAGGATCAAGGTAAGATTATAATTACTTGCTAATTTTGCTTCAGGAATTTACATACCATAAAAATCTGAATTTTCAATTTGATCATCTCTGTGTGTTTTATTTAAAATTTATTATGGCACTTAGTTTAACCTTTAACCCTTCAGGCACGGGACATTTAAATAACCCGGAGACTGAGGAGAATTGGCTTTAAATTGCAGTACAGTGCATGTTTTACTCAAAGTGATGTAAAATCAATAATAATTCACTTATTTCATTCAAATTTTGATATGATTTTATTGACATTTCACTCCTTTAGTTTGTCTTATAAAATATTAAAATAAAAAAACTAATAATTTAATTTTGTATGATAAACTTCAAAACAATCAAAACACAACCCCACATTACAATTTTCACATCAATATACAGTATCCTTTCTTTTACCATGCTTCAGACATACTGTACATCGTCTTTGTGGACGAGATTTTTTCTCTGTAGGTGCGAGTTTTTTGATGAAATGCCTTTCTGTTAGCCGTGTCACAGTGTTATCGGCTGAATGTCTGCTGGGAACTGTTTGTTCAATGCTCCTGCCATATTTTAAAAACAATCCCTCTACCAGTTGAACTCTAAATGCCAAATGATCAATTTTAATAGCTGTATTTTCTCTATAAATTATCATTGAATTTAGGACGGCAATATTCAAAAGCCTACGAAATAGTTTCATATACCACTTATTCAGTCATTTTCGTTCGAGGAGATAGCCCTGTAGCAGCTGATCCTTCTAATCTACTCCCCCCCTATTTTGGATTATCTATAACACAAACTGGTACAACTTTTTCTTTTCCCTTTTTTCGTACTATTCTGGTGTCATCACTACGAAATGTAGAAATCATGCTAACAATTTTTTTGTCACACCACTTCATTACTGACACTGCACCTGAATACTGCCCAACTATCTCTCCTTTCCCTAGTTGATTATCTTTTACATACTTTGGAATGTTCTTTCAATTCAATTTTAATGTTCCCACACAGTCTGTATGATATTTAATTTTCAAGGATCTTGCTAATTCTGGCGAGTTGTAAAAGTTATCCATCCAAACAGTTCGTCCCTCATTTAGAAGTGGTTCTATCAATTTTAACACTATAGCCGTTGTTTTGTTCATATCTGCAGAAATTAGTGAAGAATCTGTTACAGTATTTTTCCCCGTGTAAACAAGGAATGACCACAAATAACCAGTAGATGCTTCACAAAGCTCAAATGTTTTGATACCGAACTGAGATGCCTTTAGAGGGATGTATTGTTTGAACGAGAGACAACCTTTCCATAAAGTAAGGGACTCGTCAATGGAGATATTACTGTCAGGGGAATACAAAGTCTGAAATTGTTTATTTAGATAAGAACTAATAGGAAATATTTTCTCTAGCTTTGCTGGTCCTTGATACAAATCTTTTTTTTTCATTATTGCTAAAATGGAGAAATTTGCAAATTAGAGCGAATCTATCCCGACTTATGATATCTCCAAAGCCTGACGTAGAGAGAATTCTTTTTGATGTGAAATATTATTTGAAAGTAGGCTTCTGAATGATATTCATTAGCATCAACAAACCTAACATCACATAAACATCTTCTTCGGCTATTGGTTTCCATGATCGTACTATCGATCTTCTCAAAAACAAATTTCCACTCAAGGCTATAAATTGTTCAGCATATCAATTGGTCTCCTCTACAATTTTTGAAACCAGCTCCTTATCAAAAAATAATTCAAATGAATCAACAATGCTTTTCACATTTTCAGCACCATTTTGAGGACCATGAGCACCTATAAAATTTTCTCTCCTCCCTCAGTAATTACTTATATTCTCCCATACAAAATCGCACACAAGATTGATGTCACTATCTAGGTCATCAGGCTCAATTGAATCCATTTGAGTGCGATCATCAATATCATCATTATTGTCACTATCAGTCACAAGTAAACTCATCCGAGTCACTCTCATGCAACATTTCTTCCACTTCTTCTTCAGCCAATTCTGCGGACCTTTTCCTGCTTGTCGATGCCATTGAATACCAGGGATTTCTCAGAATATATATTTCTAAAAATAAAATGGATTCGGAAAAATATTCTACCATAAGAAAAGTATACTAAATCTCAAGACATTTGAAATTATATTTGCAGCATTTTATCTATTCACATAATAAATATAATAAAAATGCTGAACCACTGTTGATTCCTTCCTTTGGATGAGATGCAACTCTCTCGTGATTGCACTCTCATGCTTATTCTCTTGTAATTCTCCTGCGACTGCTCACTCCTCTAAGACTAGCTTCTCATAAGCTCAAACATCTTCCCTTGGCCAGAGATGCAATAACCATTATCATAAATTTAGCTGAGATCCATTAGAAAACAACTTATGGCCTGGATGTCTTCGTAAACTAAGTCCTCTTATTGAGAGTGTGCATGATAAGATGTGGTTGCTTCATCCGATGTTCGCTCACATTTCACTCTCAAGAGAGTGAGTCAGGAAAGCAGACAGGCGCATGGCTCGTTAATCGCATATCTCCATCTCTCAAAGTAAACATCCCTTCGTCGTGAAACACTCCTAAGTGTAGGCAGTTTAGGCTCAATATGATGGAGATGAAAATGAAATGTGTGAACACCTTGCCAAACCTCAGAATCAGAAATGGAAAAATCATGTTTCTACTGAAATTTTATTTAATTATCTAATAAGATACAAAAAAAATCTGTGATATGATCTGTAGGAAAATTGATAAGCATGAACTTCTCCTACATGTACAGTTGTTTAAAAAAAATTGGGATTAATGTTATACTAAATTTTACATCATAGGTATAGTGCTACACGTTCGACGTACAACATAAGTCAGATGTCCCTAGGTGAAGGTCCAGTCTGATGTATCCTGTACGTCACACATGCCTGAAGGGTTAAACGCTGGAATTATTATGGGATATTTTTATTCACTTTAAAGAAAAATTGCATATCACATGAACTATTGGTAATAAAATGTTCAAATAAAAAGCATTTATAGTAAAAATAATGACGAATTGCATGCATCCATTTTTTAGCAGAAATAAACACATTGAAAAAATATTATGCAAAATATCACATCCGCGAGTGATTGCATTTTGCGTGTCCGTATGGGTAGGTTCGGCGTTTAAAGGTTAAAATTGGTATTAAAAGAAATGGCATTATCATAGTACAGTGTGTCCTCAGTTTAACATTGGTTCGATTAATGTTAATTCTTGTTAACATCATTCAAAAATTTCTACCTATATTCGAATTAACATCGTCGATGATTCAATTTAACATTGTTCTGACTCAGCTTTGAAATAATGCACAGAAAAAATACTTCCTAAATGACTCGTATCTCTTATCTCCAATTGCGGCAGATCGCCTTATTTGAGTGGGAAAACTGTTTGTGATTGACATATCTCTCTATAATTTAAAATTTTAAAAAATTGTGAGACAAAATCAAGGCACGAGTGGAGGGAGGGGTTGATGTGGATAGCCCGTGGAGTGGATGAAAACACCTCATGGTGAAAATTGCCCCTCTTCTCTAATTTCTCCCAGCAATCATAAAAATCATCTTAATCCCCTTTAATAGAAACCTTACAAACTTTGTGAGTTGTGCCGAAAGGAAGATCTGCTGACAAGGGGAGACTACATACCTTGGGTCATAGATTTCGACGAAACTTTTTTGGGTGGTAGAATACTTAAAATTAGAAGACCCATGTATCAGCTTTTGATTGAATGGACCTTAGTTTTGGCAGAATCTTTTTTTCTTTTTGATGGATTAACTGTGACTGGATAAAATGCAATAATAGGCTGACAATGTCGAGCAGGTGGGTTTGCTTGGTGGTTACCATACTAGCTTCAGAATATTTTGTCCTGGGTTCAAATCCCACATCATACCATTTTTTTTTTTTTCCGTTTTAATCCACTTTATTATTTTTAATTTATTGTATTATTATTTATTTATTAACTTTATTATATTATTATTTATTTACTTCATTAAAATCGATGCACAAGAGCGTATTGGTAGATATATTGATGTGAATTTTAAATCGAATGCTACAGGAACAAGGATCGCAGCTGTTGAAATGCAAAGAACAAGTATCACAGTGGAGTAAAGATAATGCGAAAGGAAGAACATGCTTGAACAAATATAACATGATTAAAAGCTGTACATGCGACTAATTTTGCAAAGCAAGGTAAAGGAAGGACCAAGTTATATCCAGTGGACATTAGCTGCAGCCTATCAACATACATCGCTGGGGTTCACCTTCACTGCATCTCGAGCATGGCTAATAAAATTCAAGAAAGAATTCTGAATTCGACAGGGAAAAGTTACAAACTACGTTTTTCAAAAAGATGAAACGTCTTTCAAAGAAACTTAAGCTGCCGAGGTTTTCCAAAAACAAACATTATGCATAATACCCAACTATGACCTAGACTACGTCATTATTACTGACCAAACTGGATGTGAGTACAGAGTTGACGTGGAGCAAACCTTGACTCATCAAGACAAAAAGGCTGTCCAGAGATATATCAGAGACAAACAAAATCACGCATTCATACACGTCACAGCATGTAATCACCACCTCAGGAAATTTGCTACCCAAAGTGTTTCTTTGTATGCAAGAACCTGGAGGTACGTTTGGGTTTTGAGTGAGGAGAACCTTGAGGCAGTTGGAGGAGGAGTTACTAAACGTTGTAGTTACGTGCTCCAAATATGGTAAAATGATGACAGAATTGATTGAATTTTTTTAAACAATTGTGAAGCCCTATGAATGCTTTTCTTATTATTATGACAGTTATCATCCAAAAACATGTACACACACTTCCCCTTCAAGTGACGAATAGCACGAATCTAACAGTTATATTCTTTCGGACATCAATTCACATCGAAATAGCTACCAATACACTCTTGTGCATCGATATTGATGATGTAAATACATAATAATAAATAAATAAATAAAAATGTTAAAGTTAATAAATAAATAATAATACAATAAATTAAAAATAATAAAGTTGATTAAAACGGAACAAAAACTTGGTATGACGTGAGATTTGAATCTGGGACAAAATATTCTGAAGCCAGTATGGTAACCACCCAACCAACCCACCTGCTTGACATTGTCGGTCTATTATTGCATCTTATCCAGCCACAGTTAATCCAGCAAAAAGAAAAAAGATACTGCCGAAACTAAGGCCCATTCAATCAAAAGCCAATACACGGGTCTTCTTATTTTAACTATTCTACCACCCAAAAAAGTTTCTTCGAAATCTCCCCTTGTGAGTGCCGCATTTATAAACTTTAAATTATTCTGTACTATTGAGATAACTTGAGTTTAGCGTCTCCTTCTTTGGGCCTAATGAGACTCGCAGTTCTATATAAACAAGTAAATGTTTTATTTATCTGTATTATGGTATATTTTCATTAATTATACAGTAACTGCTTCAAGAAATAATGTTTTGTTGCATTTCTTTTCTAGCGATGTCAACTCATGAACTTGCATTCACAGTAGTTTTCGTAATTCTCTGTAAGTTTTCTAGTAAAAACTCGTCATTCTGTATCGTTCGTACTACATTTCACTGAATTGGTATTGGGTAGTTCCTTTTCCTTGTAACTAGAGGTACTATCATGAAATGTAGCCTTTTCCAATTTTGGGCACCTTGAAATGCAGTTATGTCGTACCATTTGTTTACTTTTTGCCATTTCTATGTTAATATATGGTTTTATTGATTTATTTATGTTCTGATACCATTCATATCATGCGTGGCTCCACAAAGCTCCATAAAATACAGTATATAAGGTCTTTTTATGTTTAAAGAAGTTTTTAACCCAAGTTTTTGGAACTGATTATGTTATATAACATGGGATCTTATGGGAAATATTGATTCGTTTAACGTTGTTTCGTTCTACATCACTGTTTTCGGGAACGAATGAACTACGTTAATCGAGGAGTTATTTTTCCCAATTGCTGTAAAATTAAAATTTAACAGATATTCCACTCATCTATTTATATGACTGATTTTTCTGTAGTGACTATTCATAACTTTGTGTTGGGATTGTTGCTTACTATTTTAGAGTCTCAACCGACCGTCACATTGCTTATCCGTGGACCATTTGGGCGTCATGCTTGGTCCATGCAGTTACGACACCTCCCTCGGCACAAGTCTGGCAGCAAGTATCATGCTCCTAATCCTGGTCGGCCCATCCCGATGGGAGAAGCTCCCATCAGACCAGACGTAAAACCTCGATACTTTCCTGAAAGTGTTGATCGAATACCTCTCTGCAAAGTGTATGTCTTTAATTATAACATTTTGGTGCAAAAAATTGATAACAGGTCATTGAATATAACTTCTTTTGCTCTGGTTTTTGCCAACAATTTCAATGTAACTGTGGTTCGCTGTCCTTAAAAATCAAATGAGTTCAATTAGCCCTTTAGAGTTACATTTTTAAGGAATATTTTTTAAAGTATGATTGTTTCATTGGTATTAAATGTTCTCTTTTCAACACTGCTCTGAAATCTCTTTCTCTTGCTTGAGTCACTTATGTTTTGGAGTTTGGACAAGATTGACCATAAAAAATATTAAACTTTGCAATCAATTCTAAAATAAAATTACCTTCTCTAATCTATTATCTAATGTTTTGGCAGTGAAGATTCTGAGCAAATGGTTATACTAGACAGAAAGTTAAAAAATGTCACCATTTGTGTGACCTTTAATTCAAATTTTTCAAATTAAGATTCTGAGATAATGGTTAAAGATAAAAAGTTAAAATTAGATAATCATTAAACAAGTTTATTTTAATTAATTTTAATTTTACAATTCCAAATAAACCTCAATAAATTAAACGTGCTTTTTCATATTACATCAGCAAATGAAGCTACAATTTTTTATAAATTGTTAAATTGATAATTTGTTTCTGTTGTTACTCTACTTTGATAGATGAACTTATTAAGTATTTGATAGTAGCTCAATAACTTTGGCCAAAACTAACAAAGGAGTATTTCACCTTTGTTATTAAGTATTCAAAACAATTTTTTAGTGTGCAGAGTAACATCAGAAATAAATTATTAATTGAACAATTAAGTGAAAAACGCCATTAAAAATGTTCAAATTTATGTACAGAGTAGTGCATTTGCACAAATAAACTTTTCAATTTTGCCATATATGAGTTGCGGCGGCCATTAAAAATTATTTAAATTTAAACAATTAGAAAAATATTATTTTACTTAAGGAAGTGCTACAACTTTAAAATTTGGCTAAAATGTGTAGCATTAGTACCCCAGAATGAAGGTAGTGTAAAATTTTTAAAATTGCAACATTTGGGGATATTTTAAAACTATTATTTTTACATGTGAGAAAAACGAAAATCACTGCGGAGGTGAAATCTTTAGAATTAAAAGACTATTTGTAATGATGAAATGTCTGTCTGAAAAATGAATGTTTTTTTCAAGGTGAGATGAAATGCTTGCAGTATGCAAGCACCAACTACTAATATCCTCCTCCTCTGTAAGGAAAGTCTATATATAATGATAACATATAAAACCTATGGTACTTTTAGAAAAGATACAGAGCTGAAATTTGGAAGGAAGGTAGGCCATTGGGTACAACCTCAGGAAAAAATCCATAATAACAAAAAATGTTATATTTAAGGGGTGCTTTTGACCCCAAAGTCCAATTTTAAACACCCATAAGAAAAGCATTGAAAACTGTGCAGGACTATATAAAATTGCTTTGTTAAATTATTTACAATTAAGATACAAAGTCAGTACATACACCATACTATGGAAGAAAGAATGAAGTTTATTTTTCCTGAAGACATAATTCAAATCCATGCTGAATTTGCATAAAAATTTGATTTTAATAATAAAATTATGAAAAGTTTTTCAGTTTTCAACAATGAAAATTTTTAACTGCCATAGCAACGATCCCAATGCCTTTCAATGGGAATGCATTTTCCATACTTCAAGAGCATTGATTTAATGTTTATATTGCATTATAATACATTTGATTTCAGCCAACTACGTATACATATGATGATGTAATAATTTTAAATTAATTTTTTATCCGGATACGTACTAAAATGCACGGATTATGATATCCATTATCCTAACAAAAAATATCCTAATTTTTACATAAATTTTGCTTTAACATATAGGCTATTATCTTAATGATAATTATAGTGTTTGCTGAAACGGCGATCTAAGCCATGAAACCTGAAATTCAAATACTTGGACACAAGCCGATTGCCAGAGAATTTAAAAATTCTGGATATATGCCTTAATTTCGCAGAAAATAAAAATTGTCTTATACGAGGTCTGATCAAATAGTTCTAAGACTTTATTTTCAAAAAAGAAAATAAATAGCATAAATCATTTTTATTAGCTGTACCCTTCAAAGTAGTCTTCTCCCATTGATATACAGGTGTCCCAACATTTCTGCCTCTTCTGGAAGCATCGCTAGAAGTCTTCAACTTTTAGGTTGTCAAGTTCCGATGTCACATTCTGTTGGGCAGTTGGAATGTCCTCAAATCTTCATCCTTTTAGCTTAATTTTCGTTTTAGTGAATAGAAAAAAATCTGATTCAAATTAATGTGCATTTCCACCCTCATTTTTTTGTCTTTGCACTCTTCTTGACGGCAAAGTTTCTGGTCATCACTCAACAGTTTTGGTACAAATTTTGCAGACACTCGAGCCAAAATTATCAGTCAAATCGTCTGACATGATCTATATGATATCTCCAGTTCATTGGCGATTTCTCTAATCGTTAATCATCGATCAGAACAAATTTTTTCATTCACTTTAGCAAACATTTCATCACTGCGTGAAGTACACGGACGGCCTGAATGCAGGTCATCTTCAACAAATTCTTGGCAATGTTGGAAACGGTATTGATAAACAACTGGCTTGCTTAAACAAGCATTGCCATAAGCAGTTCTTAGCATTTGGAGAATTTCTACTCCGTTGTTCCCGTTCTTGGCACAAAACTTGATGGACACACGCATAGCTCTTCCTTTGTATCCATTACAACTGCGGCTGAGGACAAAGACATGTGTCAACTTGACAATGCTCTGCTCAGAACTGATTTGGTGGAGGGGGAAGCGGCACTACTCATGCATGTAACACGTCATTGTCTATGCTGAATCAGCATTTTGGCCCAATACCTTCTACTCTTCTTTTGAAATACATTGTGTCTTATGTTAGAACTTTTTTATCAGACCCCGTATATTATTATGCCATTGATTTTAAACTATGACATAAACATAGGATGACATCATTATATTAACACACGAAATTTATTAAAATGTAAAAAGTATTTTAATGTTGTGTTTCATAGTTTTTTGAGACATTTAACTCTTCAATTGTTAAATATAATGATGTCATACTTATTTCGCGATTTTTTTAATCCAAATATGTGCTAAAGGCATGGATGATGATGCCATAATCTTAACAGAAAATATCCTAATTTTTCCATAAATTTAGTATATAAGGTATTGTCTTAATGATGATTATTCTTATTGCTCATACTGGGCGATCTGAGAAACGAAACTTGAAATACGAAAACTTGGACAAGATCCGATTGCCAGAGAATTTGAAATTATGGATAGTTGCCATAATTATGTGGAAAATTATAAATATTCTGCTAGAACTCGTGGAATATATTATCTAATACATATAGACTCCACATGGCTGAAGTGCTGTTGCCCTGGTGATCGCGATGGTTTATATACGAGTTTAGATCTTGGTGTATGGTGATTTTTTTAAGTGCTTGCAGTATGCAAGCACCGACAACTTGTATAAAAAATTACAGCAGAAGGCTTCATGGAGGAGAGATGATTGATAGATGATCCCTGAATTCTTGTTGACTAAAATTTAAGTGATAAGATGAAAAGGCAAAGAGGATTAATGTTTTGGCAGCTCAAATAACAATAAGGTTCTGTCTTTAAAAGCAATTTATATTTGAATTATGAAAATACATTTCAAAGTTGGTTAGGAGTTGCATGAAAAGTGGTTTAGATATGAAATGTTAAAAGACCGTAGTCGATTAATTAAAAAATGTTTTCAATTAATGTCACTGCCGAATATATTTGTTTGGTTCTGTTTCAAGATCATGTGTGCTTGATTGCAAATTTTCAGTGATCAATCAATTCCATCGTTGGAATCAACATTTGTAGAGGACGAGAAATCAAGCTTGGAGCATTCCCAGCTGGCACGACTTGTTGACCGACAGTCAGCTGCTGAAGTATTGGCAGTTCAAAAGTCCAAAGCTGTTCTTGAAGAGATGAGGAATTCTGGGACCCAAGTTGAGTGCACTCCGCCACCAGTCTGCCACGAATTCCAAACAGCTCGATTGTTTCTCTCGCACTTTGGTTTTCTCTCATCTGAATCTTTAAAGGTAAACCAACATGATGTATTGGCCTCACATAAGAGTATGTATGAATAATCCTTAATGATACATACAGTATTTAGCTGAAAGGAAGGCGAAGGTTTTTTCCTAAATTTTAGATTTAAAAAACCAGGGGCCGTCTTAAGTTTGCATATGAAGAAAAAATAGTACTTGAGTAATTTTCGATGACTTAACCTCATGTTCACTGTTGAAAATGTATATATAGTAAAATGTATAATAATCCAAGAGGTTGATTAGCCAAAAATACACACACTGTTGAAAATCTAAAAGTTAGATTAGGTTCAGAATCTGGTGTGATTGGATTTAGGTGTATTTATAATCAAGGCCTATTTTAAGGAAAATTTAGAGCTGCACAAATCAATTTTTTGGACTCATTTAACTATTGGAGGGGCCCACTTTTTGATTCAAGTTCATAAAAACTGTAATATTAGAAATGTCGCGCTGTCACGCCAAAACATATAAAAAAGGGCCTTGTATGTGTGGGGCCCTTGTTTGTGCAGGGCCTGCAGCATGTTCTCCAGTGTGCCAATATGTTAAAATGACACATAAGGAAAACCGCTTTTTAAATCTCAGTAATTTTAAGCAGAACTCAAAGAAAAAAATATAAAAAATCATAGTATTCACTGTCTAACAAAAAGTTTAAAACTATTGTTAACTTTTTAAAAAGTAACTCAATATATATTCTTATAAAATTAACAATCTTACATATAAATCATCACAATAAATCACATGAAGTACAAGTTAGTTGTAATATAAAACAAGATAAATATTATATTAATAATATTTGTAAAAAACGTCATTCATACCTTGGGGTGGTGAAGTGGTTAGGATGCTGGCTGCTACTTGCCTGCTGCTTGAAATGGCAGAGGGTATGAATCCTGCGAAAGTAGTATTTTTTCCAAGGCCGCCTGGCCCCCTCTTTGTGTGGTTTGAGGAGACCGCACAAAGTCAGCGTTCTGTCCTTTGGAAGGGATCTTAAGCCATTGGCCCCCTTGGTACTCTTCATTAAGATTAGGCTAATGCTGTCACCAGCTTGTGATCATGGTCGGTGTGGAAGGAGTTATGGCTATAATAATTCAAGAAGTTGATTAGCCAAAAATACACACACACACAGTCAATCAAAACTATTTTATTCATTTTCTGATGTCTCTGACTCAGCAAATATCATTTTGAAGTACTCTCAGCACTAACTCTCTTTGTTTTAAACATTTTCATGATGCCTTCGTTTTTGCTTATTGACAAGGAGAGGACACGGTAGTGGGATCATGGATTTTTATGAAACTTGGTAGGTGTATAGCTTTGATTCCAGGATCACTGCAAACTCCTCTTTTGGGCGTATACGGCCAATAGTTTTTCCGAAAATTACAATTAAATATTTCAATTTCACGTCAACGTATAAATTTCTTAATGCACACCTAATTGTTCAAGTAATTGTTGGTAGTGAGCGTATAGCGCATGCGTACAAAATGTGAGGGTGCAAGTTCGATTTCATCTTGGGTAGCTTTTTTTTCTTTCATTCCTCCTTTTACAAATCCTTTTTCGTATTTCACATTAAAATTTAACTGGGCAGTCACATTCATATTTTTATTTTTTTTCTATGTTAGGTGGTGGTCCGGATTTTTTCTCAAGTCATTCAATGCGCGATTGTTTCAACAAAGTTTAAATTATTAAATCGCGTATTCTTCATTGATTTTGGCAAACGCTACATCCTATATTGGTGCTTATGACATGGAAAGGATCCCTGAAATTATTTTTGCGAAGACTTCCTCCAAATACTTAAAATAGACCCATTAGGTGGAGGTATATCAGGCGAAGGTACGTTGAAAGTATAAAGGAAAATAAACTGGTGAGAAGATTTTCATACTGACCAGTTGGGCTTGTTTTTAAAGAAGATGCCTTTGCAAACATTCATCTCCACAGAACATGTTTGGTGCCTGGATTTAAAGCAGCTGAAGACAGGTTAACCCCCCTTCTCTGTGCCAATGTGCCCAGGTATACTTGTGCATTGAAAGGGAAAAATAAGCATAAACTACCTGTTTTCTGGCATTCAAACAAGAAGACCTGGGTCACGAAACAATTTTTATGGATTGGTTTCATAATCGCTTTGTCGAAAAATATTTAGCTTAAAAAATTGGCATTTAAACTCATTCTCATTTTAGATAATGCGCCTGGTCATCTGCAGGGATGTTCTTTATCATCACAAAATTTGAACAAAATCGGAGATGCCAAGGTCGTGGACTCCCCTTGTTAGTTTTTAGTTTCAAAATTGAATGCTTATGGCAGAATTGTAATGCTTTGCTAAATTGTTGTTGTGAATTTTAGTGTATATTTTAAAGTTAACTAATAAATTTAATGTTTTTTTTATTTTTCAAGGAACCTCTGAATTCTCCTGTGGCTCCATTGACAGCTTTGGAAATTAATCAACCTGGCTTTAGCCAAGATTTGGAAGCTCTTGATAGTATAAGTTGTCGAACGTGTGATACCGTTCACCTCTTCTATGTTAGAGCTCGACAGAAGACTGCCGAAGAAATACTGTCAAATGTGGTACGTAGGAATATCTTCATTGAAAATCAGAAATGACAATTGTCATTGTCTTTTTGGAATTGCAAATTTAAAATCACCTTAAAAGCTGAAATATTTCTATTGATCAGATTCATTTGTTTGAAATTTCACTTTACAGCTAGCTTAAATAATTTTCTGTCATTCTCATTCAAGAATTCATCATCTACTGTTCATCCTCATTTTCTCGAGTTCCTATCATCGCTGGGATGGCCAGTGAGCGTCCATAAGCATCCTGGCTGGAGTGGCCATGTTTCAACGAGTTGGAGGATCACTGAATCATCCCCTGCTGGTAAGTGCATGCTTCGTATAGAATTGCTCTTTTTGACACCACAGCCATAAATCCCACCAACTCTTAATTTCTTCCATGGCCATCTTATCTACAATATAAAAGTGTAGATATTTTCTCAGGTTCTCAATAATTTTACATGTACCATATTAGTCCGAATATAGTCCCCCCTTTTTGGCCAAAATATTAATAAGAAAAGTAAGGGGGGACTATATTCGCATCCAAAAAATTAGCAAACGAAAATATCACCGCCGGCAGTAAGTATAGGTAACATTTAATGCCCTCACTTGATTTGATAGTTTTACAAAGTTTTTCTTGATACAGTTTTTCTCGATACATATGCCTAAATAACTCAATTCTTTTTGTTCACACTTTGGAATCTTTGGCTTAAACGTTCATATTTTCATAATAGCGGAAATTGCAGAAGTTTTTCCTTTGAAAGTGTTCACTGGCCAATTTCATCCCTTCCCTAAGTTCCAAATATTGATATAAAGTGGTGCCACTTATCGTTATTTTAGAGAAAATGTCACTATGACGAAAGAAATTATCTTCGTTACCCATCAATCTGTAGACAACTCTGTCAGCTTGCATAGCTGTTTATTGTATATAATGCAGTAGAATTATAAAAGTATTACTTACTTAAATCAAACCAAGGTGTTGAAGGTGATTCAACTATCTACAGAATGTATTCCTTGATGTGAAATTCCAAGGCATAAGTAACGAAAATACGGGTAAAATAAATTATGAAAAGAATATATTAACTACAAATCTGATGATAATTACTTTTTTATGCAGGCACGATTCAAGTAGCCATTGCCAACAGCATCTGAAGAATACGAATGGAATTTAAGTAACATTCATAAATGCAAATTTTTCGAATTTAGTCCAGTAACACCTGATACATACCGTAAATACCCGCGTATAATGCACACTTTTTTTTTCGAAATATTCGAGTTAAAAATTAGAATGCATGTTATACGAGGGTACATAATCTTTCTATTTTCATTTGACCTCATATTTCCACAATTTCGGCATGGTAATTACTGCTCGGATATCCTCATATTTTTATTGGTGATTTTTACGAAAAGTAAGATAGATAATAGTAAAAATTTATTAACTAATTCTATAAACATACATTAATTAGATATGAAAAGAATGAATTCAGTATTTAATCATTTTAAAAGCCAAGAAATTCTTCGTCACTGGACCATACTTCTTCGATGTTGTTATCGGAATCGTCATCTTACACATGACGTCACCCTACACCGGCGCCCGGCATGGTGGTGAGGTACTACTTACAATTAAAAACAATGGCAGCTGTTGCCTTTGAGTTCGCTGGGAGTTGATGCTTCTTGTAGAACTAAATAAAGTTATCATTCCCTACCTTTCTCCCAGCATTCATACGTGATTTATTCTTGATTCTTCGAGTCTGTAGTTAATTATGGTTATTTGCTATCGTGTTTACATGCTCCCGAGTGTTCTAATAAGGGTAAAACTGAAGGTTGGACAAACCCGTCCACCTCAGGCGTGACAAAAACGTATGTAAAAAACATAGGATTATTGTCATTCCATTTTATTAGCTCAAAGAATGTCATATGCCATACTATGAAATTAATATAATTCGATTTATTGTGTATGTCCTAATATCACCTTGTAAGTAAACATAAAGTATGTAATGATTGAGTTAGCTGACGATCTTTTGGAACGTTATTCGAAAATTTCATTTTGCACTTTCATTATGTTACAAATACATAATACCAATAATTCGACCATTGCTTTAGAACACGTTACACCATCTACTTTATTCTGGAATGGTAACGCTTAAACAATCTGTGCACACTATACACGGGTATATAGAAAAATCATAGATTACGAGGCTTAAAACCCCCCTGCGCATTATACGAGGGTGCGCATTACACGCGGGTATTTACGGTACTTAAATTATGCCTACAACTATAACATGCAAAACGTGATGTCACCGTTTCATTGTAAATTTATAGCTCTAACTAAATTGCTTGTACATATTAAAATTCGTTCTTTAGAATATTAAAATTGAGGTCTGTAATGGGGCTCAAACTTTTTTTCCAAAACTGAGGCTTCAGAAATAGGGTGGGGGGACTATATTCAGACTAATACGGTAATGGAGAATTTGTGTTACATTATCTATATCATAATTTCTTCATGAAGCTGCATGCATTTGAGCATATGTACGTGTGTATGAAGCCTCCATATATTTTATATGGGTTTAACACTCGGATGCCGGACCTAATAGTAATAACACGGACTCCAGAGCTGGGTCCCAAAGGACCCAACCATTTTAAGTATCAAATATTTACAGTTTAACAAAATAAAACAAATAATTAATGTTTTATAAACATTTTATTATTAAACCTAAGGAATTCCATTGTGGATATTATATGTTATTCAAAATTCAAATAAAGTTTTAATGTAAATAATGTCATCCAGTTAAAATTCAATCATTAAAATATGGACCTCAGAAGTAATGTTAGGAAACAGTGAAAGAAAAATCATAAAAGTAATAACATTGGATCTTATAATTATAACAATGCTATTCTAAATCATCTGATTCATTGCCACACCTTTCACATGTTATTTTGACGTCTTTTTCCGAACAACAGAGCTGTGTCTACTACAAAGTAAACTTCTTACAATGTTGCTTGAAAATGCCATAAAAATGAAGCTTACTTTCTTATGAAAGAATAACTTAAAACTCAAATTGTAGATAAAAATTATACTTATAAAAAAAATAAAATTATGAGACCGGGGTCCTTTGTGACCCGAGGTCCAGTGTCCAAGTATTATCGTTAGCAAGAAGTGGTGCAGCTTAAATTTCAATAGCTTTTTAAAATCACTCAGAATCATTGTACAAATATGGGACTTGAACCAAACAATGCCTAAAAGAATAAAAATTCATTTTCCCAGTCAATTTTTGAGTGTGTGGAATCAGTCCAGAAATTGTTTTGAATACGAAAATTTTTCATTTTTTCATGTAAATATCTTTCATCATCAAGAAATGGTACTACCATGGGGAAAGGTGAGAAAGTGAAACTTCAACGTCATATGTAAATATCAGAAGCATTTCAAAATACGGATGACGAGTAATATAACTGAAGATGAATGCAACCCAACCCAAGAGGGGGGAGACCACAGTTAACGTGGGAAGGAAACCATTACAATCCAACCAACATTACCCAACACGGGGGGCCGAGGAGGTGTATGCCGTAGTGGTAGTATTTTAGTACCATTTCTCGGCATCGACAGCACAACCGTCGCTTTGTTTATCTTTCACCCGATTATGGAAACAACCCAATTTTTCCTTCAAAAAACATGAAATTATGTCATTAAAAACAACTTTGTAGACCAATTCGATGCACATTTGAAAATAAATGGTAGAAAAATGAATTTTCATTTTTTTAGACATTCTTTGGTTCAAGTCTCGAGTTTGTACGATGATCATAAGCAATTTAAAATGGTAATGAAAAAATACTTGCACATTTAAGCTTTTCCTATGCTATTCAATTAGAGAGAAGAAACGCTCCTGTTTATATATATCTTACTACAGACTTTGAACTGTCTTACATTTGATAAGGGTACGGCCAAGTAAATCCTGAAAGTATGGTTCAAATTGGAAATACCATTCTCAACTAATAAGTATTTTGATAGACAAAAAAATTAGTGTTTGTGGCACATGTAGATTTTAAGCAAATAATATAGTAGATGGGGACTTGAAGGTGATACTAAAAGAGAATCCTTTGTAAGAATTCTTAAACCATCGATATGGACTTCATTTTTTATCGGACAGGAATCCGACAACGGACCAGAACAAAACCATTGATGGAGTAATTGCCTCTAGGTCATTGATGAATTTAACATTGGCATTAATTTATGAGATCACCTTTAGCTATCCAAAACCCATTGTTATTAAATTATCTTTTAGATGAATTTAAATATTATTGAAATTATTTAACAACAAATATATGTATAGTATATTATAATATAGTGGATGATATGTGGTAACTATTTTAGATGTAAATATTTCTTGGGAAAACGTATATTTGTTCTTAATAAATGCATATTTGAACAAAAAAGTTTCTTTTCTTCTAAAACAATCATTCCATATTCGACAGAGGCATTTGGAAATTCTTGCTAGTCTTATTGATTTTTCATTAGATAATCTTTTCTTAAGACTAAAAATTGAATAAAGAGATTGTCTGTCAATCAGTCATTGTCATTTTAGACGATCTGCATTATTGATGGGCTTGAAAACGAGATTTTTTTCCTTCTTAGCATATTAGTATAAAAATGCTTTTATATTGTTAATTTTAAAGTGGACTTGCCATCATCTGACCATGGAGGCTCACTATACAATGGAGAGAGCAAGGTGCTATATTGGGCAGATGTCAACTCCGAGGTGGCATTTGTTGTTCCAACCTTGAAATCACCAAGATTCATGGATACAATTTCTACCGATGGTTCATTAACAAGTGGAGAACTTTCATCTGGCCCTGGTAAGCCAGTATTGCTATTGATATGCTGTCAGTGACCTTGATGCAGGTGACTGTAATTATTATATAATTCTAGTCTTGTTAACTATTTTAGATGATGCATGTAGCATATCTTGATATTGGTTTTAAAATTGATGATAAATGAAAAAAAATCTGATGTGGCCACCACATGACTTTCTCGATACCTGTAATATTTCTAATAATTCCAAATAGGTTAAATGATAAAACAGTGGGTTCCGCTTATTGGAATCACGTTGGTAAAGACGTATTTGATTCTATTAACCGGATGATTCAATTATACGGAGGTTGGTTTAGGCATGTTATACATATAAGAAAATGCTAAAATAGAAGTTAAAGATACGTACTTTAATAAACTGTAAACATTAACTTAATAAACATACAAATTAACATGTTTTAAAGTCATTTTTCCAACTTCTTTTGGACCAAGTTGCTATTAATATATGACATCGAGTCAATTTCCACCTTGTACAAGCGGCTGAACTCCTGCGGCTCTCCTCCTCTCAGCTCCAGGTTTCGCCGAAGAACAGCCAAAGCATGCCTTATTTCTTGAGAGGAAGGGGCTGGTAATAATTGCACTTCTTGATCTTCTTCCTCAATATTCTCATCAACACTCAAGTTGTTACCTAATATTTCTGAAACAATGTCATTTTCTGTCGATCCTGGAGCTACAACGATGTCATCATCTATTGAATTCCATCTATTTACCTCTTCATCAGTCTTGTCATCATTCTCTGCATTATTTTTTGCTTCTTTGTTTTCTTCAACCAGAATAAAACCAGCTTTTCTGAAGCAGTTAGCAATAGTTTTAGATGATAATTGCTCCCCTGCCTTCCTCAGCATATGCATGGCATCTAACACATTAATTTTTTTGGAAATTTCAGAAGCACTTTTCTCGCTGTCATTCTCCTCAATAATTTCAATGATCAATTTTCTCATATCTTGTCGATAGAGAGTCTTTAGTGTTTCTATTATTCCTTGATCTAATTATGAATGTCGTATTTGCCGGAAGAAAGACCAGTTGAATGTTGTTCATTGGCACATTTTGGTATGCTGTACAATTGTCCAAAAGCAATGCGATCTTTCTTCTTTGAGCCACAAGTTCCTTGTCCTACTGGAGTAAAAACTCTGAGAAAATCTGGGTTGTCATCCAAGCATTTTCATTGTGAAGTAGGATCTGGTGCTTTCCCGGTGGATTGATTGTAGAAACTTTTCTCGGGTACACAACCGGGTCAAAGTTTGATCTAGGATCAACGTTTCGATGGCTGACTCTGCCATCTTCATCAGGAATCTTCATCCTGATGAAGATGGCAGAGTCAGCCGTCGAAACATTGATCCTAGATCAAACTTTGACCCGGTTGTGTACCCGAGAAAAGTTTCTACATTTTCATTGTTTTTGTATGGAACTGGTAGTGATACACCTCGAAAACAGCATGGGTTTTTAGATTTACCTATAACTAGGAGGTTCCTTTTATCACTTCCAGTCATATTACAGGTAATGAGAACTGTTATATGGTCTTTCTGCTTCTTTCCTCCCGAATTTGAACTGATTTTAAACACTAAGGAGGAATCTGGTAACGCTCTATAATAAAGGCCCGTTTCATCTGTGTTATAGATTTTGTCCAGTTTGTACTCTTTCAAAAGGTTGGTGAGAACTGACCTTTTCCACTCTTCAGCTCCTGGTACATTTGCATCTTGCTTCTTTCCATGCAATTTTTTGTGCACAATATTGTTCCTGTCTTTCCATCTTGACAACCACCCTTCCGTTGGCTTGAAATCTTCTTCACCAAGGCGATCTGCAAATCCCACTGCTTTTTCCAATAATATTCCCCTACTGATTGGAGCATTTAGGAGTCTAGCATGGGAAAACCACTTCAGCAGAGCCTACTCAACACTTGGACACTTGCCTTCATGTTTTCTTTTCTTCTCAGAATTTAAGTTCGACATTTCACTGTTCTTAATTTCTTCATGATTTTTCAAAAGTCTACAAAGTGAAGTCTGCAAGATCCCCAATCTCGCTGAGGCCTCTCTCTGACTCAATGAAGATTGAAGTTCATTGTAATTTCTTATCAGCTTATTCTTCTCAGCAAAACTAAGATCCTTCCATGAATTTCTCTTCAACATTTTACCAAATGGTTTCTTTCAATAATTTCTAAAAGAAAAATTAAGTGAGAGGTAATAGACAGACTACCACTTTAACAACACCTGATTACGGAAAAATTCAGTGAATAACGATGAAAGCAAAGAGAAGAAAAGTTTAAAGACTTTTGGAGGTGGAGGGTTGGGAAAGAAAGTTAATTGGCTAATGCCTCACCCATTCAAGGCATGTGTTTTGTTTTCCTTGTGATTTTCCAGCATGGTGAACTCTCAAGGACAGTGACCCCTGGTGGCACTTAGCTGGGAGTTGGAGACCATTTCTTGCTGCCCGCTTGAAACTCCCTCAGGGAGGGTAAGGCTCGTTTTCCACGAACATTTTGAATGCTGTTTTATTGCTATAGACCCCCGCCACGATGCGCTGCTGAGAAGCAGATTCCCTTTCCACGGGTAACTCAGGGCAATAAAACAGCTCCAAGGATGTCCCTTACCCTAGGTTTTCGGACATCTGGAATTAGGGCAAGTGGGACAAAAATGTTTCACGGATAGCACTGTTTTATTGCTCTAGACCCCCACCACGATGCACTGCCGAGAAGCAGAGTCCCTTTCCACGGACGACTCAGGGCAATAAAACAGCTCCAAGGATGTCCCATACCCTAGGTTTTCAGGCATCTGGGATTAGGGCAAGCAGGATAGAAAAATATTTCATGGATCACAGAAATTGCTCCTCTTTTCAAGAGTTAATGGACATTTACATATTCTTACGTAAAGAAAGGCGTTAATTTCTGGATTAATCCCAAGAAGGCCCTAAAACCCTATAGCCATCCATTGACTAATGATTCAATATAAGTGATTCCAATAAGAGGAGATTTCGAAGTACTTTGGATACAAAATGGTTTGGGTTTTTCTAATTTGATTCAATAAAGCGGTTGATTCCAATGATTCATTAAAACGGAAACCACTTTAAATATTTTAAGGAACTGTGAGAAAAATTTAAAAACTTTACAAAGAACAGAAATAAACTCAAACTTTAGCCTTCTGATATTAGATATAGCCCCAAAGCTGCAACAATTAAGAAAATAAAAAGGACGATAATGTGTTTACAGTAGTCTCCAGTAGGTGGTGTGGTGGTGATGGCAGCTAAAAAATTTATTTTTTAGAATATGCCTTCAAAAATGTATAATTTGGGAAATTGTTTCAAACATAGGTTGTAGAAAATTAAATTACCTACAACTTTTATTCCAGCACATTTTTAACATTTATCAAATATTAAAGCAAATATTTCAAAATACTGGATAAGTGACAAGAGGAAACACCCACTTCCAGTTGACCGATCTTTACCAAAAACTAATCAGTTCTTGTGACTGTCATAAGCATTTTAAATCGCATTGACCTGATTAATAGTTTTTGAGTTAGAGCACCCACAAAAATACTGTCACATACACACACAGACATTAGAAATGGTCAAAACGTGTTCAGGGGACCTCAAAATGTGTATTTCCGTTTAAATCTCAAAATCATTTTTTTTCATGAAAATGAGAAAGTAAAAATGGATGTGACAAGAATAAACACCCACTTCCGGTTGACCGATTTTTACCAAAAACTACTCGGCATGTCTTCCTTTACAAACATGTCAAATATAAAATTTCACGCTGATCTGGTTAATAGTTTTTGAGTTAGGGCACCCAAAAATCCCGGTTACAGACACCCACAGACATCATTGAGAAAATAGTAAAAACGTGTTCAGGGGACCTTAAAACATGTATTTCTGCTGAATCTCGAATTAGATTTTTTTCATGAAAACAATACTTTCTCTATACTTTGTATATGGAGAAAATAATAATATTTTTATAAGCGCAAGGAAATGATTTTTACTTTCTCCATATATGAAGTATAGAGAAAGTATTGTTTTCATGAAAAAAATCTAATTAGAGATTTCAACGGAAATTCAAGTTTTAAAGTCCCTGAACACGTTTTGATTATTTTATCAATGATGTCTGTGACTTGAATTTGTGGGTGCTCGAACTCAAAAACTATTAATCAGATCAATGTGAAATTTTATATTTGACATTTCTGTTAAACGGAAAAGAACTGATTAGGTAAAAATCAGTCAACCAGAAGTGGGTGTTTACCCTTGTCACTTATCTGTTATTTTGAAATATTCGCTTTAATATTTGATAAATGTAAAAATACTGGAATAAAAGTTGTAGGAAATTTAATTTTCTACAACCTTTGTTTGAAACATTTTCCCATATAATGTATTGTTGAAGAGATATTAAAAACTAAATGTTTTAGCTGCCACAACCACACCACCTACCGCCGACTATTGTAAACAGTTTATGCTCCTTTTTATTTTCTTAATTGTTGGAGCTTCGTGGCTATATCCAATATCAGAATGCTACAATTTGAATTTATTTCTGTTCTTGTCAAGTCTAAATTTTTCCCGCAGTTCCTTAAAATATTTATTATCATTTAACCTGTTTGGAATCTTTAGAAATATTACAGGTATGGAAAAAGTCATGTGGTGACCACATCAGATTTTTACCTTCATATACGTAGTATAGAGAAAATATTGTTTCATGAATATAATCAAATTGAAGATTTCAGTGGAAATACATGTTTTAAGGTCCCCTGAACAAGTTTTGACTATTTTCTCAATGATGTCTGTGTGTGTGTCTGTGACCAGGATTTTGTGGGTGCTCTAACTCAAAAACTATTAATCAGATTAACACGAAATTTTATATTTTACATTTTTGTTCAAGGAAGAAGTGCTGAGTAGTTTTTGGTAAAAATCGGTCAACTGGAAGTGGGTGTTTACTCTTGTCACTTATCCGGTATTTTGAAATATTTGATTTAATATTTGATAAATATAAAAAAGTACTGGAATAAATGTTGTAGGAAATGTAATTTTCTGCGATGTTTGTTTGAAACATTTTCTCATATAATGCATTGCATAAGAGATATTTTAAAACTAATTTTTTAGCTGCCACCACCACACCACCTACCGGCGACTATTGTAAACAATTTATGCTTAGTTCTTTCAGTTCCTTAAAATATTTATTATCATCTGACCTATTTGGAATTTTTAGTAATATTACAGGTATGGAGAAAGTTGTGGTGGCCATATCAGATTTTTTAAGAATAAATTTATAAATTTTGCTTTGAAATTTATTGTGAAAATTATAGTTTTTTGATTAAATAATCAAGGCATTTGATGATTCATGCCTATCAATTTTTCACTTAAATCTTTTTCATTCTGTAATATAGATCTTCATTAAATAATTATGAGAAATAAAAATTAATCCTAATTGTAAGCCATTGTTGTGTTGAACCTTATCTTTCAGCTTCTTTTGACCGCAGTTTCTCAGATAAAGGTAATGTCTCAAGCTCTGTGCCTCCAGAAAAGCCATCGAGGACATTTTCACTAGATCTTGAGAGGCAACACCAATTGTCTCAGCAGGAAGCTACAGTCTCTAACTCAACGGGTACAACTTCAATCACCTCAGCGGAAACTCTTCCCCCTGCCCCCCCTCCTCCAGCTCGGCAGAAGAGATCAGGACGTCAAGGACCTGGTTTCCTTTATCCATCTGGCGGAGATACTAAGGTTCTCGTTGTTTGGTTGGAGAGTTTTGAAGACTGGATCCATGTGCCTATCGGTATTTTTTTTAGTCTGTCTACAATACATTTTATATAAAATTATAAATAGGCTTTATTCGTGTGCTGCTTACAACAAGAGGTCTTTGTTGACTTGAGAAGTTTCTTAATCTAATCAATCTCTATACTTTATTTTTTCTTGACACCTACCAGAAATCAGTAGTGAGAGTTACTGTATAAGAAGAGTTAACAGATTCTAACTCAATCAAGCCCTGACTTAAGGTCACATGTGTAGCATAATTTTTTCTCTCTCTTCTTCCTCTGGATACTTTCTTACTGGAAACAGTCTGTTGTTCCATGCAGGATACAGTATTATTGTGTAGCTTTATAGTTTTTTGGTAATAGATTATTTTCCTCTCCATAAAAGCATGAATTATGAATTATGAATTATGAATACGGATGGGAAGATAGTCTCAGAAACAAAGGATGTAGCACAGGTATGGGAAGAATACATTAAGGAATTATACGGCAAACAGGCAGGAGAGGGGAAAATAGAACTGGAAAATGAGAAAAACATTGAAGAAGACAACTTAGGACCAAGTATTATGGAGAGCGAAGTAGAAAAGGCGATAGTGGAACTAAAGAAGGGGAAAGCCACGGGCAGCGATGGAATACCGGCTGAGATACTTAAAGTCATAGGATCAGAAGGACTAAAAGCGATCACGAAATTAATTAATAAGATTTACGACACGGGAGAATGGCCTCAGGATTTCCTAGAAGTAACAATGATCCCTCTAAAGAAGAAGCCAAAGGCAATGCAGTGTAAAGATTACAGAACTATAAGCCTTCTGTCACACACATCGAAGATC
The DNA here is from genome assembly GCA_028673005.1 of Tanypteryx hageni. Taxonomy (NCBI): domain Eukaryota; kingdom Metazoa; phylum Arthropoda; class Insecta; order Odonata; family Petaluridae; genus Tanypteryx; species Tanypteryx hageni. The sequence continues at coordinate 12,928,967 of CM054112.1, forward strand.
ATCACGAGGATTCTTAATAAAAGGCTGGAGAAAAAGGCAGAAGAAATAATAGGGGAAGATCAATTCGGTTTCAGAAAAGGACGAGGAACTAGAGATGCTATAGGAGTAGTTAGAATCATATCAGAAAGGGCAATAGAATACAGTCAAGATATCTGCGCATGTTTCGTAGACTGGCAGAAGGCCTTTGATAGAGTAAATTGGGTAAAGTTGATGAAGATATTAAAGGATATAGGTGTAGACTGGAAAGACAGGAGATTGATTAGGAATCTATATGAGAATCAAGTTGTAAAGGTTAGGTTTGAGAATGTGGACACCTGCGGAATAAATATCGGTAGAGGAGTAAGACAAGGCTGCTGCCTATCGCCAACCCTATTCAATATATATGGAGAAAGTCTAATGCAAGAAGCTTTAGAAGGCACAGGGGATTTCAAAATTGGAGGAAGGATTATAAGAACAGTAAAATACGCAGATGATCAAGTACTTCTAGCAAGAAAGGAAGAGGAACTACAAAAAATGATAAATAGACTAGTGATAACAGGTAGAAAATACGGTATGGAAATAAATACAGAAAAATCCAAGGTCATTCGAATAGCGGGTAAAGAAGAGAATCTGAACATAACTATTGGGGGAAAGCCATTAGAACAAGTTTCAGAATATAAATACCTTGGAAGTATCATAACACGAGAGGCAAAATGTACGGATGAGATCAAAACTAGAATAGGAAAAGCAAAAGCGGCTTTCAGGAGAAAGAAACAACTACTTACAGGGAATATAAGGGAAGATATCCGCAAGAAGTTGATAAAATGCTACGTATGGAGTATAGCATTGTATGGGGCAGAAACATGGACGCTAAGGAAAAATGACATCAAATACTTGGAAAGCTTTGAAATGTGGACTTGGCGGAGAATGCTGAAGATAAAATGGACAGATAGGATGAAAAACGATGAAGTGCTACGAAGAATAGGAGAGAAGCGAATGATTATACAGACTATCAGAAAGAGGAAGGCTAACTGGGTTGGACATTACCTGAGGAGAGAGAGTATGATTAAAGAGGTATTAGAAGGAAAACTAGATGGGAAAAGGGAAAGAGGTAGGAAAAGGTTTCAGCTGATAGACGATTTGAAAGGGAAAGAGAGTTATCAAGATATGAAGAGGACAGCGGAAAATAGGAGTATATGGAGAACCAGGTTTAACCATGAATAATCACGGACCTGTCTACAGACAGACTACCTATGATGATGATGAAAAGCATCATCACGATTCTCACTTTATTTTACTCAGTTGATGCAACAATGAGAGAGTGCATATTTACTTAGCTATGACATGGGCAGTGCCAAGGCAGTTTGCCACCTGAGGCAGGTTATAATATGGTGCCCCTTTAATTTTTTACTTGGCTAATTAGATGTCAGTTGAAAAAGTAGAAATACGTAATAAAAATGTATTTATTCATATCATATAATTACGGTATTTCTCTGCATATAAGATGCAACAGGGTATAAGATGCACCCCAGGTTTTTAGAAGATTTTTCAGGAAAAAGTATTTTGGTTCACCAAGGCATTTAGGAAGGGCCATGTCGTGTATCATTTCCAGCCGTGATTAAGTCCATACCTGGCATAATTTACAGAAATTATTACAGCGTGATAACAGTTAAATATAACATTTTTGATAAACTTAATTCGTAAAATGAATAGGATGATCTAAAACGTACATAATTGCTTTGAGACTTGTATAGCTAAATATGCCCTGCGTTAACTCGGCATTCATATTAATTAAAGCTGTCAGAGTACACCACACACGTCGCACTTATAGATACACTTTATGGATAATACTTACTTAAACCTAAGTGCAAGATGATATTTTAATATAATGGAATAAATAATAAATGGAATGCACATGTAATAACGATACGTATGCTCAGCTAGTGCTTTTTCTTCTGCAACTCTTTTTGCCTCTTACATACGATTTTGATTGGTACAGTAATACTAAAGTTCCTCTGTTCTACTATCCATCACTTCATCCTTTACTTGTGGCCGTTTAAGACCAACCTTACCTTCTCTTATCCTGTCAGCTTCAGTATTTCCTCCTGTTTTCTCCATGCATGGATCATTTTTTTTCTGCTGGAGGTGGATCCAAATGACATGCTGCTGCTCGGTTTCCATGCACTTTTATGTATTGAATCGCCTGAAGCTTATAGGTAACAGTGTAGGCATATGTTTTAATTCTTGTAGCCATTGCGATCTCAATACACGTAACATTATTTATCTTAGATATGTATAAAATATTTATGGCATCTACACGAATTCTACAGTTACGTGGTATTAATTGCGCTATTCAACAGGCTCATTAGGAACTAAAATATCACAAACGCGCCAAAATTGTAATCACTGTGAGTATATGTGTATTAAACTGTAATAATGAAAATGCATTCTCGGAATTCATGTTGCATAAGGTCTTACTGTATATATTAACAATTTTTTTACTATTATTAATAATGTATATTTTAATGTTTTTGCAATTATTCCATTTTGGGGATGACTGTGCTCATTAGTGTCAATATTGAGAACAGTAATAATCTTACCTTCAGCATATAAGACGCAGGCTGATTTTGGGGTCATTTTCTTATATGCCAAGAAATATGGTACTTCTATATATACTAGGGGTTACCCGTCGAAATCGACGGTTAGCAGAGAGCGACTGCAGATATCCGGCTCGCAGCTCCCACGTGTGGTGACTGACACACACAACATCACCCATCCCTCCTCCTAACCGCCTGTCTCCTACCATCCTGGTGGCATTTGACTGCCTTCAAATTTCATTCAGATCGGGTCATCCATACACCCACTATAACCGCCTGTCTCCTCCTACCGTCCTGGTGGTGTTTGACTGCCTAGAATTTCATTCAGATCGGGTCACTCATACACCCACCATAACCTATATCGAAATTCTCTCTCTATTCAAAATATCGATAGAGATGCACCCCCTCTTGATTGAAATTCTGATATTGCATGTAGCCTAAGTTCTAAGTTGGATCGACCTTAGGATAAGTTGCAAGTTTCGTGCAAATTGATCCAGCTGTTTTTGCACTATCGCTGGTTTTTTTAGTTGCCCCCTCCCTACAAACCCCCTCCTGGTTGAAATTTTGATATGATATCTAGCCTAAAATCTAAGTTAAATTGACCTTTTGATACATTGCAAGTTTCGTAAAAATCGGTCCAGCCGTTTTTGCGCTATCGCCGGGTCTAAGTTTCTCCATTCCCACAATTGAAATTCTGATGTGATAAATATCACCAATAAATGGCGACCCAACACTCCAATCTCCAATTTTTTAAGTGCCTGCACATCTACATGATAAGACCTTTCTTTTGACGCCACAACCATATTCCTAGGTGCTGCCATTGTCTCACACGTTCTACCGCAGGAAAAAAGCCATTTAAATTAATATATAGATGAAACAAAATCAGGGGCATTTTAGTGTTTTTTTTTCTAAAAAATTGCTTATGTATTTGGTTTGTTTGTCCATTTATGAACAATATCTTGGATATTCTGCAATATAGGGAAACTAAATTTTCAAGAAAGATTGCCGTATATAAGAGTTAGAGTTAGTATGAATTTAGTGGATCTGAAACTTTCTGCTGGGGAGTGATCGGAAAAATTATTAATAAGTACCTGCTGCTACAAATGTAGGCAACCAGCAATATATTGCATCTGCAATTCTTTGCTCGGCTGGAAAGAGAGCGGTTGGTGAAAAAAAGCACCTTATATAATTTTTTCGTTAATTCTTCCCTAACCCTAATGATATTATCCACAAATATGATATATCATTCAATTTAGTGTAATAATATTTTGAGTGGATCATATATGAGAAAGTAAAAACAACAAAAATAACTAAATAAATAAAACAAGTAATAATGTAAAAATGAATTTCTATAAATAACTTTTATATAGATAATGACTTGATATGTATTAACGTATTTTATTTTTAATAACTTAGGTTACATTCAGTGCTGGCAAACAAAAAAAACTATTCGTTACAGGCAAATAAGCGATTTCGTTTTTTGTTACGCTAAAATCTACATTCTGTTTTCCGTTACGTTTAACGTTAATAAAGAAATAATTGGGTAAAAAATAATAAAGTGTCGTTACTCTTTTATTTATGTATTTTTTTTCTCTAGAGGTTACGTATCCACCTTACATACGTGCTTCTCATTTAGAATACTAATTTATAGGCACTTCTAAATATATGCTGCAGATCAGGAACATTTTAAGATTCAAAGTATTCAGCACATTTTTCGTTTTTGATGATCATGTATAAAAATTCTGATTTTCATATTCAAAATTTTATATTCAAGTTAATAAACTTAACACATATTTAAGACTAAAATATTAGTGTTGTAATTGTTATGCCTTATATTAGAATTTTTTATAGGCAAGACAAAAAGTACACTGAGAACCCAGTGACCCATAATTAAAGATAATAAAAGGAACCCGTCGATCGGTTGCACCGATTGTAACTCAATGCTCCTGCTACAGGCCTAAAATTTGTTAGAATAATCGGTCATCAGATAAAAACTAAAGAGAATTATCCAAATTCCAATATTTGTCCTCTTTAGGGCTCATTTTTGTTGTCATTCTTTCTTTTTATATCTCACATAAGAAATATATAGAAATTATGCATGGGTTTACAATATTACATTTCAAGATTAGTTAGATTTGAGATATTAACCTGGGAATAACTTTATTTTGTATATGAAAGAATCAAGTAAATTATTTGTAAGATGAAATTTGAAACCACTCCAAATTACCATGAATAAAGGTAATCTTTTGGATAAAATAGAAAAATTTGGAATCTTGAACCATGCGAGTATTCAATTGCTGTCATGATGAAAAGAATACTATTAAATTTTAATTAATAGAAAAATTATCGCGAAATCTTTACTTAAATGCTTTCAGTGGGACCTGACTACGTTCATATGAATTTTTTAGTTTGTAGTCTATTTCCAATGCAGTTGATGAAAATGAAGAACCAAAACAAAATCAGTTCTCAAACTCAGCAAAAGATGGCAGATAATATGTTGTGTTTACATTAAAATGGAAAAGGGAATTAAATCTTATTGTTGGTTTATGTGTGTTTTGCATTGACATATTTATATCTTAGATAATTTTTTTAAAATACATACTTTTACACTTATCGTATCGTATGCTGAATTCATTTATATTTTAATTTCATATTAACCTTTAAACGCCGAATGTGCCCATATGGGCCCACAAAATGCAATAGCTCACAGATTTTTCATAATATTTTTTTGAGGTGTTTGTTTCCCCTACAAAACAGAAGTATGCATTTCTTCATTATTTTTACAATAAAATGCTTTTATTTGAACATTTTAGTACCAATACATCATTTTTCCATAAAATGAACAAAAATTCTCCAAAATATATCTGGCATTAAAAGGTTAAAAGAAGGCTTGCAAGAAAGTAGTCCACTAAGCTACAACTATAAATAGATCACTTTCATCTCAGTTAATTACAAATGATTTCATGTAATGGTTAGCGTGTTTGGCTATGGAGCTGAGGTTATGAGGTTCGAATCCCGAAAGTGCAAGATATTTTTCTTGGCTAATTTTTGAAAAGGGATGAAAGCAAACATATATATTTTTGATGTTAGTGTTTGTGCAAATGGATTTCTCAGGAGATTTTTTAGCATAATTTAACCTTTGTGCTTTTGATTAGCTTATCCATTGATTTGGTTCAACAGGATATTTTCAGATTTATTTTCCATGAAAAGTAAAAATATTCATTGTACAAACTTTCTTATGTAAGTAAGCATCTCGTCTCACTACACTCTTTCTTAACAGGAAGGAATTTGAAAAAAGCACTGCTGCTACAAAAACAACAAAACCGCAAAAAAATATTTTCCACTCATAAATAGTATTAATGTATTGATAACTTAATATATGTGAAAATCGAACTTGATAAATAGTTGTACTATACATAAATATCAAGTATTATGTGGATTGGCGAAGCCACATAAGCACTAAAGCATTATCACTTGGAGAAGATTGTTGAGTGACATCAGGGGACTGTGGAGAGCTGGGTATAAAATTCTATATATTATAATGTCACTGTACGCTATATTGCATATATTTTGAGCTGGATTATACAAATAAATTCTAACATTTTGTTGGCAATCTTTGATTGGAGGGTTCTCCAGTGGACAGTGTTGTTGGAAGGTGTTTTCGGGAGAAACTGTGTAGTGAGCATTTTGACTCTACATTTCGCCCACTGCAACATGGGCAAAACGTCGAGTCAAAATGCTCATTATGCAGCTTCTCCCGAGAACGCCTTCCAACAACTTTTTTCTCTTTTCAGGGAGTTGAACCCCTGATTTTAAAATTACCATTTCTGTGATTTAAATGCTACAGAATGCAACTTGTGTTATTTTAATTTATTTCTTGAAAAATACCCAAAAAATCCAAAATAATTAAGCAATATTTAATACTGTTGGTTCACTATTGTGTGTCTCACCAAGACCGTGCAGTACAGGCTCTTTCCCATGTATTTTCTCCTATACATCTATCTCTCTCTATAGATTGCCTCAACACAGCCTTCCTCAATTCGGCGATCCGAGCATTAAGATTAAAAATCACATTAAAATACTAAATATTGCTCTGTTTTCGTTCTTTTTAAGATTAGTTTTCGTATTTCATAGAGAAAATGTATTATTTTATCATACTACATAATAATCACAATTTTAAACTGAAAGGAAATCACTCAAAGCTCATAATTACAAAAAATCTTTGTTTTTCCACGCGTCAGAGTTTCTCAAATATTTTAAACTGCGATATCTCTCTCCCTATATGTCCAATTTCAACCAAATTTTTCATGTTACTTTTCATATGATTCTAATGGCAGAAAGCTGTTTTATAAGTGATATATGTTTAATTTTACACTTTTAACCCTTAATTAGTCGTGTGGAGTCAATATGACCCCAAGCAATGTTTTTTTGTCAATATCTAAAGAAATGCATTGTCAATCTAACCCAAACTTGTTCTACCTTCGACACTGACATTCTAGAAGAGAAATTAGCATTTTTGTTTTTTTTTAATTTGTTATTTTTGATATTTTTATATTTATGTATATAGTATAAATATTGTAAATATTGAGAAAATTAAACTATTTTAATGTGCTATTTTGGTGTGTATCCATTGGTTATGTATATATGAGGTTAAAAAAGTTGCTTTTATTTTGACATCTCTCTACCTGTTGCTTTTTTCTCTATTGGTCTAGAAGGGTTAAACGCAATACAGATTATTATTATCACATCAGAAATACAAATAATTTTCCTGATAAGCAGTATTTCATTGTTTTAACACTAGTTCTCCTATGATACATTTCTACTTCACTAATTTTCACTATAGGTTGGTTACCCCTCTTCCTCCCATCTCCCCTCCAATGTACCCTTTTCCCTCTTTTCGGAATTCTCCGGGTGTTTTCTTACTTCGGCCGCTCACACGCAACCGTTTTCTTCCCATAGTTTTCTACCCGCAGTAAAAGCCACAAACAAATGCACGTGGTCTCTCTAGAAATTGCTGTCGAAGAATTGACCCAAGGATGACCTCTTTGACACAGAATTCCACGTATTCTATAAAGACCGATGCATGATTTTTGAAACTATTTTCTAGATTTTATAATTGAATTACATCCATATTATTCCCTTTTCTGTACAGTAATTATTTATCACATGCTTTCGTCATTTACTGTGAAATACTCTCAAAAATGGAACATCTTTCTAGCGACTTTGGGCAGATTTTTTATCACCCTCATTGGATGAAGCCCTTAGTACCCATGTGCAAAAAGGATAAAAGAAAGCGGTTTGCCTTTTATTACCGCTCACCCTTTTTAGCACGAGTTTCTCCCTTTTTTTTCGGAATAAGCACGAACACGAATGAGATCGGCAATCTTCCAAGTTTTTGGATCTCCTACCAGTCACATGACGGTCACGGTTGGGACGTTTTAGACCAAAATATATAAATCCTATTTTCAATGGGGTTTCTATGGAGAAGTCCCAAGTACGTTCACACTTATAGGGGAGGATGCGGTTGGACCTCGGCACGAACCCCTTGGGTCGCTCGAGGAGGCAACTTTTGTCCCAAGCCCCATCGAGGGCAATCCTTGGTGACAGCAGAAGTGAGCTTGAATCTTTCTGCTAGTTGGGTGCAGCCATAAGCTACTTCATGTTGTAGGTGGGAGCTGGAAAACGACCGTGCCACAACCGATGTCTAACCCACAAGTATGAGTGATCTCCGCAAAAATAGTCCTATCCCTAATAAAGCCCTCAACGCGACCTTCATGCCACTGTCCCTCCAATGAACACCAGCCTTTATGCCCTTTACTCAATTTTGTGCATAGATTTCATTTGCTCTTGCTTTTCTGTCGAAGCAACATCTCAAACTTTATCTCGAGTTCTTTCCTAAACTCCAAAGTTGCATTTTTAGGGTGTAGTATGTAACTTCTTTTGTGCTATTTACCGACCGGAATAGAAGAATTGTCGTAAGATGTTCCCTTGGATCAACCGGTAGTAACATTTGGAGGAGGAACGGAAGAGTATCTGCAAGGATATCTACAAATCATTACTGAATCCGGAATCTAAGAAGTAAGTCTATTATTTTATGCAACATATTATTGCAACCTAACAAAAAAGTAAATACAAGAAATTTACTATAATTTATTTCATTCTTTTAGCTTCAAATTGTTCATCTAGTAAAATTTTAGCTTTTTTTCAAATATTCTATGAAAATTATATGAAATGATAATCTTTTGTATTATATTGCATATACATTGTTTAATCGACCCAATTTCTCAAATCGTTTATTAATTTTTTGCTATAGAATGGCTTCACAAGGTTCAAGCCATCCAGGTGAAGGGAAAGATTATATGGAAATGTTCCACGAAAGTGAAGAGGAAGTAGGAGGTGTGGAAGACGATGAAGATGAGGAATTCGAGGAGTATAGTGATCATTACTCAGACACGGAACAAGAGGTTAGCTCCGATGATGAACGCGAAGATGAGGAATCATCAGTAAGTGAATACCTTAGCAAAGATAAGCCTATGAAATGGGAAAAAACCCTTCTACCAAAAAATGTGAGAACAAGAAGACGCAATATAGCGACTCAACGTCCAGGTGTTACAATTCTTGCAAAGAGTGCTAAAACTCCTCTTGAGGTTTTCTCATTATTTTTTTATAATCGTGTTCTAGATATCCTTGTAAAAAATACGAATATTTATGTAGATAAAGTTCAAAAACATTTTGAAAGAGATCGTGATGCAAAAGTTGTGTCAAGGGAAGAAATGCATTCTTTTTTGGGGTTATTACTTATATCAGGTGTGTTGAAGTCTGCTCATCTCAATTTTAATGATTTGTGGGTGAATGATGGCACTGGAATGGAAATGTTTCCTTTGACCATGTCACCTAAAAGATTTCTTTTCTTGATGAGATGCATACGGTTTGATGACGTTACTACCGGAGAAGTGCGTAAAATAACTGACAAGCTATCACCAATAAGGAAGCTTATTCAAATATTGTTAGATAACTTTGAAAAGGCATACATCCCGACGGAATACGTGACAATTGATGAGCAACTGATTCCCTTCAAAGGTCGGTGCTCTTTTCGCCAGTTTATGCCGAACAAACCGAAAAGGTACGGAATAAAGGTCTTTGCATTAGTGGACGCGAAAACATTTTATTTATTGAAGTTTGAGATATATGCAGGTGTTCAACCAAAAGGGCCATACGCACTAGGAAATAAGCCTGATGAGGTGGTGAAACGTTTAGTAGGGCCAATAAAAGGAATGAACCGAAACGTTACTACCGATAATTGGTATACCGTCCCCCTAGCAAAGTCACTACTGTCGGACTATAAGTTAACGCTTGTAGGCACTTGGCGAAAAAATAAAAAAGAAATTCCGGCAGAGTTTCTTCCAAGGAGAGACAGGGAGGTTAGGAGCAGCATTTTTGGTTTCACTAAAGACATAACACTAGTTTCGTATGCTCCAGTGAAAACTAGAGCCGTGATACTTCTTTCAACCATGCATCACGACAATATAATTGACGAGAGCACGCAAGATCTACATAAGTCCGAAATAGTTACTATGTACAATGCAACAAAAGGTGGCATAGATACATGCGATCAGCTCTGCGCTGCTTATAATGTTGGAAGAAGAACGAAAAGATGGCCGTTAGCTGTGTTTTTTCATTTGCTGAACGTTTCTGCCATAAATGCCTTTATTGTTTATAAACAAAATGTTCAAAAGGAAATGACAAGGCGAAATTTCTTGAAATCATTATCGAAGGAATTAATAAAGGATCTACAGATTTAGAGGTCTCAGAGCCAGTTTATATCTAGGCATCTCCGAAAGCGCATATGCACTCAACAGGGACTTGCGGAGGAAGGTCCATCACCGGGATCGGGACTATCAAGAGGAAGATGCGAACATTGCACAAGAAATAAGGACAATAAAGTGTTCACTAGATGTGGAAATTGTGGAGCTTTTACTTGCAAAGACCATATGATAATGAAGTACATTGAATGTGGGGAGAGGGAAAGTGATTAGAAAATACAAAAAAAATATTTTAAGTTATTTTAATCAATGTTTATTGTAAAAATTATTAATAAATAATTGTATTATAATGTAAGATTGATTTTATTTCCAGTAAAATATAAATAAATTAATATATTATTGCTTATCTTTAGAAATCATTTTAGAGTCATATTGACCCCATGCGACTGACTAATTATGGAACTTTTTTCACGTGACTAACTAAGGGTTAAAAATTAAAAAAACGTTGCCTTCACTCGAAAATTTCAAAATGTGACACGATATTTTCAGTCTCTTGCTAACTTACGTTCTATGAGATTAAGGTGGTACAATAAGCGAGTGAAATGATCAGCGATGTTGAAATATTTGTTCGGTTTTTATTTTGAGACGATATGTTGTGTGGTTTGCCTGAAAATGGCTTAAATACCCAAGAAAAGCTCACGAGAACCCGGCCTGCGGCACAGTGCAAACAGACGTCACATTTGATGTCAATGTACGAAAATATGAAAGCATTTTCCTACTCACCTCAATAACCATTGAATTATTTGAGATATTGGGAGCTAGACTGTGAAATTGCTAATATTATAAATGCTAATGTAACAAGATAAATCACTTATTCGCAGGTGTATATATTTCACGCTCATACGAGCAACATTCAGAAGAAATGTTAAAAATAAAAAGAAATGAAACCTCATTTTTGAAATGTTCATAAAGTTTTAAAATATTAAGTGGCTTTAGGTTTACAGAAACATCATTAACAATGAAAGCCTGACTCATAATTTGCATCATTAAGATCTGGAGCATATGGTTTTAAAACAGCCCGACAAGAGAATGCACTTTTCTCCATGTTCTTTTATCAGTGCTGAATTAACCCTCTGCCATAGTAGTTTTATCGGGTATTTCTAAGCACAACTTCCTATATATTTCGGTGAAATGCGTAGGATGGAAAATATTTTTACTCGGAAAGTTTTTTTTTCCGATTTGAATAGAATTTGCACAGACACATACATAAGGAATTTTGAAGGAGCGAGCGGAGCCCCTCAAAACGTAGGGCAATCATCCTTCGAGAATTTTCAAACTATCAGGGTACCGGAACATATGTGGTCTTTGGAAAATATCAAGAGAAATATCTTTGGTATTCTTTGTCAGAGGTTTAAAGTGCCATAAAACCTCCCCTCTTAAGTGATCTTGAGGCGAATAAGACCATACTCTCGGTCACCCTCGGCTTCACCACCAGTCACCGTGTGCATTGGCCCTTTTGCAGTATATTTGAAAAGGCGATGTGCAGTTTCCATTTACAGCCTCTCTATGATCCCACATACCAGATGTTTTGACAAGTTTCAACCTCCCTGACTGTTTCTCACTCCCACGATAGTAAGAAAAGTGAATCGACTGCAGAAGGATGCTTCCCTGTGTTTCAGTGTGTTTAGTGTGTACGAAATACTGCCAGTCTTCATTGCAGTTGTGACGTGTTCAGTGTGCGCATTTTAATTGTTGTTAATCCACACTGAGAACTATTTTTATTTGTGTGTTTGAATGTGGTGTTAGGTTTTGTTATTTTGAGTCATTATTTACTAGTGGATATTTAGGTTTTATCAACGTTTTGAACGATTTTTTCAGCAGAGTGCTTTGTGTTTAACAATAACTAGTTCTGGTAGTATTAGATGGTGTGTTAAGTATTAAGCAGGTGTGACAATTTTTGTTAGTGTAACGTCTTCTGTTTTATTAGCTTATGTTGTAAAGATTTTTTGTAATTTAAGTTAATGTAGTTTCTTCTAATTTAGACCAAAGTTAATGTAAGTCATTTTGAAGGTGTTTTTAATAATTTGCAATATTTAAACATTTAATTTTTTTATACTATGAATAATAGCCATAAGAAAGGCAGTCAAAAGGTAGGTTGTGGAGCAAAGATGTGCTTAATTACTTTCTTGGAAATGTTAGCGATTCTGTTCGGGAAACGAGCAAAGCAACTGGGTGTTTACCACGGACTGTCTACAAAATCAGAAAGGAAGGCCTAAAGGGGCCCTTTGAGATGCCAAAAAAGAACAAACAGAGAGTTATGACATCACGCAGTACTTTGTGATGCTGCATCTATGACGACATTGTACAATTAAGTGTTTGTCAAGGTGTACATAGTTTCTTTTTTAGAAATGTACCTCCCACCCTCAACTCCATAATGGCAGCTTTGAATGCAGATGACACCCTCCCTAATTTCTCAAGGTCAACTCTGCATAGGTTATTGAAAGACATTGGTTTTAAATATGAAAGAAGAGGAAAAAACCTCTTATTAATGGAACGTGATGGCATACTTTGGTGGCGCCATCGATATTTATCTTCGATTAAAAAATTCAAGGAAGAAGGGAGAGAAATTGTGTATACAGATGAGTCATGGGTTAATGTTGGGCATACCATTAGTAAGGCATGGAAAGACAACGATACGAACCCCTCGGGAGGCATATTAGAAAGGCGTTACCATAGGACTTAAAGTGCTGACGAGTTGCAGGCCTCGATTTGCATTGGTGCATGCCTAAAGTGACCAGATTTCAGATCAGCCCAAGCGGGACCAAATCTGTTTGTCCCTGGAGTGTAGGCAATTTATGGTTACCGACTGCTAATTCCGATAAATTGAGATGTCTAACCAAGTTCTACACAAATTCACAAACAATGGAAAAAAGGTTTGTGTGTAATCAGTCACCCCCTCCCTTCTAAATTAAAAGTTACATAAGGAAAATCCTTCTGCATTAAGGGGTCTAAAAGTTAAAAAATAAAGAAAAAATATTGTTAGCATTATGCATTTAAATTAACTAGTGTTTTCCAGTGTTTTTAACACTTCTGTTATAGTGTGATTTTACTTAAGCAATTGTTTTTCTTAGAGGTGTGCACAAAACCAAAGAAATATCAAGAACAATGTCTTTTCTAAATTTCTCCAACTTACTCATGAATTTCTTACTCCAAACATAATAAATTATTATATCACCCTTTCATATATATTTTTAGACCCCTCCAATATAACCTATAATCTTCCCTAAATAATTTTTAATTTAAAGGGGAGCCTGATTGATTACAGAGCCAAAAAAAGAATAATTGATCTGCCATATATTAAACATCTGTATAATTAATATAGGCTTACAACATAAAATGATAAGTAATTGACCCAATTCACTGCTTCCTTTAATTTTCTTGCTTTTCACTGGATGAAATCTTTAGTAACTCAAGAGTGAATTTCAAAGTATATATTATAGAATTCCAAACAGGTTTGCTTGAAATTTATTTTTGTCACTAGTATGACCTTGAGGGTTCAGATTTGAGTTGCGATTTTTCTAATGTCCACAACTTATTCATTTGTGAGAAACTACGTCCTACAGAAGAATTAGTTCCAGGGAGACAATATAAACTGAATTAATTCTGATATTTGTTTGTGGCTGACATCTCTGTCTCTGAAATGAGTGAATAGTTCCACCAAGTGTCTGTATCTAAGGTGCATTCCAAACTCCTCAAACTGATTCAGACATAGATGGTGAGATGCCATCTAGGATGATACCAATACCATACAAGCTTGACACATTTGAATAAGGGGAATCCCAATTAATTACATCATCATTTGCTTTGACATTGCGAAATGCCATTAGCCAATGTGAAAGCTGCATCACGGCCGATTGGTGACTGCGTCGTCCACTTTGTTGTGGATGAGGCTGATTAATATTCTTATGATAATTATTATTTTTGTTTCATTCTGTTATTATTTATGTATCTTTGTCTTATGATGCTTAATTCGTTGTTGTGAATTGCTTTATCTTATGTTCCATTTGATGTAAAAACATTTGAACAATTGGGACATTTATCATCAATATATCCAGAAGCGGGACAATTTTGTGTCCTCTAAAGTTTTTGGGGGGCAGTGGGACATGCTGCTCAAAAGCGAGACTGTCCCACCGAAACCAGGACATCTGGTCACCTTATGCATGCTGGAAATGAGAACGGCTTCGTGAAAGAAGCGGAACTCACATTTTTATGCAAAAAAATACTGCAGATTGTCACGATGAGATGGATGGTAAAACCTATGAAAAGTGTTTGAGGAGAAGTTGCTACCAAATACCGCAGAAGGGGCCGTTATTGTTTTGGACAACACTTCATATCACTCGAGAAAATGCGAAGCAATACCGAACACCATGTGGCATAAAAATGACATTGCAGCCTGGTATTAGAGTGGAAGAATCATTTCTCCAGAGGCAGCTACTTTTTATGGTATTGGAAGTGAAGGATTAGTTTGAAAAATATAAGATAAACAAGATGGCGAAAGCAATGGGTTGGGAAGTATTGAGATTACCACCATACCATTGTGAATTAAACCTCATTGAAATGGTGTGGGCACAAGTGAAGCATTACGTGAAAATGAATAATGCATCGTTTAAGACTTAGAATATGAGACAATTAATTAGAAAGGCCTACAAAAATGTGAACACAGAAAACTGGAGTGGGTACATGAAACATATAATGCAAGTTGAGAAAGACCTATGGAAAGCAGATGTGTTGCAAGATGATGTGGATGAATTTATTATTCGCCTTTCCTCGTCGTCATCATCATCGCAGGACTCTCTGTCCCCGACAGAGTAGCCAATGCATGTTGAAGCAGGACCATCGTTTAGTGGCATTATGGAAGGAGTGACTCCCCTGAGTGATGATAGTTCTGAATAAAGGTATGTAGTGGACAAAGGTCCCCCTCTGCTTTTTCAAGTAATACTAGCTCATTTATTAAGTAAAAACAATGCGTAAGAATAGGTAGTAAAAGGAAGGTTATATGTTCAAGATATGGCAAATTCCTGTAGCAATATGTGATTCTTTTGTGCATGAAGTAAAATTCTATCTTTATTACCATCTTTCATCAGTCAATTATATAACATTATTTTAGTAGTATAACTCGCATGCGGAAATGTTG
Source organism: Tanypteryx hageni (assembly GCA_028673005.1). Taxonomy (NCBI): domain Eukaryota; kingdom Metazoa; phylum Arthropoda; class Insecta; order Odonata; family Petaluridae; genus Tanypteryx; species Tanypteryx hageni. The sequence continues at coordinate 12,944,500 of CM054112.1, forward strand.
CATATTGCATATGAAACATATTTCATTTCTTTTTAACGTTTCTTCTGAATGTTGCTCGTATGAGTGTGAAATATATACACCTGCGAATAAGTGATTTATCTTGCTACATTCTCATTTATAATATTAGCAATTTCACATTCTAGCTCCCAATATCTCAAATATCTTAAAATTGTGTATGATAAAACAATACATTTTCTCTACAAAATAAAAAAACCAATCTTAAAAAGAATGAAAACAGCAATATTTAGTATTTTAATGTGATTTTTAATCTTAATGCTCGGATTGACGAATTGAGGGAGGCTGTGTCGAGGCTATCTTTAGAGAGAGATATATGTAAAGGGGAAAATACATGGGAAAGAGAGAGAGATCTTCCATAAGGGCCTGTATTGCAGTCTTGGTGAGATGCACAATATATATATATGCTGGCAATATATAATTTTGAATAGATTTTGTACTATATTTTTAAACATTGGGTAATGTGTGATATCTTTCAGTACATGGTACCACACACAGGTTGGTTCCTACAGAGGTTGGATGTCTCTTTTCTTATTCCATTCATTGAGCAAAAACTATTTCCTTAATCCTGCTCTTCACGTTCCTGAATGGGATTTTCTTCTAACAAGTGATGCCCTGTTAACTTCATTGCATCAAAGTCAATGCACATTTATTTGTCTCATTCTGAATAATGATTGTTTCTTTTATTGCCTTTTTTGTAACAAAAGGTTTGCACTGTTGATATTATTCCTTTGGAAAAACAGGCACCCTGTTGCTTTCTATCTCTTTATCTATCAATAATTTCTCATCTTCTAATTAACTTTCATAAGATAGTAAACATCCTTCATAGATATTAATCACAAGAGAAAGAATATTTTCATCATTAGTACTAAAACTTTCATTTTCAGTTATAGTTAGCACTTGAAAGCAAAAAGTGTTCTTCTCCTTGTTGACGCCATGGTCTTCAACTGAGGGGAGGTAAACCTAAGTAAAAATATTCTTTAAGTGTGGTAAGAGAGGAAATATTGAGACGCAACTCTCATTTTACATTAATCTCTCGTAATCCTCAAAGTACTTGAAATGGAAAAACGATACAATACCCCTTCGGTGACACAGCTGCTGCCAACAGGAAATCAAATATTTGGCAAAATTACAAGGAAATGCTTACAACTATACTGGAGTGACATAATACAAAGCAGAAATATAGTAAGATACTTAATAGAAATGACCACTTGGAGGGATAACAAACGATACGAAAAGTATTCGACTCGCAGGGAAATCTTCCGCAGGCCGTGGCTCAGGTGCACTCTCTCTCCAAGTGCCTCCTCGTTCTCTCCCTCTCTCTCCGTCTGTCTCTCTCTCTGCTGCCCGTTCGCGACGTTGTGAGATCGGAAGTCCTCTAGTTTGCACTTTATTGCAAACAGAGGGCACAGCACTCGCAAAAGGCTATTGGTTCGATCGCCCAATGGTAGCATTCTCCTATGGACTAATGTCTGTTGCTATAAAAGGAGAAACTCTGTATGTACGCGCAAAGCCAAAGTACTCGCATTTGCCGAAGTACTCGCGTTTGCCGAAGTAAGAGCGTATGCCGAAGTGCATGCATATGCAGGGGTGCGTCACTTGCTGGAGTTTGCCGTTTGATTGAGTTCAAACACAAAAACTTCTGGCGAACACGAAAAACTGATGGGGAACTCGATAAATTGTCAGAGGGGAAAATGCTGCAATATATAGGAAGGTTTCCTGATCCAAGGACCTTAGAGACATCTGTGATTCATGGAAAAATCTCAACACACAATGGAAAAAATGAACTGTAAAAGTGGATGCTGCACCGAATGGCATATGCCATCACACACACATGAGTGGTTAATTAGGGAAGTTTGATTGTTATTCACACGATCACAATATGTAGCACAATGTTCCATTCAATACCTTCCAGTTCTCATAATATATTTGTTTCCCTTTTACAAACATCTACATCTTGTTTTTTCAGGGGATTTGCTAAATTCAATGGCTACTGGATTGGAAGCTGGTGCACGAACAAGCGAACGAGAGTGCTTTGTGATATTCCTTCATGCTTTACAAACCGGCCTTCTTAGAGTAAAACTTCAGGGTCCTCCTGGAAGGTTTGTTGAGTAACATCCATAAATCCTTTGACAGAACTTATTTATCAAAGAAAACTCTTTTATCAGCATCATTTCATCTGTTGTCATCTAAGCTATGTTAAGTTAAACCTTTGAGTGTCACTATGTGCTTGACATTTACATACAGGGTGTCCCACAACTACAGATCATAACTTCAGGAGATTATTCCAGAGGTCATTGTGAGTGAAAAATGTTTTATCAACATGTGTTCGATTCGCAATGGTCACCGAATTTTGGGCATTTGATTTGTAGCACACTTGAAGGCGTTTACTGATAAATTTTTACAAAATGAACTGCCGATTTTATTAGAAGATGTTCCTCTGCGAAAATGATTGCAAATGTATTACCAGCATGACCGAGTACCTCCATATTTCAGTAGGAAAGTTACACGGTGGCTGAGTGTTTAGTTTCCTGACTGATGGATCGGCCACGGCGGTATGCAAAATTGACCGCTGCATTTATGCGATTTGATTCCACAAGATTACCATTGTAACGATTGTGTATGAATGGAAAGTGAACACAAGAGATGAACTACTTCAACAGATTTTAGATGCTGCAAGACACATTAACAACGCTGTTGTTCTAAGTAAGTTTACACATTCCCTACTCAAGCGAGCCAGACTGCGCATTCGAGAAAATGGTGGATATTTTGAGCAATTAATGTAGCGTTGAACTATCTAAGCTGTACAATGAAATCACCTTTTAATTTGTTCAATGTACTGTACAATGTAATACAATCTGTTTTCAAATACAATTTTTCCCCGACAACAAATGCCTTCAAGTGTGCTACAAATCGAATGCCCATAATTCGGTAACCATTGCAAATCGGACACATGTTGATACAACATTTTTCACTCAAAATGACCTCTAGAATCATCTCCTGAAGTTATGACCTTCAGTCATGGGACACCCTGTATAGTTGTTTGTCTGTGTTAGGTTAAGTAATTCATTTAAAATGTAACAGATGGAAGTACTTAAGGATATCATTTTATAGTATCATATTCATGATCTCTAAATCTCAAACTGCATCTGAAAAATGTCAATTTTTCTTATGTAAATAATTTTCTAAATCCTTGTAAGATTGTCTGCTTCAACAAAAGTTTTTGTTGTGGCAGTGGTAATGAACTTTTAATAGAGTATTTTAACTCTTTTGTTTCTGAATCTGTGAAATATGCTGCCTGAATATTTTACTGCTTTGCCATTTGGCCACATGAACATTGAAAATGAAACTTAAGAATACTATTTGGTCAAAGATTTTATATTAATTCATTGTGGTTGTTTATATTTGTGTTCTTAGAAAAATATTACCTTTGAAGCATCAATATTTTTTGTGATGTAATTTCTTAAAATATTTACATTGTTTCCTAAAAATTAATTTTTGCAGCTTGACTTACTTATCTAAAATGTGAAATTCCTTATTCTAATCAACATACCAAGTGATATTTTTAAATATGTGCTTAATAAACCATCCATTAAGGAAATGATAATTAAACTGCAGTTCCAGTAAGTTGTAAGGCATGTTTCTTTGCTAGAAGTCAGTATTCGCTTTTTAAGAAAGAATTCCTTAATAAATTTCTGTTCATGACACATGATTTCTCATCGACATTTTACATATATATATATATATATATATATATATATATATATATATATATATATATATATATATATATATATATATATATATATATATATATATATATATATATGCAGATTTCCCTCTCTTTATGCGGGCTCGTTTTATGCGAATTAGCTATTATGCGACAAACTAATTGCTACCAGAATTTGTTTTTATGCATCTTTGATTTGCTCTTATGCGACCAGTGCAATACAAATGCAAGAAAGTTCTCCACTACACCTCAAGGTGACCATTAAGTCTCTCATTGTCTCTTATGCTGCGTGTAATAGTAAAAGAGATGAGAGTGGAGAGGATATTGTAGAGAGGAGATGAGATGGAGATTTCTTGTGATACTGTTTGAACATACTTGAGAAGTTTTGTCTCCTTGCCCGCGGAAATTGATTGTGCCAAGACAGCCCTCCAGCACTTTAAATCTCTACTATTGTGTCACCCACAACAGCCGCCACTTGTGCTCCTCTGCTTCCTTTTATAATTAACAGCGTTGATTGTTTTAAGTTTGTATTTAGCGCATAAGAAGTCATTATGGAGCAAAAGAAGAGCATCTAGGAGGGGAGTTAGGATTGCTTGTGGAACGTATCCCTATCTTATACACGTAAATATGGGTTCTTTATATGTGAATTCACTTTGTGCGTCACTTTCCTGGAGCGCAACTCCCACATAAAGAGAGGGAAACCTGTATAATGTTTTTTCTGCATATGTAATGAGTTTGCTTTTTATCCAGAAAATTGCATGAGATATGAATTTTTTTGTTCAGAGGCTGCTAAAAGACTAGATTCGCCTTGCACCTTCAGCTAAATCTGCCAGAGGGGGGATTGGAAATGAAGGGATTAGTCAAGTCAAAAATTTGTTCTAGTTATGTTTATTTTTCAAATTGCAGAATGACGCTTGCCACTCCTCTGGTGGATGGCATGGTAGTGAGCCGCAGGGTTCTAGGCACCCTCGTGAGGCAAACTTCACTGAACATGTGCAGGAGGCGGCGACTAGAAAATGATTCGTGAGTTTTTATAAAGAAATTATTGTCAGAATAAATTTCATGTTTTATCATTAGTGAAGTCAAAATTAAAATAAAGATTAAAAATGTTTTCAAAACAAAAACCCTTTAGATATGGCTATTTAAAAAAGATCTATTTGAATTTTGTTTAAAGTCAGTATATCTTTTTCTAATTTTTTATAGCAATAGGGTAATTTTAATTGAGATAAAAATTATCACAATGCCATCTGATGTCATATTTTGTAAACAAATTTTCCTGTAGATATTGACAATCCCAGCACTGCCAATAGTAATTTTAATCGCACATCAATATTTTGCTATTCATGGCAACAAATAATTTTACTTATTTTTTTCCAATATGAAAAGGGTTTCAAAGGATTTTTCACTCTGAAAATTATTCAATGTTTAAAATTATTCACAAGTGTAATTGATGATAATTATTCTTAAGGACACTGATGTAATTTTTATTGCGATCAAATTCATTAGAAAGCCGGGCTGGACACAAGATTTTTTAATTTTAGTTATAAGCAGCATTTTTATCTTTTGTTTCTTCATCAGTGTTTGATGAGTAATCAAATTATTAAGCTATGTTTGCGATTTTTCTAAACTTTAAGGAATGTTTAATTATAGTTTTGAAGTAAATTGTTTCTAATCTTAAATATAAAATTAAAATTCAAGAAAGTAGCATAGCAATTTCAACCTTTATCTTTAATTATCTGAACCCTTATTTATGGCAGGCACTTAATAAATACAAAGGAATATTGGGTTGGTGCCATGCCCTCTTAAATGAGGAGCTTCTGAAAGCCTCATGCTTCTGCAACTACTCAGAATTTTCTGGATACCTGCCATGCATTCTATGCCATTGTTATAATTTTTTCCCTTATTAAATCTTTGTTAGTTATTTCCTATATTGCGAAAATAAAATTTTGCCAATCTACTTTTGATATCACTCATTAAATATGAAGGCTTCATATTTCCGGGTTGTCACCACGCTGGTCAATTGGAGAGCTGACAACAGTTTTGCCAGCCTTCCTGTCAGCGTCTTCAGATCGAAGTAGCGATGCAGTGGAGTGGCTCTCCTTATATAGGGACAGCGGAGCCTGAACTCTCAAGACCTACACCAGAAAATAGTCGACTTTTGTGAAGAACTCCACCCACTTCACTGAGATAGTTAAGGCCACAAAGATCAACAGAGATGACTTATTCGTCAGTTTTGACGTTGTCTCCCTCCTTACTAATGTCCCGGTCAGAGAATCATTTGAGATAATCAAGCAGCTAATGGCAAAAGGACTCCCAGAAGAATTTCCCAACTTAGTGATTTTGCCTGGAGAATTCGTACTTTTCATGGAATGGCAAATATTGCCAACAGACCGAGGGAGCTGCTAAGGGATCACCCCTCTCTCCGGTTGTTGCCAACCTCTACATGGAAGAATTTGAGAGGAAGGCCATGGAATCATATGAGAAGAAGCCATCTCTATCGGTGAGATACGTGGACGATATGTTTGTCATCTGGCCACATGGGGAGGAAGAGCTGAGAAGGTTCCTCCAACACCTGAACGCACAACACAATGCCATCCAGTTTACAATGGAGGTTGAGGAAAATGGCCAGCTCCCTTTCCTGGACATAACGGTCACCAGGAGAACTGATGGAACATTGGGACACAGTATTCCGGAAAAAGACACATGGATCTGAATGCATCTTCGCATCACCACCCCCAACAGAAGGCGTCCCTCATCAAAACCCTATTCCATCGGGCCCACACTATCTCCGACGCTGACTCTGTGCCCCCTGAGAAGCGCCATCTCTTTACAGCCTTACAGAAGAATGGATACAGCCATAAAATGATCCTTAGAGGGACCATACAGAAAAACACCAAAGGAGACAAGACCGAACAAAAAGAAGACCCCGCAGCCTATGCCAGGATCCCCAATGTCACCGGCACTTCTGAAAAAATAGCTAGAATTCTCGCAAAATGCAACATAGTGACTTGATACACCTGCGTGACCAAGACGGACAATCTCATACATAAGGTGAAGGATCATATCCCTCAAAAACTATACAAAGGAGGATGCCAAGTAACCTGCACCTGCGGGAAATCTTATATCGGCCAAACAGGCAGATCCCTGAAATGTTGACTTCAAGAGCATGAACAGGCAGGGAAAAATAAACAGTTCTGCCTCTCCGGCATCGCAGAACATTTATGGTCCGGTCCTGGCCATGAAATAAAAATGGAGGATGTCCGAATCATCGCCAAAGAAAATCGGTACTATCCCAGAATAATTAGGGAGGCTATTGAAATCGCCTAACACCCAGCGAACTTCAACAGAGAGCATGGTTATGTGCTCTCCAACACATGGAAGAGAGTATTCCGCCTGCCAACACAACTGGCCCTGAAAAGGGCCTACTTACAATCCGACTCAGGCAGCCAATCAAATCACGGCTGAGTCCTCCGCTGTCTCTATATAAAGAGAGCCACTCCACTGCATCGCTAGGGGAGCTGATGGTGTAGTGGTTAGTGTGTTGGCCCCACTGTACGATCTGCTAAAAAAAGCGCCACCCGGTTCGAATCCTTATATGAGGATTTTTTCCCCTCTATTTGTGTACGATGGTACTAAGGTGATGAGGATGAGCCAATGAGAAAAAGCAACCTGAAGAGCGTGCGCAAACCATCCTTCGGAAGGGACGTTAAGCCATTGTCCCTTTGGTGTTGGTGGAATAAAACGATCCGAAGATCCTATGTGGACAGGCATAAGCTGTAAAGTTGGGAATAATTTTTAAACGAGAAAAAAGTGTGCTATGACCGGGAATCGAACCTGGGTCTTCCACTTGCCGGGCGGATAGAAAATTGATCTGCTATGATAGTTCAGTGGTAGAATATCCACCTGGCAAGTGGAAGACCCAGGTTCGATTCCCGGTCATAGCACACTTTTTTTTCGTTTCAAAATTATTTCCTTGGTGTTATTCGTAAGAGCAGGCTAATGCCGGCACCGGGTTTCTCTCCTTCCTTCTTTGGCTGAAGCCTATTGCAGCCCTACCATGCATGGTAGTTAAAAATGAAATAACTTCCTTCCCATCCTTTGGGGGTCAAGGATAAGATACTGCATCGTTACTTGGACCTGAAGACGCCGACAGGAAGGTCGGCAAAACTGTTGTCAGTTCTCCAATTGACCAATGTGGTGACCACCCGGAAATATGAAGCCTTCGAGTCAACAACACCACAAAAGACTTTGAACGAACTTATTAAATATATTTGTGTGTCAACCATTTTTCTGCATAATTGCTTATATTATCACTGTATTTATCAAAGCCTTCCAAAGACATTGCAGCATTATTATTTAGTTGCTAAAATTTAGGTGGCTTACATCATAATTTAATGTAGGGTGGTAGATATTTTGTCTTATTATTTCCAAAAGTTTATTAAACTTCTCTTGACTCTATTTTTTGTGACAGGTATCATCCACCCCATGTACGAAGAAGGCTGAAAATTCAGGAGATTACTCAGAAATTCATGATCAAAATGAGTGAGCCCGAATTATACACATATTTATTCAGCAGTCCACCGAGTTGATTGATTCCTTAAAATTCATAAATTATCTAAATACCAGTATTGCTCTTATAGAGTGACTTTCGTAAGCAGCCTGTGATATTGATCAGTTGGTTTGTATTCATGCATTTTTGCAGCTTCACAATTAGTTTTACACGTTATCATTTGAAAATAATTTTTTTATCAGAATATTATGATCTTCAACATTCTTTAGGTATGGGCAAGATACTTAATACCAATATTTATGTGCTGATAAAAAAGCATTAGCATCAAAGTTCTTAATGATGAAGCATTCCTCATTTGTCTTCCTTATAAATTTACTCGCATAAATTATTTAAGCTGCACATTGTACTTGAAAAGTTATTGATATAATTTTGTTAGTGTGTTGTGATGAATCAGTGATGGATTGTAGCTGTCATTTATTTTTGTAAGTGTGAAACCTCATTTCATAATTTTCCATTGTTAGATGTATTTGTTTACCAATTTTATCATATTCTATTATGTATAAATTTAGTTTCCTTATTGTTAATATTTCATTCATATGTTTTCCATTTTGTACATAGCTTCATTTTTCTATGGTTCTATAAATTTTCTATCAATGTTAATAACTATTTATTAATAGTTTTCACCAAAATTAGGATGGATGGATTTATTTGCATTTCTTCCAAAGATTGTCCATATAATTTTGGAAATGAAGATGTTTTAAAATATTAAAGTTTGAATGTGAATTATGCATTTAACTGGAAAGGATGAAGTATTGTAAAAGTAAATGTTATCACCCACCTAATTCTTTTTGTTTACGCTATCATGGTCTAAAAATACCAAATATCAGCTTAACTAGTTACTTCTAAAGAAACTAGCTCAGTACCTGAAAGGTTTTTGTAGAGTCTAGTTTGAAGTTCTGGTCTTAAAATATGACTTATTTACTTTGAGTATTTAGTCTAATTTATTTAGCCTGAAAACTACCCTTGAGTATTATACCACATTCTAATTATTCCAATATTAAAACCATTAAATTCTGAATGAATGAAATATTGTTAATGGATCTGCAATGTATTCTGTATCTAACATCTGTCTTCAAAACACTCGCTATGTTCAAGTTAAAATACATTATTTTTTAATTGTGTATTTAACACACACTAACTAAGTTAAATAGAAATCTATATTAAATCTAAGGCAGAGTATCACCTTTGTTGCAGCCTGGTCCAATTGTCACTCAGGTTTCTATTTGTTTTTCTTGTATATCAAGCAGTATGCAGATTAAACAAATCCATTTTGAGTTAAAACTTAACACACACTAATTGTAAGTTTGTTATTGTACTAAATAAGGGTAAATGCGTTGCTAACCTTCAAAAGAATTGAATGCTAAACTGCCAGTGCAGCGTTTTGATTCAAGTCTTCCACCTCTTTGTAGATTCTTGGTCCACTCTGCCCTGGCTGCCTCATCTAAAGCACTATTTATCGACCACAGCCGACCCTCTCTCTTTACTACTAAGCTAGAGTGCTTTTCTTTCGGTGCTTCTCTCTCAGCATCCTCCTTTCAATGAATTTTATCAATATCCCATTGCATCTCAAAATTTAACCCACTCGTTTCTTGTCTCTGTCTAATTACTCTGATCTATTCCAAATCTGAAATCTAATCTTCTTTCCTCGTAGACTACATCCCATACCCACGATGTGCTGCAGTTCATATCAACCAATCTCATTTGAACCTATTTTTATCCATTTGTTAGAAATACGCTTTTTCCAACTCTTAATTATTGTTCATCTTTAGATACAAAAATAAATAGATTTGGACCATGCAGATCAGTGCCAGCAGTACTCACGAGGAACTGCTCTATAGCTCCAAATTAGGAATCCATTTGGATCATTTAAATTTGAGAACAGAAAGCCATCATAATGTTTTGTTAGATTTCAGCCATATATTTGTGGTTTTTAAGATATTTTATCAAGTGTTAATTTAAAGTCGGTAATAATAATAATAATAATTTATTAATCCAGTGATCATTACAATGATATAGGACAAGTTAAAAAATAAAATAAAAATACAGAAACATACATATAGAAGGACAATAAAAGGATTTGGAAAGCTAATCAATATATCTAAATATAAGAACATAAGAAAATTAAATTACAGTTTACAAGAGTATATATGTTACAGCAAAATATGATAATGACAAAAATAATTATATAAGAGTCTAGTCTATTTGATATCATTATTTAGGTATTCACTAATTGAGTAAAATAATTTACTAAGTAAGAAGGCTTTGAGTCTAGATTTAAATAATCCAGGCTCTTTAATATTCTTCATATCTTCTGGGAGGTAGAATGAGAGTTGTCTAATTTCATTAGTTATCCACTCATTGGATGGTGGTTTCTTATGGCCTTTTTTCTTGCAAATTGGAAATGCTAAATTAAAATAGAATATAAATTTATTGTAAAAGTAATTGAATTTACCCTCAAAAGTTTCATCATAGACTACTCCTCCCCAATCTTCGGATTCTAACATGGCCCTAAATGACAGCATATTAGTATCAGAAAATGAATGTTTGTGATAGATAACATCTTTAGGGGTAACCCTGATATCAAATAAAGCTAAAATAGGAAAATGATCATATATGTCTGATGTTATAACTTTGGTTTTAACAGACATGCTATCACTGTTGGATAAAATATAATCAGTGAGTGATTTAGAGTGACATGTAACACGAGTAGGTTCATCATTAGCAACATATAAATTAAAAGTGTTTAAAAGATTAAGAAGATCATATTTACTATCATTATCTATCAATAGGTTACAATTGAAATCCCCAGTAATAATTATAACTGACTTAAGGTCTGAATTATATAAGGAATCCAGGAGGAAACCAAGTTTGTCTAAAAATAGTTTGAAAATTACCAAGTGGTGACCTATAGAGTGTGGCAACAAAAATGTTATGAGTACCAATTGATAGATTAATTAATGAACATTCAAAGTCCCTCTCTTCAGAGAGATGCTTGTATGAAATATTCAGTCATTGCACAGCAATAGATTCCTTTACAAATATAACTACACCACCATTTTTGAAGTTATGGCGACAGTAAATTTCAGCAATATAGTACCCAGGTAGTCTGACAGAATATACCTCTTCTGATTTAAGCCAGTGTTCACACAGACAAATAATATGAGGCTTGTAGGAATTAGCTAATATTTCTAACTCATGTAGTTTGTTTTTGATACACTGAATGTTAAGATGAAGCACAGTTAATTTGGAGTCACTATTTCTGTTATTATTCACTTGCACTGCTGATGTGTTTGCTTGTCATGAAGACTTAGGATTGGAGGGACCATTCTGGAGTTTGGAGGATGGTTTCTGGATAGGATTAGTAGTAGGGGTTGAGGATGTCTGGGGGTTACTAGGATTAAGTGCAACTCTATTATTAGTATGTAAACGCAAATTTAGAAATCTAAATCGATTTAGCATTATGTTTTCAGGCCAAATTGAAGGGTCAATCAACTTATCCAGATTTTGAAAATCAGTGGAAATTTTGAAAGATGCATAATTGCCTCTAGGTTTCAGAGTTTCAAGGTCCACACTGATACTTATCTTCTTTTCTATATACAATTTAACATCCTCCCTTGTTGTATCTGGACTTAGATTCCACAATTGTACGTGCGCTCTTTTCACCACTGCCTTTAATGTCCAGCCAGATGCTCCGTCAGCTGTTCCAGTTTTGCACTCCCTGCGCCGTTTCTTGTACCACACTTCTTCAAAGCCATCATTGTCTTAATTGACCTGAGGAATGCTGCAGTTCTCATGATCTTTGGTGGGTTTGTGAACCATGTGCTCAGACGGGGCAGATGAGGGGATGGAAAAATCACTTTTGCACTCTGATGGGATTTTAGGATAAAATTACACCTAGCCATAGTAGTTGTGGGAATAACAATAGGGGGATCACTTGGAGAGGATTCACACTTTTCTTCGATCTTGTTGGAACTCTTGTCGATGTAAACACTCTTGCCGCATTCTGCGACAGTAGAAGACTTGAGCGCACCAACTTATTCGGTTAGCAAAACAATTTGATTAGATTGGAGACTTATGGTCTCATTGTAAGTTTCTATAGTTTTTCAGGTCAGACACAGTGCTCGCAAACTCAACTTGTTGATTTAGAACACGTGATAAGAGATCTTGAAAATTTTGCAAATGGCGACCCGTTCCTACACGGCAATTATTACAAAAATAAGCTAATTCCCGCGAATTATTCATTGCATTCACGGCAGTTTTAGATAAACTAGTACATTGTGAATAAAAAGATAACAAACATCCAAACTCACAAGTGACTTTGACTGATTCATTATTAAATACTTCGGAGCACTTCGCGCAACGATCACTACCTGTCGCAGCCATTTTGGAATTATATGTATGCATAGTGGCTTCAAAATTGATGTAGATCAAGCAAACTGATGGATTATATTGACTGTAAAGTTGGGTAAGTAACTTTAGTAATGTTATTATTCCTCCCAGAAATATAAAAATATTTGATACTAGTTTTTGTGATCTGCCTCGCATCTTGATTGTAGTTATACTGCTTTGGTTTGATAAAGAACAGAACCTCCATTCTCTCCTGAAGGATTTCTCGATCTGTCTTTGCTATCTAACAAGATATTCCTTTAGTTTAGAAACTGCGCTTGTGTAATTTAAACATGTTAGCCTAAATTCATGACATAATGTTAATTTTACTGGTAAACCTTGCCAAACTATACATGCAGACCTGTATTTAATTTGAAGCCTTTTGAAAGCATTATGCTTTGCTCGCAGAAGTCTTACACATAAGGAAGTCATTTTGCCTTCCCTCTGACTTCAGTAAAATGTAGCGATTGAGCACTGTGATCTTGACGAGGTGGAAGAAGAGCTTCAAGTAAAATACAAAGATGACTGTAGCCTTCAGATATTGGATATATGCCACAAAGCTCCAACAATCAACCCTTCTATATAATTTGGTTGGATATGTGACAAGCTTAATGCTAGACTATGGCGCCACTCTTAAAGAGCCGTTACAGAAGAGAGGGAGAATTGTGAACTATTTACGACTGACTGTAATGATATTATTAACAAAATTTCAAAGTAGGTAGAAGATTGAAATTTGACAGGAATGTTTGTCTCTTATAGTAAAAGCCATTTATGAAGATAATCTCCAAAAAAGACTAGGGTTCGACTCCAGAAGATAATTTCTATTCACCATAAGATAATGTGTAAAAATCAATTTAGAGACATTCATGTTATCATTCTTTTGCTCATAAAAAATTAGAAAAATTAACTCTGGATCTTTAAACTGGAAGTGTTTTAATGTAAAATGAGCCAAGTTTCTTATTCTTATCATCAATTGTCTCCCTCCATCCACAAACGCTTGAATTTAATGTTAAATAATATATATGAGCCATCAAGCATTTAATAATTTGAGTGTTAAAAGTTCACAATTACAAGGAAAATTGAAAAATGACAGCCATGTAGTGTACAATGAAATTTTGGTACTTAAGTACAGGTAACTCTCATTCAACGAACGTTCATTGAACGAATGTTTGCTTTAATGAATGAATTGAATCAGATGAGATTTGATAATCTACTAACATGGATTATACCAGAATTTGAGACATTTTGTCTGATATTTGATAGTGTTTTTGGTTCCATCTACTTCGAGCCGGCATTGCCAAATTTGAAGATTAGACAAAAGATACCATTCCAGTTCAACAAGGAATCACTTCAGTGTCAACATCGAGCAGCTTTGGTGCTTATTTAAGATTTTTGGTGTGAGGCAGCAAGTCAAGTAAGTGCAAATAATATTTTATGATCTTACAATTAAGTTCATTCCCACAATGCGTTTTAGAGCTAGAAATTGACAATTTATTGTGAATATAATCAAATTACAATAATGTATAATCATTTTTACACCTTTTATTTGGATAAAAGTTATGAAGGATAAGTTGTAAAGTAATTGATTTATCTCATTAATAAATTCAGACTACTATGTGGGATTTACTCATGGTACACACAAAAGTAAACTAAGTATCTTCCACAAAAATTATTTATGACGACCATAATGAAACTGTTCAAGAACAAGAACTTAAAAATACTTGTCTCAGGTATTTCCAATAGTCACAACATGGCTATAAAAACCAGATGACTATTTCAGCTACAAAGCAGCTGTCTTCAGTGGCAATTCACCAAAAATAGATTACAAAAGAAATGCACATCTTGTTTTTATAACCTTGTTGTGGCTTTTGGAGATACTGAGGCAAGTATTTTTTGAGCTCGTTCTTCAATTTTTTAGCCATAGGATGAGTTTGATAATTCCCTGTTAAAATAGTGAAGCTGGTCATGACTTATTGAATAATGTTTTTGGAAGATACTTCTTAGTTTAAATTTATTTTTATCTGTATAATTGATTTATATTTATCATAGTAATTTAGTGGTTGAAATACTGCACAAGGAGCATTTCTAAAATGTTCAGATATTGATTTCTCAACATTTCAGTGTATTTTTTGCAGGCTTACAAATTGCAAATATTTATTCAAATATGTTAATGAATTGTATTTATGCCCCTGGTAAAAATTTAACTACTAACATTTTGTCAGTCATCATTGAGCTTGAAACATCACAAATGGGGAAACATGGATCATGTAAATAACTTTGGGCCAAATGTAAAATCTGTAAGTACTGTATTAGTCCGAATATAATCCCCCACTTTTTGGCCAAAATATTAGTAAGAAAAGTAAGGGGAGGACTATATTCGCGCCCAAAAAATTAGCAAACAAAAGTATCACCGCCGGCAGTAAGTATAGATGGCAATTAATGCCCTCACTTGATTCGACAGAATTTCTTGATACATATGCCATGGTAAATCAATTATTTTTGTTCACTCTTTGGAATCCTTACCTTAACGTTCGTATTTTCATAATAGCGGGAATTGCAGAAGTTTTCGCTTTGAAAGCATTTATTGGCCGACTATATCCCTTCCCCGAGTCACAAATATGCAAATATTGATAGAGAAAATGACACTACGACGAAAGAAATTATCTTCGTTACCCGTTAATCCGTAGGGCCGTAGGCAATTCTGTCAGGTGATCAGACTCCGGCTGTTGAATGTATATAATGCAATCGCATTATAAAAGTATTACTATTATCAAACCGAGGTGTTGAAGGTGTTTCAACTATCTACAGGATGTAATCCTTGATGTGATATTCCGAGTTATAAATATCGGAAGTAACGAAAATACGGGTAAAATAAATTATGAAAAGAATATGTTAACTACAAATCTGATGATAATTACTTTTTTATGCAGGCACGATTCAAGTAGCCATTGTCAACGGCATCTGAATGATACGAATGGAATTTAAATAACATTCATAAATCAAAATTGTCGAATTTAGTCCAGTAACGCTTGATACATATTTAAATTACGCCTGCAACTATAACACGCAAAATGTGGCCACCGTTTCATTATAAATTGATAGCTGGAACTAAATTGCTCGTACATCTTAAAACTCGTTCTTTAGAATATTACAAGATGATCCAAACAGAACTTATGATGCCTACTTTCCATTTAATCATTTATTTAATACTTATATTGGCTTTAATAGCTTTAAAGTCATCGCGGATATGTAACTCTGTTTTCCCAAATTTCATAATTTAGCGTTATTAAATACTACAAACACTTTCGAACGGAATATGAAATTGATCACGCGTATTTGTGCGGCAAAAATAACGCGTGTCGTATTAGAATACAAGTGGTGCTTGCATTCTGCAAGCTTTTCATCTCACCCTGATAACATTAATTTTTCAGAGGGATATAACATTATTAGAGATATTTTTTTTATTTCAAAAGATTTCTCCTTCCTTATGGAAAAATATTTTATTGAAACAATGCCTTAAATTTGCAATTTTAATAATATTATACTTTATCCAATGTAAGGTACTAATTCCACGCATTTTTGTCAAATTTTGAAGTTGTAGCACATAAAAGTGAAATAATATTTATTTAATTCTTTAAATTTTAAAAATTTATTACGGCGGCAATAACACTTTGTTGGAGATTTTCAAATGTTTGTTAGTTTCAATGCACTAAGCTCTATATAACTAAAATTTCAGCTTCCTAGCTTGCCCCGAAGTACCTAAACATTTATCTGTTTGTTTAAACTTTAAGAATTTTTAAGAGCAAAACAAATTAAAATATAAAAATTTCTATAATCCTTATTTCGTTTTTTACTAAGTCTACCAGTAAAAGAATTTCAGCTTCGTAGCACATTCGGATATTTAAAAACCTAAAAAATATGTTTAAACAACTGCGAATTTTTAGCGGTCGCACTGTTGAACTTTTTCAAAATTTCCTTTTTTTCTATGCATAATTTTCTACAATTTTTTTAAAAATACTCGAACCTACTACTTATAAAAATTATTAAAATTTAATGTACAACTGTGGTTAAAATAACCCCTAAAAATTATCAATTTTGAAATTTTCAAATTTTATAGTTGGTTATGAGCAAAATTCCATAATCCTGCAAAATTTCAGATTCCTAAACCTATTAGATTGGTCTACACACTGGAATAACTTTTTTCCCTGCGTACTTATGGGAGATTTTCCGATGCATCTGGAGTCGAACCCAGGACGCTATAAGAAAAGGTAACAATAATTCCTAATAGATATTGCGCTCATCTAACAACACTGAAAATTTCATTTTTCTAGCTTATAAACAAGTGCCAGAAATTAATTTACAAAAATGGCGCATTGCTTTTCTGATGGGAAAAAACGAAATTTTCGAAATTTCTGGAGTCAAACCCATGTCACTTAGGTGAGAAATCTCATTTTATCTGTAGGTTTCTCCATCATATCTACAAAAAACAAACTTTCAGCACTTGTACTTTGGGATGGACATTAGTATCCTCCTATATATCATTTTATATAGACGTTCCTTACAGAGGAGGATATAACATACTAGTAGAAGGTGCTTGCATACTGCAAGCATTTCATCTCGCCTTGAAAAAACATTAATTTTTCAGAGAGATATTTCATCAGGAGAAATATTTCTTTAATTCTAAAGATTTCTCCTCTGGACCCGTTTCCGTTTTTTCATTATGGAACAATAATGGAGTAAAACAATCACTATTTTTTACAATTTTAGGAATATTATACTTTTTCCACATTGGGTTAATAATGCCACACATTTTTGCAAAGTTTTAATTTATAGCACAATTAGAAGTTAAATAACATTTATCTAATTGTTTACATTTAAATAATTTTTATCGGCCGCAATAACGTTTTCATGGGTACATTGAAATGTTTATTCTTTTACATAGACTAAACTCTAAATAATTTAAAAATTTCAGCTCCCTAACTCATCGCGTAGTGTCTAAACATTTACCTATTTGTTTAAACTTGAAGAGTTTTTAACTGCCAAACAAATTAAAATATCAAAATTTCTATAATCGCTATTTCGTTTTTTTTATAAAATCTTGAAAAAGTGCTACAATGTGGCCGCTAAAAATTCGCAATTGTTTAAACAAATTTTCGAAGTTGATGTATTTCCGCATGAGCTACGAAGATAAAATGTTGTTAGAGGTAGGATTTGTAAAAAAAAACGAAATTGGGAATATACAAATTTTGATATTTTAATTTGTTTGGCAGTTAAAAATCCTTAAAGTTTAAACAAATTGGTAAATGTTTAGGTACTACGGGAATAGCTATGAACCTGAAATTTTCAAGTCATTTACAGTATTTTATACTTTCTCCATTATGGGGTACTAATGCTACACATTTCAGCCAAAGTTTAAAGTTGTAACACTTCTAGAGGTGAAATAACATTTTTCTAATTGTTTAAATTTAAACATTTTTAACGGCCGCCGCAATATATTTATGGAGAGATTCAAATGCTTATTTGTGCAAATTCACTACTCTGTAAATTATATGAAAATTTCAGCTTCCTAGCTCATCCTGTAGTACCTAAACAGTTATCTATTTGTTTAAATTTTAACAATTTTTAACTGATAAACAAAACAATATATCAAAATTTGTTTAATCCCTATTTCGCTTTTATAAGAATTCTACCTAAAAAAATTTCAACTCCGTAGCACATTTGGAAATACATAAACCTTTAAAATTTGTTTAAACAATTACGAATTTTTAGCGGCGGCATTGTTAAACTTTTTCATGATTTTCGTTTTTTCTAGTCGGTTTTGCACAAAATCCTACCTAAGAAAAAAATTTCGAATCTCCATCTCATCTGGAAGTGCCTAAACATTAGTATCCTCCTATACATAACATATAGGAGGATACTAATGTTTAGGCACTTCCAGATGAGCTGGAGATTCGAAATTTTTTTCATAGATAGGATTTTGTGTAAAACCGATTAGAAAAAACGAAAATCTTGAAAAAGTGCAACAATGCGGCCGCTAAAAATTCGCAATTGTTTAAGCAAATTTTCATGGATTATGTATTTCCGCACGTGCTATAGAGTTAAAATTTTTTTTATAAGTAGAATTCTTAAAAAAAACGAAATTGGGAATATAGAAATTTTGATATTTTAATTTGTTTGGCAGTTAAAAATTCTTAAATTTTAAATAAGTTGATAACTCTTTAGGTACTACGGAATGAGCCAGGAAGCTGAAATTTTCAAATTATTTACAAAGTAGTGAATTTGCACAAATAAACATTTCAATTTCACCATATATGAATTGCGGCGGCCGTTAAAAATTATTTAAATTTAAACAATTAGAAAATATTATTTTACTTCAAGAAGCGCTACAACTTTATAATTTGGCTGAAATGTATAGCATTAGTACCCCATAATGAAGATAGTGTAAAATATTTAAAATTGCAACATTTGGGGATATTTTTAAACTTTTTTTTTACATGTGGGTGAAACGAAAATCGCTGCAGAGGTGAAATCTTTAGTAATAAAAGACTGTTTGTAATGTTGAAATGTCTGTCTGAAAATTGAATGTTTTTTCAAGGTGAGATGAAATGCTTGCAGTATGCAAGCACCGACTACTAGTAATGATATATAACAGGAGGATACTAATGTCCAGCCCAAACTATAAGAGCTAGAGAACTGAAAGTTTTAGTTTTTGTATATATGATGGAGAAACCTTTAGATAAAATGAGAATTATTACCTAAGTGACATGAGTTCGACTCCAGAAATTCCGAAAGTTTCGTTTTTTCCTATAAGAAAAGCATTGCGCCATTTTTGTAAATTAATTATGGGCACTTGCCGGTAAGCTAGAAAAATGAATTTTTCAGTGTTGCTAGACGGCCTCAATATCTATTAGTAATTATTGTCACTTTTGCTTATAGTGTCCTGGGTTCGACTCCTGAGACCCCGGAATATCTTCCATAAGTTAGCATGGGAAAACGCAATCCAGTGTGTAGACTAATCTAATAAGTTTAGGAAGCTGAAATTTTGCAAGATTATAGAACTTTTTTCGTAACCAACTATAAAAATCGAAAATTTTAAAATTGTAAATTTTAGGGGTTGTTTTAACCCCATTTGAACATTAAAGTTTAATAATTTTTTAGGTACTATTGGATGAGCTAGGACGCTGCAATTTTCAACTTATTTACAGAATAGTGCATTTGCACAAATAAACATTTCAATCTCTCCATATATATATTGCGGCAACCGTTAAAAATGTTTTAATTTTAAACAATTGGAAAAATATTATTTTACTTCTAGAAGTGCTACAACTTTAAAATTTGGCTGAAATGTGTAGCATTAGTAGTCCATAATGAAGATAGTGTAAAATTGCAACATTTGGGGATTGTTTAAAACTATTATTTTTACATGTGGGAAAAACGAAAATCGCTGCGGAGGTGAAATCTTTAGAATTAATAGAATATTTGTAACGATGAAATATCTGTCTGAAAAATTAATGTTTTTTTCAAGGTGAGATGAAATGCTTGCAGTATGCAAGCACCTTCTACTAGTATATAGACGTTCCTTACAGAGGAGGAGAATATAACATACTTGCATACTGCAAGCATTTCATCTCACCTAGAAAAACCTTAATTTTTCAGAGATATATTTCATCATGAGAAATATTTCTTTAATTCGTAAAATTTCTTTTCTGGATGGGTTTTTGTTTTTTCATTATGGAACAATAATGTAGTATAACAATCACTAATTTTTGCAATTTTAAGAATATAATAATTTATATAGACTAAACTCTAAATAATGTAAAAATTGCAGCTCTCTAACTCTCCTCGTAGTATCTAAACATTTACCTATTTGTTTAAATTTTAACAATTTTTAACTGCCAAACAAATTAAAATATCAAAATTTCTGTAGTCGTTTTTTTACAAATCCTACCTCGAAAAAAAATTTCAGCTCCGTAGCACAGTATACCTTAAAAATTTGTTTAAACAGTTGCGTATTTTTAGTGGCCGCATTGTTGTACTTTTTCAATATTTTCATTTTTTCTACTCGGTTTTGCTCAAAATACTCCATAAGAAAAAAATTTCGAATCTCCAGCTCAATTGGAAATGCCTAAACTTTACTATCCTCCTATCATTATATATCGACGTTTCTTACAGAGGAGGAGGAGGATACTAATGTTTAGGCACTTCCAGATGAGCTGGAGATTCGAAATTTTTTTCTTAAGTAGGATTTTTGCAAAACCGACTACAAAAAACGAAAATCTTGAAAAAGTGCAACAATGCGGATGCTAAAATATCGCAATTGTTTAAAATAATTTCAAGGTTTATGTATTTCCGCATGTGCTGCGGAGTTGAAATTTTTTTAATAATTAGAATTCGTAAAAAAAAGAAATATGGATTATACAAATTTTGATATTTTTATTTGTTTGGCAGTTAAAAATTCATAAAGTTTAAACAAATACATAACTGTTTAGACATTACGAAATGGGCTAGGAAGCTGAAATATTCAAGTTATGTACAGAGTAGTGCATTTGCACAAATAAACATTTGAATCTCTCCATAAGCATATTGCGGCGGCCGTTAAAAATGTTTAAAATTTAAACAATTGGAAGAATATTATTTCACTTCTAATAGTACTACAACTTTAAAATTTTGCAGAAATGTGTAGCATTAGTACCCCATAATGGAGATAGTATAAAATTCTTAAAATTGCAAAGTTTTGGGAATGTTTTAATCTATTATTTTACATAAGGGAAAAATGTAAATTGCTCCGGAGGTGCAATATTTTGAATTAAAAAAATATTTCTAATGATGAAAATATGAAAAATGAATGTTTTTTATGTTGAGATGATATGCTTGCAGAATGCAAGCACCAACTACTTGTATATTATATCCTTTTCCTCCTCTGTAAGGGACGTCTATATATAATGACAAGTAGTTGGTGCTTGCATTCTGCAAGCTTTTCATCTCACCCTGATAACATTAATTTTTCAGAAGGATATAACATTATTAGAAATATTTTTTAATTCATAAGTTTTCACCTCTGCACCCAATTTTTATCCTTCCTTATTGAACAATATTTGATTTAAACAATGCCTGTAATTTTCAATTTTAGGAATATTATACTTTATCCAATGTAAGGTACTAATTCCACACATTTTTGTCAAATTTTGAAGTAGTAGCACATATAGACGTGAAATAATATTTATTTGTTTAAATTTTTTTAAATTTATTACGGCCGCAATAACACTTTGTTGGAAATTTTCAAATGTTTGTTGGTTTCAATGCACTAAGCACTACATAACTTTAAATTTTCAGGTTCTTAGCTTGCCCCAAAGTAACTAAACATTGATCTATTTGTTTAAATTTTAAGAATTGTTAACAGCCAAACAACTTAAAATATCAAAATTTCTATGCTCCTTATTTCGCTTTTTACCAAGTTTACCAGTAAAAAAAATTTCAGCTTCGTAGGACATTCGGAAATACATAAACCTTAAAAATATATTTAAAAAATTGCGAATTTATGTGGATTTAGGATTTTGTGCAATACCGACTAGAAAAAACAAAAATCTTGAAAAAGTGCAACAATGCGGCCGCTAAAAATTCGTAATTGTTAAAACGAATTTTCAAGGTTTATGTATTTCCGCATTTGCTACGGAGCTGAAATTTTTTCCATAGGTAGAATTTGTAAAAAAAAACGAAATGGGGATTATACAAATTTTGATATTTTAATTTTTGTTGCCGTTAAAAATTCATAAAGTTTAAACAAATAGATAACTGTTTAGGTACTATGGGATGAGCTAGGAAGATGAAATTTTCAAGTTATTTACAGAGTATTGCATTTGCACAAATAAACATTTGAATGTCTCTATAAATATATTGCGGCGGCCGTTAAAAATGTTTAAAGTTTGAACAATTAGAAAAAAATTATTTCACATCTAGAAGTGCTACAACTTTAAAATTTGGCAGAAATGTGTAGCATTAGTACCCCATAATTGAGAAAGTATTGAATTCTTAAAATTGCAAAGTTTGGGGATTGTTTTAATCTACTATTTTTACATAAAGGAAAAACGAAAATCGCTGCAGAGGTAAAATCTTTAGAATTAATTGAATATTTGTAACGATGAAATATCTGTCTGAAAAATTAATGTTTTTTTCAAGGTGAGATGAAATGCTTGCAGAATGCAAGTACATTACACTAGTATCACCGAATCTAAGTCCAACTATATTTGTTGCTATGGATACACTCATAATGAGTGATAAAAACTGCAAAATCACCAGTATTTATGTGAAATTCTAAGAAATGCAATCGATAAGCATAATGCTACAATAAAAATTAGAATCTTCATTCCTTTCCTCAGAGAATAGTACAAAACTCGCTCCGATATTACAATTCTAAGATATTTTAATGTTCAAGAGAAAATTACCCTGCACGATGGATGTGAGATTTTCCATGTAAAAAAAATAGGAAGGATAGTTCCTGGAATTGAATCTGGGACTTCAATCGCAACAAAAACTATCCTCAAGAGCTCGGCCCATGTAGCAAGGGTTTTCCACCAAGTTTCAAAGTATCCAAAGTATTTCAACTTTTAAAAATAAGTTAAAGGAATTCTTGTTGAACAGAATGTATTCCAATATAGGCGATTATATGGATGCTGTGCAATGACGTCAATGTTTGGCATATACATTATTATTCTAAATTTAATGTTTGTTAATTCATTGTTTTACTAACTCCTCCTGTTTGTCCTATATCTATGTATATCTGGATCTCTGCCCCAAATAAACTACTGCTACTACTCAGTGGCACACTAAGGGGGGTGCGAGGGGGCAGTCAGCCCCGGATGACAGCTAGGAGGGGGCGCCATCGGGAGAGTTGAAATACCAGTACAAATTTTCAAACCAAATGAAAAATTTTCCAAAGTAAAAAAAAATTTAACCCTCAAGCCGGCACGGCCTTGTTTGTAACACAACTGGGCACGTGGTGTATTTTGTCTACGATGCATTTTTCAAAATATAACTCTGGTGTTCGAATGAATTAATGGTTCAATTTTTTCAAAATGATATTTTATTTCCGTTAACAGTGACTCACAGTCGTAATTCTTTATTAAACATGCATTGGATTCCAATTAAACATAATTAATTCTTATAACAAACATTTTTTATTATCCGTTAAAAAATTACCATTATTAATGGAGGTACTGTCTTCAGAATTACATTTATCACAAAAAACGTCGCTATGATGTTTCTTGTAGGAAAATTGAATATAAGAATCACATTTAATGGTTGTGTCTATATTTTTTCATCTACCGCACAATGCACATTTCCGCAATTATTTCTTGCAGAATCCTGGTGTGTAATTTCTCTTTCAATGCGGTCTCGATATTTTGAAAGGAACAGTTTTGCATCTATCGGCAGAGACTTTATTTAAGCACTTTCACTGAGATGATTTCATTAATGAAAATGATAATTCCTTCAAAGCCCTTCTTCTTGGGTGCCTTGGGTTGTTAGGATTAGAAAAATATAGGACTTGGGCATTTATCCCCGCTAAATTTGTTAGTGTGAAGAAAACTGCCTGTTTTCACCTTCGTAAAATACAAGCTAGAGAACTTCCACTAATAAACTCGATATATTATAAAAACTGCAGCATCTGATTGAAAAAGGAAGATAAACCCATATTAACTTACAAGACCGGGCACGCGGCATATTCAGTATGCCAGGGATGACCACTGCTTCTATCGCTCCGATTTTAAACACTATGAAAGCTCTTGGAATTGTGAAACCATTCTCAATTTGTAGTCAAAATGATACTGAAAGAGTACACAAAGTCTAGTAATTGTCTGACAAAAAGTAGCACTGAAAGAAGAAGTGAGAAATCGGGACAGGTGGAGAGACTTTGTGAAGGGTGAAGAGCGCCGTGAGGAGTGAGTGAATCTAGAACACAGAAGTTTTTAATGTATATATGTGTATGTGTGTATACCTTTCTACCTAAGTACTCCTGAAAAATCACTGGTTGTGTTTGTAATAATATTTATAGGAGCCCTGCAGATAGTGTGTACCCTCTGTTCAGAAGAAAGAGACTTTGGATAATATATATAACACACTAGTAGAAGGTGCTTGCATTCTGCAAGCCAAATTTGAGGTCTGTGGCATATCTAGAAGCACTTTAGGTTTTATATCCTATATCATATATCCTATACCCCCCGTAAGAAGCAGCTATTTATAATAGTTATATTATGATTTTGAAATTTTGCAGAAAACACCCATATGAAGCGAAATCGACCCAGTGGATTCCATCAAAGAAAAATGAACAGGTGGCTCAGGCAATGTCTGGATCAATTTTGAAGTATGTGATGCCTTCAACATCAAGTGCAATAGGAGAAAGTCCTGATGATATTCAGCCTGTTGAATCCGAATGGCAAATACAAGAAGCATCTTCACAAGAGGATTCAAATGAGAGAGAGAGCTAGGATTGGATGATGGCAATTCATCTTGTAGAAGCAGTGAAACTGATAAAGAGGAAGGAGACCCCAGCAGAAGTCCACACCAACAGGAGGAAGACTCTGATGAAGAAGAGGAGACGGATAGATTTTCAATTTATTCTGATGTTGCTGCTTGGCCAATCCCAGTTCCAAATGACTTGAGAGTTGATCTTATTAAGAGGGGAAGTGAGGAAGTGGACCCTTCCAAAATAGGGATGGACCTTTCAGTGCAGTTCAAAGACAAAGAGAGAAATCCAAAGGGAAGAGTCGACAGCTGACCACTGCATGGTTCTATAAAGCTCTGTTTTTGCTGCAGACTGTTTACTCTTGATGACAAAGGAATTGGAACATCCAGCTTTGTCACTGGATTTCAAGCATAATGAAAGCTAAACCCAAAGGTGTCTGACCATGAGGCTTCTGAGCAGCATCTCTCATGCCTGGAGAAATGGAAGACCTTGGGAGCAGGGTTGAAGCTTCAAAAAACCATTGATCAAGCCCATCAAGCAGCAATGGAAGGAGAAATAGAAACGGAGGGATATTTTACATCGCCTCTTGGACGTAACCTTGTTTCTGGCTCACCAGAATCTTCCTTTTCGTGGTCACAAAGAGAACATGTCATCAGCAAACAAAGGAAACTTCATGGAATTGTTAGAGTTGCTGTCAAATTATGATCCAGTTTTGAAAGAACATTTTGTAAGGATTAAGCATTCTATTCCATTTGGGAGGAGAGTGGCTTCGCATTTATCTCCAAAGATTCAGAATGAGTTCATTTTCCTTTTGGAGAATTGCGTCAAAGAGAAAATAGTGGCTGATATCAAGAAAGCAAAGTATTTTGCGATTCTTTTTGACAGCACTCCTGATGTGTCCGACAGTAACCAGATGTGTGAATTGATCAGATACGTCCATATTGTATGTGACAAATTTGAAGTAAAGGAATCGTTCTTGGGTTTCTTCCCTATGGCTGGAAAGACTGCTGCTGAGCTCACAGTGGATATCCTGAAACATCTGGAGAGAGATGGGCTGGACATAAACCTGTGCCATGGTTAAGTATATGACAATGCTGCAACTATGGCTGAGATGCACGGTGTTCACTCAAAGATCAGAGAGATTAATCCCAAGGCTTTGTTTGTGCCTTGTGCAAATCATTCTCTGAACCTTTGCGGAGTGCACTCATTTGGAAGCATTTCTTCATGTGTGACTTTTTTTGGAACCTAGGAGAGAGTCTATTCCTTCTTTTCAGTCTCATCTCATTGATGGGAAATGCTGATGGAGTATGTAGGCATGAAAGTCAAAAGACTTTCCCGGACAAGATGGAGTGCTCATTATAGCTGTGAACCCAGTGAAGTCAAATTTTGAAAAGCTGACCTCAACCCTTGAAGTACTGTGCGATCCCAAAGAAAATGTGGACACAAGAGGATCAGTTCAGATTATGCTGTCTGCTGTATGTGATTTCTCTTTTTTGAGTTATCTTTCTTTTTGGTGTGAAGTCCTGGAGAAATTAATCTCACACAAAAGTATTTGCAAACAGTTGGAATCGGCCTTGAAAAGTGTGTTATGAAGCTCCAAGCTCTAAAACTGTTTCTTGAAGATCAGTACAATGAAATTGTGGAGAGGGCCATTCATTATGCAACTACAAAGTGTAAGGAAATGGACATTTCTATGGAGAGAAGAGGGAGAGTAAAGCTCTGAAAAAGGATGCCAGGAGAGATGACAAAGGATGCTGGTCTCACATTGCCAGAGGAAGTAAAAAGGGCTATGTTTGAATGTCTTGATTGCTTTCATCAAGAATTGGAGATTCATTCTAAGGCAATGGATCAAATTCTGTCAATCTTCGCTGTTATTCAGCCAAATTTTTTGGTTGTTGCAACAGAAGAAGAACTTCGGAAGTATATTCCAAATTTGACTCAGATTTTTGATGAATTCTTTGATGAAGATATCAGTGTGGAAAATGGACAACATCGGAGGCATTTGGAAGCTGTCAAAATCAGCATTGAAGAGGCAAAGAAATGGACAGCATTGCAGTTTCTGGAGTTTATTGTGAAATGGGATTTTTGTGAATCTCTGCCAAGCTTGTCACTGTGTTTGAAATTCTGTTTGACTCTCTGTGTGTCTATTGCTTCATGTTAAAGAAGTTTTTCCTGATTGAAATTGATAAAAAATTTCTTTCGCTTGACCATGAGTCAGGCAAGATTGACAAATCTGGCTTTACTTTCAAATGAACATGAATATGCAAAGGAGATGAATTTGGATGAGGTCATTGATCAATTTGCAGAAATTAAGGCTTGAAAGCAGAGGCTGTGAATCCTCTCTATTTACCTTTTGAAGAATAGGCTGAGCATTGAGACAGGATTTCCTGTGTTTTTGTATAAAATAAAATGCAGTATTACCTGTTCACTGAAGTTTTAATGTCCTGTATTTGTCATATTTTCAATTTACTTATGACAGTAATGTACTGTTTAAAAATCTACTTGCAAACATAATATATTTTTGTGTGTTTAAATTTTAAAATTATTTATGTGTGGGGGGGGGGGGGATGCCAAAGGAAGAATCCTTTTTAGGTTCCTCTTGAAGACAAATATTTTCTTTTCATTTTTAATACATGGTGGTAGGTTGTTAATCAGCTTGCAACCCATATAAATAGGTCCATTACTATATAATTTTAAAATTGTGACCCATTACATTGCAATCAAGTTTTCTTCTCGTATTATAATTGTGGACATCATTATTACACTTTATTTCTATTGCTTTCATATTTTCATTAATATACAAGATAGAATAATAAATGTAGATACAAGGGAAGAGGAAGTATTTTCATTTTCTTAAATAAACCTCGGCAACTGACTGCCCATTTTTGCAGTTTAAAGAGGCGCAGTGCATGGATACTCAGTCATATTGAGGTCTTCAGAATTTTCAATTTTGTCAGAGTTGTCATCAACAAATTCTTCATTTGGATATCACTACTATAACCAGTTCTGCTGTTATTTTTCAAATATTTCATCAATGATCCTTGAAACTTTTGTTGTGATTCTTTCAAAATAGCATGTTTTTTATTTTTAATAGCTCCTGATTTAAACTTCTACCTTAATTACGATCTCTGCTTGTCATTTTAAATATAACAATTCAGTGATAATAATTATTTTTATATTAATATTGCTGAACTATATAAACTCAGTTTAGAATGATGGTGATGACTATGAGATAACACGAACAAAATCAAATGACGTGCAACGAAGACACCCTTTAGCCATGGGCACTTCAGGGAAGCTGTGATCCAACTAATATACACATTGAGAACTTGCAAAGTACAGCTGATCAGGTCCTCGAAAACCCTGTTCTCTTATACATTGGTTGAAGTAAAAATTTAAGGATATATGATCAGTTCTTTGTGTTGGGACTTTTCCTACTCAATGTAACCATTTCTTTCCCAATCTCACATTAATTGCCTTTGTAAAAACTAAGAAATAATTATTTTTTTATTGTACCCTTCAGTTGAGACTGGCCTTTGGTCGTTATCATATACAGAGCCTAACTCAGGGAGGGGGGGGGGGGAGGGACAGCTGGGCCATTTGGCCTGGGTCTCAAAGCCAAAGGGGGCCTCATATTTTAATGTGAGAAAAATATATATGATTAGATAAAATACATATTTTAAATAATTGTAATTTTTATTTAAAAAATTAAGAAATTGAAAATTTCTAAATTTTATTTTAATGTAATATCAGACTGGATAATTGATGTATGCCTTCGAATTACCTCCCTGAGTGTCTGACTACTTAGAGGATAAATGGTTTATTGTGAAAAAATCTGTTTAACCCCTTACCTGTTTCAATTCTATGTACTTTCCCTCCACTCCCTGCTGCAATTGTGTACACTTCACTGAACTTTTTGTTCACATAGTCAAATACTTGTTGTATTTTTAACAGTTTTTGTTTAGATTTGGAGGTACATTTGAGTTATCCAAAAAATGCAAAAATTTCAACAATAAAACTAACCTATTATATGGCATAATTCTACGGAATGCAGATGTTTCAAATAAAGACTTTTTTGTATAGTAAGAGCTAATTTCAGGTTTCCAGATGATACCCATCATCAGAAAGACAACAATCAAATTTCTAATTTCTTGTGATGAAGTGTCTTTCCATTTATGTAGCCTAGAAAATTTCAACAAAATTTTGTCGGCAAGTTGCTGTGCAGCATACCTATTTGTTTCAATTACAATCATTTCTATAAGTTTGTCATCAAAAACTAACTTGAACAATTCAAGAGAATCATCCACATCCTTCACCTGTACATTTATTCCAGGTATTCTGGAAAACCCACATTTAGCTATTGGCCAAATTATACTGTCTTTCCACTTCTAGTTCCTCACACTGGTAATTCTGCTTGTCACTTGGATGCTGGACCTTTTCACTACTGATGTCTCTTTCAGAAAATTCTGTATCACTTACTGAACTATCACTATCAGAATCAATTTTGGTACCCTCTTCATCACTCTTGTCAGTTTCCTCACCTAATAACATAAGTATTAAATCCATGCACAGTTTACGTTTACTGGGGGCTGCCATGCTCCCTTCACTACTTGCAAAAATGTAAATATGTTCTTTTGTAAAATTAGGCTCATTACATCAAAAAAGTCTATAAAGTGTCAATTAGTGCTGAAAGAGGACACCACTGTACAGGCAATGACTGCAGAACTCGAAAACTGCATACACAGGAACAAATGGAGGTTTACTACAAGGAAAATGTCTTTCACCTTATCATTGACACAATCACTTTGGTCATAGAATGGCGATTTGAGACCATTCAGCAACTGTGCAACCTGTTTGACTTTCTCTGGAACTTTTTAGACATGGAAGATGAAGACTTGAGCAAAGCTGCTCTCAATCTGCGGAGAAAATGTCAAGGAATTTTCAACAGACATCAGTGATGAAATCTTTTTTTCGAAGCAGATCTACTTGACCAACTTAAAGTCCAAGTGCAATCCAACAGAGCTGCTCAATGAAATTGTCTTCCTGAACTTTACTGGACTGTTCCCTAATGTTGTGATTGCATTGAGGATTTTCATCACAATTCCAATCTCTGTTGCCGAGGTTGAATGCTCATTTAGCCTGTTGAAACAAATCAAAAACTATCAAAGGCCTACAATGGGTCAAAGTCGACTCATTGGACTTGCTATGCTAAATATCAACTGTGATCTTCCAAGAAAACTTGACTTTACAAGCATTATTGATGCATTTTCAAATGCAAAAACAATAAGAGCTTTGGCTAAACAAAAATAATCCTAATAAGATTCTGGTGTGCAGTAATTCTCTTCAAGAGTTTTCTATAAACAAAGTGGTGTTCCATATATTGCATCATTTTCTATTTTTGTAGATGATGGTGAAACAAATGTGATTTCATGGTTAGGTCAACAACAAAGTACGAGGGTGAATCAAAAAGTTCCCGGAAAGTTTCAGTAACAATGTTCCTGCATTCCAAATAATAACCAAGCATTATTGCCTAAAACTATCATTATCTTAGCCATAACAATTCAATATTTCGTAACAATTAATTCATTTGTTATAATATAAAAGCAGTTTTTCTAACCCATTAATTCATGAGTATGCATAACTTAAAGTTTGAACTTCAAGTAAATATCAATTTTTTGACAAAACTTGGCTGGAAATCGAATTCCATTATTCAGACTTTGCAGAAAATTTACGGGGATAATGCACTTAAGAAAACTGCAGTTTATGAATGGATTAAACGGTTTAAGCTTGGACAAGAAGACGTTAAAGATGACTAACGAAGTGGAAGACCATCAAAGTCAATCAACGAAGAAACCGTGGTCGCCGTCCAATCGATTGTGGAATAAGATAGACGAGTTTCAGTGCAAATGATAGCCAAACGTTTGGACATCTCATATGGCTCAGCTCAATCAATCCTCAAAGATAGTTTAGGATTAAGCAAGCTTTCTGCTAGATGGGTACCGAAAGCGTTTCACCCTGAACACAGACTCAGAGAGCTGACCATGCAGTTGAGTTCCTCAACCGATTTGATGCAGACCCAGAAGATTTCTTTCACCGAATAGTGACTGGTGATGAAACATGGATCTACCAGTACGATCCGGAAAGCAAAATTCTATCTAAACAATGGTTACCAAGGGGGTCAAGTGGACCAATAAAGTTCAAAACTGAACAATCAATCAAGAAGGTTATGGCAATTGTTTATTGGAATAGTGAAGGCGTAATCATGGTCGATTTTCTTGAGGGGCAATGGACAGTAACAGGAGGTTATTACAAACAAGTTTTAAAAAAACTGAATGCTGCGCTTATAAAAAAACCTAGGAAACTGCATCGGCGAATTCTGCTCCACCATGACAATGCTCCAGCACATTCATCTACGGTATCAAGAGCTGTGCTTTGAGAATTGCGCTGGGAAACGTTGTCTCACCCACCCTACAGTCCAGACTTGGCTCCTTCGGACTTTTTTCTGTTTCCCAAATGAAAGGAGCACATCAAGGGAGTTCGCTGGGAATCGATATCTGAGGCCAAAGAAGCAGTTTTGAACGGGTTTCATTCAAACGATCAAAATTTCTACAGAAATGAGTTAGAATGATGACGACATCGAATAGAAAAGTGTTTAGAGTTAAATGGTGAATATGTTGAAAAATAACTCCAAAATAAATGGTTCTTTTTTAGTTTCTTTTGTTTTTATATGATAATTCCGGGAACTTTTTGATTCACCCTCGTATAACTTAAATAGAGTCACTAAATCCGTTGAAATTCAATGGGCACCTACACTATTAATAATTACAATGTTCATAGGTCCTTCGATCAACTACATTAATATTAGACACATCAATAATACAATCCAGTATTATTGTGAATGAATCTGATTAAATTTAAGCCAATAGATTGATATGTTCATAATCACAGATGTAACAGTATTAAATCAAATGAATAGTATACATTTATGCATGGACATAGCATATTTTTAACACTTGCTATTTTTGATAGCTGTAGGAGACGACATAAGGAGAACATATATAAAGTTATCCAAAAACATTAGTCTAAAAGTTACTCGTACATAAACACATACCTTACTACATAGAATACAGTAGCATTATTGAATATTGTTAAAAAGCTCGTTGTAATGAAAATCAATTGATATTTTTGTTATAAGGCAGCATATTGTGCAACAGGTTGACAATAATAATGTATTATTGGTACATAGATCAATCACATATTTATCTGGCCAAGGCGTGACATCAGCAAACTTAAAAGACAGAAGTCATTTAAGTATTCATTTATAGAGTAAAAGAGTTTCATGTGGAGGTACTGTTTCAGCATGGTTTTCGATATTTTATTATTTTGAATACTTTTATGAGCTGGGAAGTCTATTATAGAGACATAGATCCATTGTCCTATATTCAATCAACAACAAGAGGAAAGAAACATGCTTCATGTGTGCATGCATGCAAGGCGGAGGCACCCAATACGAATTATCTAATCACATCACTTTTATTTATTATTGCAATTGTAAAGGACAAACATTGAATAATGATGTTGAATCAGAGTGAATGGAAGCTCTGAATTTGACATAACGGTTTTTCTATTAGAAAATTTTATTATCATCCTACAACTTTTAGAAAGGGATTTAGTTCAAAAAGTTTTGAGCAAAATGCACTGCCTTGAAACAATAAAAAATTATTTAAAAAACAAGAATAATTGCCTGTTAAATATGACAGGTATGCGTGGATTAAATGTTAAATTTAAGGCACTTCCCATTCTTCCACCTTTTCTCTCTTCTTCTCTCCCAAATCTCCTCCCTCCCTCTGGAAAAATTTACTTCCTAGTATTATCATGAAAAAAAGAACTTAGCTACTTCCACAAATTTAATTTTAAACAACTAACTAAGATGATAGCATCATCAGGTGATAAAATATAAAAATCGTTCCATATATATAGGGTAAAATAAGGGGGGGGGGGAGAGGGAGACAGGAGGGGTTACAACGATAACGAATGGAAGGTAATTGAATAAATGGTTAGGAAAAGGAAGGGGGTTGGAAAAGAAGGCGAAAGCAACATAGTAGCAAAATGTTACAAAAACTTGGTAAAAGGGCCAAAGACAACAATGTTGATCCAAAGTATTTACAAAATATTCGGTAAGCCATATAGAGGAGAATGATTGTGGCAAAGGTATTCATTTAAGAGAAGCGAGTCTTAACAGATAATTATCTCTAGCGAACAGCTTTTTGCATACAAAAATTAAAATAATCATGCAGGAAAGTTCAAAGTGAATGAGGATATTCTTGACACATTTTCATGAAAACTGCTATCCCTTCAATAGAAATGTATTAGGCAAGGAATTTTCATTTTAGCTACTTCTACAAATTTTATTTGATAACTTCTTGATATGACAAATATTTTATGATAGGTATATAACGGAAAGCTTTTCTTGTCCCCAGTAAAATGATACTCAAGTTATGTGAACCATTTGTCATTTCCTTATTGCCTTTGCCCAGAAGACCTTAGCACCGAATTTCATGAACATCTGCTCAATAGTTTTGGCGATGAAATATGGGGTCGGATACAGAAATGTAACCTGTGAAGAAAATATTTTTAGTACAATGTAAAAAATTCTCAGATGGATGTTGGATGGAAAAGGCAAGTTTTATATCACACCAGGATTTTTAAATGAAAAACAATTTTTAGTCCAATGGCTTTATTATTTTTATCAGTTCATAATAAAGAATACATAAAAAGTTACCAGTTGACAAAATAGACATTATTATGACATAAAAGGCAGTGCCATGCCATTGTGCAAATGCCTTTTTCAATAAAAATTATATTTTAAATTTATATTACAATAAACCTATATGTCAGCTACATATATTTGCTAAAGCTTGTGGCAATTCCAAGAAGGGGAAGAAAATACTCCATTCTTTGTATCCAATATAAAGTCCCTTGTGGTAGTGGTCTGTAAAAGGCCAGAATCCTCTTGGTGCTTAAGAAGTTTCTGGATCCACCCCTAGTTACAACTGGCATTAAAAACTACAGGAAATACTCTTAAGGCTCTTCAAACTCTGATCTAATTCAGTCAAATTCTTGTTAATATAATCTTAAATTATTTTTTATTGAACAAAGTTTGAATGGTAAAGCAGCCAGTAACAACAAAGTATAAAAATAAAATTTCAAGGAAAATTGAGTGTAACAATTATAAATAATGTACATAAAAAGTGAAAAATACTAAGGGTTGAACAACACAACAAAAACTATATTCACCAATTTTTGACATATCTACAGACATGATGGAGATATTTTCAATGACTAAGAACTACACACTTGTTATTAATACAAAAGTGGTGATATATGGTATAAATGAAGTCATTAGGAAAGGAAGAGTAATACCGTTGAAGGAAGGAAATTTAATTGAGTGGATAAATAAAACATTTGTCACAGAGTTCCAAGTAGGAATAAATTGAACATGAGACAAAATGAATTAAAACTTATTTTTCCCTGCAAAATATTGACCAGCTATTGAAATTGGAACAATGATGCTCATCCAAAAGTGCCCATTTATAATAAGAGATAAAATTATTCACATTGTCACATAATAGCATGTTATCTTTAACCCTTCAAATAAAAACAAAATATTTCATTGAATTTACCTCAACGGACACATATGACATTTCAAACAATATAAAGCATTTTATTTCAGTATTTGGCTTGGTTATAACAAAAGCATTTCTCGACATTCAAAAAGCTAAGAAACACCTATCACACTCACAAAAACATCTTTCTCAGGTACAATATAAATCTGTAGCATTCAAAACCACAATTTCATTCCCATAAGCACCATATTGACCATGCTGAAAATCACAATCATTTCATCACATTTTACTACTGGAAAGGTTACTAAATATTATAGAAACAAATTCAAAGGTCCATTTGCTTAGCCATTTTGTCAGCAATTATTTTTGCAATTGAAAGGGAAGACGTAGCCCCTGGTGATGGTGCATTTCGGCAGTGAAGAACCCTCTTAGCCAGAAGACCTCTTCTAGCAGAATCAAACACAAAGTCATCGACAAGGCTGCCATCAGAAGCCACAGCCTGTGCCCGCACACCAGTAGGTCCCCTGTTGCAAAGATCAATCCACTTTTTAATCAAATAGCTCTGCATTAGCTTCCTTAAGCTTTAAAATTAATGTTTTAATTCTTTCACTGGATATGAGAAATGGAATGACCAGTGTAATTAAACTGTACCGACCAGTGGCGGCTCGTGTATAGGCACTGCGGAACTGCAGCACCCCCTATTTCCACTTGATATTATCGATAACATTTAATATAATGAGTCCTTTTTTCTTTAATTCTTTCTTTATTTTTGTAGTACAATATGTATATATTCCTTAAGCTTAATGTCAGTACTTCAGTAGCCATCCCCCAGTTTATGAAAAAGATACAAAAATCTTTGTATGGAACTGTGCGCTTCACAGTGCCAGCGACGTGGTGTTTGACTGTTGTGCGCACGCGCACATAGGAGGGGGGGGTGGGGAGGAAGGCGGGACTGCCAGGTAGAGAGAGCACTGTTGCTCTCGCAGTGCCGGCTCTGGCGTGATGGTGGAAGGAAGTTTTTTTTTACTCAGCGTGTGTTGTGCTTAAAAACCGTGTACCATATTCTTGAATGTGATAAAGTGTAGAAGAGTGTAGAATTAGATTATTATTCTGCTTCCAGTTATTCTATTTGATTCATTTTTTTTCGGTTCTTTTATGGATTTCATTTTTAAATGAATAGATCAAGCTTGAACTGTAACAATTTAAGTTAAAGTAAGTAAAAAATGTTTGGTTTTTTTTGTTAAGATTTTATCAAGTTCCTGAATAAATTTTCTTTTTATACATGTTTTTTTCCTTTTACACAATTTTAAAACAAAGGCTAAAAATTTTCTGGAGCAGCACCCCCACTAATTTTAGCTACGAGCCGCCACTGGTACCGACCGATGTCTTTAGGGTTAGAATAAAGGTTCTACTTTTATAGGAATGACAAATTGTAAAGGTGAGTTTACTGTGGGAATTAAGAGATAACCTGAGATAATCTAGAATATAAATATCCATCATACTGGGGATGGCATATATTTCTATAACCAGTTGGATAACAGATTATAAAAAATAGACTAAAACTTGCCTTTTTATATCCTGCACAGTAATGTGGGGTATATATTTCCTCAGCTCCTTAAGTTGTAGGCTAATAAAAGCTGACCTGACCATCTCTTTTGCTCCAAAAGAGGCATATTTCAGGGCTAATTTCTGAAACCCAGGATACTTTAATGCATCGAATAAGTCAGAGAAGTCAATGTCACTCCACCTATAAAAAGATAAAACATCCATATAGAAAGGATAAAATTTCAATAAGCTATAAAACATTTTATGAAAGATGTGCCATTTTCCAAACATTCAGATAAGCATGAAATCTTAAAAGATGGTCACACAGGTTAACTTGGTCATTCCATTACATACATTTTTGTTAAAATATTAAATCCATAAAACTTTTCAAAAACCATTGTTTACTAAATAGTTGAATAATGTAACTTAAACGATATAATTTTCAAAAGATTGGCGTTTATTACGATACATGAATTTCTACAATAAAATTAGCTATAATTTGCAGGAAACCAATTTGCCATTTGGTTACTATAGCAATAGTTCTTTCGCATACAAAATTCTAAGCTGACCTGTAACCTTCTCTCTTAAAAGCAAGGATTGCATTTGGACCTAGCCATACACTTCCATCCATCCTTGGAGTGAAATGAACTCCTAAAAATGGGAATCTCGGGTCCGGAACCTGTCATAATTAGTCAAATATTTTTAGTTGAACCAAATTTTGTTGAAGAGATTTGCCTAAAACTTAAAAGTTTCCTTACAGGATATATGTTTCCTTTCACAAGATGGCACTTTTCTGGATTTAGAAGTAGATATTCACCTCGAAATGGAATTATTCTTGGATCTTTGTTGCAACCACTCTTCTCTGCTAGACGATCAGAGTGAAGACCTCCACAAGTAAGAACAAATTTTCCTCTTACAAACTGTCGATTTAAACAATGAAATATTAACATAAACTTAAAAACGTTTAAGTGAAAATGATAATTTTAAGAGACATACCTTATCATTTTTTCCAATTACACAAATAGGGTACTCATTTCCTTTTGAATTTGAGTTCTCAAGTTCCTCTCGGAAATCCACTGCCAGGAAATCGTTATAAATGGTGCCACCTCTTTCTTTGAAATCTTTGCCGTAATATTGGGTGACTAAGCCCCAGTCCACTATGCCAGTGTGAGGGGACCATAGTGCTTTCATACCCTGCAAATAAGAACACAACATTACGAGGTTGCATGTAAAACAATTATACCGACTACGCGATAAGTAATTCTTACCTCACAATATGGCTCATATTTTTTTATTTCCTTTCCATCTATAAGCTTTATGTCTGGGCAGTTATTTTTCTGAGCACGTTCATAAAGATCCATCAATCGGTCAACTTCGATTCTGTCAGTGGCAACGATAAGTTTCCCACATTTTTTGTATGGAATGTTCTTTTCATCAAAATATTCATAAGCTAGTTTCATACCTTCGACGCATAGGCGTGCTTTGAGGGTTCCTGGTTTGTAATATATTCCTGCATGGAGAACCCCACTATTGTGTCCACTTTGATGCTCTCCTGGTCATAAAATGAAATTCATAAATTAACTGAATATACTAGTGATAACAAAATTACGGAATGAATCTACTATTTAACAAACATTACCTAAGGTTTTTTCTTTTTCCAATACTGCACATTTAAACTTGGGATATCGCAACTGAAGTTCTCTTGCAGTGGCCATACCAACGATACCCCCACCAACAACGACAATATCGTAGTTTTTCCCATTTTCTTTTCTTTATATGAAAAAGGAAATAACTTTTGGAATTTAAATCATGTTTTAGAATTTGGCATTACGTAATGGTCAAGGGACTTTAGTGAACATCAAAATTTAAAGGACAGTTAAAACATCTGTACTTACGCGGAACTTAAATATCTCACCAATTTCGATTTAGAGCCTGCCACACAAATTGAAGCACAATTCAGTCGGCCATAAACTCCAAAAGAGGAGACAAAAACACGGGCATTAACACCCACAGAGGCCATTGGTACGACAGCCAAAATCTTCGTCCTGGTTATTACACAACACAAAAATTACAGATGTGCTATTTGAGTAGAGCTTATGTTTAGTCATTTATTTATGAATTTTATTTAATCTTTAAATTTATAAAATATACTTTAATCGATTAAAAATACTTATTTATCTCAGCCGAGGTGAGATCTATATCATCAAAACGATTCAAGTTTCGTAGAATTAACTATACGAAAGCATTTTTTATTCGATTAAACCATAAGTACGACCAATTAAATCATTTATAAATATATACTAACGGAAACACTAAAAGTAAACAACGCCAACTTAGAATTTTGGCATAGGCTCGCATAAAAATAACAGATGCGAAACAAAACAAGCCACGTTTTGTAAAGCGTAGAATATAAGAGAGAGAAAACGGGAATGGAGGTTTTATTTAGAATAATTTTAAGGACACGTACTAGATGTGAAACTTTCATCAATTTTTGTTTCAGTAACATAATTGCTAGTAAGTGAAATTTTGCCGTAAGCCGTAGCTAAAGAGCGAGTTTCAGCGACTTTGATTCTGAGCGCCAGCGGCCGAAAGATTTTCAACGGCAGTGAACTCGTAAGAGTGAGAGACGATGGAGGAAGAATTGCGGTGCCCTGCGTGTAAGCAATTTTATAATAATCCAGTGTTATTACCATGTTATCACGCTTTGTGTCTGAATTGTGCGGTGCAACTGCAGCAGCCAGCCTCGACACAGCCACCACCCCCCACCTCCGCCCCCTCCTCCGCCTCCGACACCCGCCGCGCCTTCCACCTCGTCCTGCTCGTCTTCAGAAGCAGCGGCAGGGGACTCGCTAGGCGAGGCCTCCGCGGACTTCCCAGACGTCGACAAATTGTCAATCCTTTCCGAGACCGATTCCGGCGTCGTATGCAATAGCAGACCCAACAGCTATGTGGGAACGCCGAACATGCAGGGCCTTTTGGCCTTTCCTCCGCCGTTGCTTCAGCCCGGAGGAGGGGTCGTCCTTTCCCTGGCCTGTCCCGCCTGCTTGAAGGTGGTTTATTTCGACGAAGGGGGAGCCAGATCCAACCTCCCCAAGTATCGCGCGATGCAGGTCATCGTCGAAAAATACGGCGAGGGAAGAAGGTTACCGCCTCGCTGTCAGCTCTGCGAGGGCGACGCTCCTCCTCGGCCGGCCGTCGTGTTGTGCGAGCAGTGCGAGGTATTCTATTGCGAGGCCTGCCGGGAGAGGTGGCATCCGGCCAGAGGGCCACTGGCCCAGCACGCGCTCGTCGATCCGCGGCAGGGTCAGACGGGCATCCGGGGCAAATCGCGGAACGGCGGGGGTAACGCCGGGGGGAGCCCTTCTTCGGCTGGAGGAGGCGCGGTGGCCGCCGGGTCGAGCGGGTGTGGCGCGGCGGCGGCGGCTGCCGCATCAAAGGAGCCGCGATGCTCCGAGCACGCGGAGGAGCCGCTGTCCCTATACTGCATGGTGTGCAAGACGGCCGTTTGTCCTCTCTGCCAGCACGAAAGCCGTCACACGAGTCACGATGTCCAGGCCATCAACGCCATGTGCAAGGCTCAGAAGGTAGGAAAGGCCGTCGACGCTCTGAATTCCGGACCGTCCGCTTGCGCTAAAAGCAATAGGTTGAATTTTGAGGCAGAAGGGAGTGGCCAGAGGGTTACCTTCGATTGCATTTCATATGCGGTCACATTTCGGCAGTCTTGACTCGTGCCCGCGTTAATTGAACCGCCATTAGCACCTGCCTTTTTCCTACCAATTAAATACAAAAATTGCAATTAAATGTTTTTCGTACATTTTCCTCAAAGTGCGTTAATGTATAACATTTTTTAAATATAGGACGTTGGAGAAATATTTCTTGTTTTTTCGATGTAGCGCCTATTGCATCGTAAAGAGCATTTTATAGATAATTAATCTTCCGATCGACCTTTATGAATTCATATCTGCGTATAAAAGGAACAGAAAATTTACAATAATGATTTTGGATTTCACGAACGAATACTTAAGTTGCGACATACATTCTGTTTTGTTGACGTCGATAAAAAAGGAACAGGCTGAACGAAGGAGGGGGTTCTAATTTTGGTATTAAAAAAATAATTGCCTCGGTCATGATTTCGTTTCGTTTGGATAAGAAGGATCGTTAATGCTTCCCTTTGCGTTCCTCTTCCTTCCAATCGAATGAATTCAACCGAGAATCTGCTTCTTTTCTTTATCATCCGAATTCTAACTCATTTCGTTCATGCGTTTATCGTCACTCCAACATATTTGCATTTGCTCGGTGGAATGAGCAGAAGTCAGTTGCAGTCGTCGCTACACGGTTGCGTCCTCGGCGAATGCCGCTCGAAAGCGCCTTCGATCGGCGTCGAAACCGAAAAGCGCGGCAGCGGTTTATCGCGCGTGGGGTCGTCACCGGGCCTCTTGCGGTGCAGACGTTCCGTCTCGTTGGTGATGCGTCGCCCGAGGCGATTGCGGCGATCCGCTCCCGAGGAACCAGAGTCGCAGCTCCCACTTAGCGGGCCGTGGCCCTCTTACCTGTTCCGCCCCCTCCCTCCCATCCTCCTCACCCTGTTCTTCCCAAGGTGGGCGGGGGAAAGACTTTTATTTATCTGTTTCGTGTGGAATCGCTATCTTTCGGTTCCTTGCGTGGGTCCCGCGAATCTCCCGTTCTCCTCGTTTGAGTTTGTTTTGGACTTTTAATCCTTTAGCGGTGAAATATTGGTCTGAAAAGGATTTAAATATATAGACGTGATTATGGAAAGAGACGCTCATAAAGTATTCAAACAGTTTCTTTGGCGATTTCGTGGCATTCCTATGCCGATGTTGCTTCTGCTAACATTTCCATGCACGAAAATTCCATCGCCTGTTTCGAATTTGTTTCTGTCACTTAAGTGTTCGTTTTTATTGCTTCGC
This sequence comes from Tanypteryx hageni, assembly GCA_028673005.1. NCBI lineage: Eukaryota > Metazoa > Arthropoda > Insecta > Odonata > Petaluridae > Tanypteryx > Tanypteryx hageni. The sequence continues at coordinate 12,985,760 of CM054112.1, forward strand.
AATATTCGAATGTCTAACTAAGCCTCGTCTATGTCTTTTGTTTTATTTCAACTCTAAAACTGTCTGTTATTTAGTTAAAAATAGATCTTTTAATCTCTCATGGATCTAATAGTTTTTCTTGCCATTAGTAATATTTTAAACTTTAGGCCTTTTGGCAGCATTCAAATTTAATTTTGTTGAGCTGTAGTTTAATTTCATCAAAATGTACTGATTACAAATGTATATTTTTTATCAAGAAACTTTATTATTCCTGTATAATGCTTACGTAGACGTTTGTCTTGGAATCATAGCGCCTTCGTCAATTGGGTCTCACAATCAGACTGTAGATTAGCTTTTCTTTAAATTAATTCTAGTAACGCCGACATTTTAGTTGCACAATTTAACAATGAATTCTATGTCAATAGAAACCCGTCTTTTATTTTTTTCATCTTAGCTCAAGGCTTGGATGTGTTTCGTTAGAGAGCTCAGTGATCGTCGAATAAGAATTACTAGTTGAAAATTCTATTCACAGGATGTGTAATGTTTTGGAAACATTTACTAAACAATCCATTGAAATTCAGCAGTCATTTCTTGGAAGTAACGCCAAATTATTTCCTTCGAGTTTAACGCCCAATCAAATGTTTTCTTCTTTTTTTTACAAATTTAGAGGTCCCATTCAGACCGCTATTATGTAGCTACATCGATCGGGGCGGGTCACTACAAACCCTCCCCCCCCCCTCCTGCCACCTTCCGCTCGAGGAGCCTCATCTCACTCTCGCCCTCCATATTCCCTCAACCCCTCCCCCACCCCCGCGACCGCGTAACAATCTTGGAGGGAGAATAATTCTTTCAAATTCCAAAGTGAAAGTCGTTAAAAAAAGATGAGTTTCATCGTCCTTTCAAGTCATCTGTCGCTTCGTACCCTCCCCCACCCCTCTCTGTCTCTCTTTATCTCTCTCGCTCACTCTCACTCCCCTCGTTCCCTTTAATTTACAATCGCCTCGCAGGAATCGTATTCCTGTCGCTTCCCCAACCTTCTTGTTTCTCCCCTCCTGCTTCTTCCTCCCCCTCCTGCTTCTTCCTCCCCCTCCTGCTTCTCCCTCCCCCCTTCTGCTTCTCCCTCCCCCTTCTACTTCTCCCTCCCCCTTCTGCTTCTCCCTCCCCCTTCTGCTTCTCCCCTCCCCCTCCTGCTTTTCCCTCGCTCACGTGACAAACCTCCAGGGATGCGTTCGTCTTTTTCGAAACCATTCAAAACGAAACTTATTCTCTTTCCCTCTATGAATGGAAGGGTTGCATTTTGAGGGTAGACGGGGCCGAAGGAGATGTCATTCGTGTATCTTTCGGTGGGAAATTGGCGTCGTGAGGCTATTGTGTATGATTCGTTTTCCGAAGTTCGGCCATTTTCTGCGCATCGGGATGACATTTTGATATAAAAATATTTTTTTCACAGCTTCCGCGCTTCAGGAAGTATAAGATCTTCTAGCAGAGGGGTGAGCAAACATTTTACGTGGCAGGCCGGATTAACAGTTAATGGATCACTCGATGGAAATGCCACATCGGGAGTTACTTGAGATAATGCGAAGGATCCTATTAGTGAAAATCGATAATTAATAATATTTTAGCCTCGTAACATCACTGGAAAAGGTTTACCAACAAATGTGAAACGATCTGCATTGCATGCCATGGTTCGCTTTCATAATTGCATCGCGGGCCGCATAAAATGCTCTCGTTGGCCTGACGTGGCCCGCTGGTCGTAGTCTGCCCACCCCAGTTCTAGGATCATTAGGTGACAGACATCCTCAGCTTGAGATTGGAAACTTCACAAAGAAAAGCGCAGTTGACGTTCGGATAGTCACCAATGTCACCATACTTCATTTGCAATTTGTATGTTGTTTAAAATTATTAAAATTCCTCTTGATATAGATTCAGTTTGAAGTATAACACAAACTCTGATGCTTGATTTTAAATAGTAATGGTAAACCGACTTTTTAATGTTTGAAGCGAAAACGAACCGGTACAATTGCGAGGAGAAAATTAAATTAAGCCTTCGCTCCCATAGTGGATGAGCGCGAACAACCGAAATTTCTTGATATCTGGTGTGTGAGAGAAAAAGCCGCCGGCGGAAGAAAAGGATTGTACGATTTCGAATAATTGTTACCCGACACTCCTCGAACTAACCCACGCGGCGGACGAGGGGAAAGAAGCGTGTGCAAAAAGTGGTCTAGAGAGATTGTGAGGTGGAGGGTGGGTCTGTCGGCAAGGGTTGCTGGGGGTCGTTGGGTTAGCTAGGATTCGGAAGGGTAGAGGGGGTGACGATGAGAGGGGTTGCAGCGAGGGGGGTGGGAATTCTCATCCTCCGGGAACGCAATGGTAGGAATGCCAAAGAGGGTTGCGCACGCATATAAACACGCGCACGTGAGGAATGGCGATTTAGGGAGTCCATTTTTATATGAGGACTATAATTTTACGCGCGGCTGGAGAAATTGCCAGTATATCTCCCACGACCCCACCTTCCGCTTCGCCCCTCCCCTATATTGCCCGTGTTGTTTTTCCTGATATCCAATGCTCTTCCGTCCTCCCTTTTGCTACCTCTCCCTCTCTTCCTACCTCTCCCTCTCTTCCTACCTCTCCCTCTCTTCCTACCTCTCCCTCTCTTCCTACCTCTCCCTCTCTTCCTACCTCTCCCTCTCTTCCTACCTCTCCCTCTCTTCCTACCTCTCTCCCTCACTGTCCATTTCTCTCCCTCGCTCTCTTCCTCCCTCCCACTTCCTCCCCCTCCCTCCCTCCCACTTCCTCCCCCTCCCTCCCTCCCACTTCCTCCCCCCCACTTCCTCTCCCCTCCCCCCTTCCCCTTCCTCCCTCCCCCCCCTTCCCCTTCCTCCCTCCCCCGTCCCCTTCCCCGTCCCCCCTTCCCCGTCCCCCTTCCCCACCCCCCCTTCCCCCGCCCCCCTTCCCCGTCCCCCTTCCCCGTCCCCCTTCCCCGTCCCCTTTCCCCCGCCCCCCTTCCCCGCCCCCCTTCCCCGCCCCCCTTCCCCGTCCCCCCCTACCCGTGCCCCCTCCCCCGCCCCTTCTTCCGCCTCCTTCCTCCATACTCCCTCTCCCTTCCCCCCTCCCCCTTCCTTCCTACCTCTTACTTCCTACCTCTTCTGACCTTTTGCACTTCTTCTCCATCGTTTAGTTCGGGTGACAGCTCCAGTGGTTTTGCCGCCTTGAGGGTCGCTCGCTTCGGACTAAAGTTATAGACTATAGTTATAGGTATGTTTGGGTCGAGATAGGGTCTTCTTTTCGCGTTAAACTGCGGAAGTTTTGAATTTTCATTAAGATTATTTCTTAATGTTTAGATTTTTCGGCAGGATATGCACTGAAGCACTCTTGTTGTCGGGCAGACGAGCGTCCGATAAGGAGAGAATTACGCCTGCCTCGCACTCTTTTAAGTTTGAAAGCAATTTTTTGCGTACTATACGCTTAAACACTTGATAGTATCCGTTTTTATTAATATGGTTATTATTCTGACCTAAACATGGAGTGTGAGGTAATATCGATTCTTTTCTGGGTTTTTGATTTTACGGGTCAGTAATTTTCATACGAAATATCTTTCTACTGAACAGAAATGTGGTTTCCTATTATGCGCCTTTTTCGAATTGTGCTCTGCCTGTGTCAGAGGAACTTTGACCCTTTACATGTGACTATACTGTAATTAAAAGAGTAGTTTATGGGAAAATTTCTTCTCTTCGTTTGATGTTTTGTGAGTTTTTCTCTGTGCGTTCCGTATTCGGTCTAAGATTTAAGTTATAGTTTTAGGGCCTGGTATTTGTCTTGCTTTAAGTCATTACTAAAACTACGAGTACAGAGATTTTGTACTAATGGCCAACGAAGAGGTTGAATTTAGTGATTATTTATGTTGGTCAAGCTATTATTTCTTGTGCGTGTACATATGAGATAAAACATTTTGTGGAAGGTGTACAGGCATTTGAATCGGGATTAAATGCGTTTATTTATATGATTTATTTTACTATGAATTCGTGCTGGTTTCTAATTCGAAATTATCGAAGGCATTTTCGCTGTAATTTGAGAGTTATTTTTATATTTTCCATTCGTATTTTTATGGCTGTCACTCCCACTTTATCCCGTGCTACACATCAACTATATACGATATATTAGAGAACTGCACGGGTATGATATTTTTCCACCCGTACTCGCAGACTATTAACCGTACCCGCAGACTATTAACCATAACCGACCCGTACTCGCAGGCTATTAAGGCATACCCGACCCGTACCCGCAGGCAATTAACCCGCACCCACACAGAAGGTCTACTTGACCGACCCGACCCATATTTTTTAACTGTCCGGTCCAACTCGAGACAAATCCGTAGCAAGATATCGTGAAAAAATAAAAATATTATTTCTGAGTCACAGTCAATTATTTTGTATAAATTCAAATGAAATGCAATTGTACATAAACATTCATTTTTAAGATCGAAAAAATGTATTTAAAGTATCTACGATTTATTTTTACAAAAATTACAAATTTTACAAAATAATTTAATTGAAAAAAGGAAACATTAATTAATAGTACCCTGAGATTTAAAATGACTATTTAAAAATAGAGCATCATCCACGTTTGCGGGACCTAAACTGCTCCTCCTTTCACTAACAGCATGTCTCGCCAATGAAAAACCCCTCTCTGATGGAGCACTGGTCGCTGGTATTGCAAAACTACGATTTGGCAAATAATTCTTTTGCTTATCCCCCCCATTTCATCAAATCAAAATTATTAGTAATGTAGTCAGATAGTTTAAGTCAATACATGCAGTCAATTCGTCTGGAAAAATATGATCATTTACTGTGTTTGTATCCATAAATTGAACTAGGTGTCTGACATTTTATACCTTTTCATCGGTTGTTCTAGAAGCGTACACGAATTTGGTGTCACGGATTAGATTTTATATCCCTTCACCTTTTTAATGTCATCAATACTTACTTTAATTTCCTCATAGATTTCATACTTTTCTTCAGTGTTTAACATTTTCACACTCTTTAGAAGGGGGTGGAGAAAAACAGAAATTTTATGAATGTGCTGATTATCCACATTTTCTACATAATTAGTTTTACCTGAAGTTTTTAAAAGTTTCATGATGTTAGATTCTGTTGAACCTATTTCTAAATGATCATTGTAACGAGACCAGACCGATAACGGACTTTGCTGTTCATTTATTTTGTTTTTGCGCGCAGCCAACAGGGTGCGCGTCAGTTCTCTCCTCTCTTGTGGAAGCTTACGTAGTGTAGTGTGCGCCCCAGGCGATTAAAGGTGTTTGTGTTATTACGTGTAACTTTCATTTGTGCCCTTTCCTCTCCGAGAAACCCTAGCCCGTCACATCATTTATTTTCAAATGCCACAAGTAAACCAAAAATATTGTTGGATATTTTTCTCCTTCCAATTCAATTAAATCTTGCTGGAATGGATTGTGGTTCCTCCCTCCCCTCTCTCCCTCCCTCCCCTCTACCTCTCTCCCTCCATCCCCTCTCTCCCTCCCTCCCCTCTCTCCCTCCCTCCCCTCTCCCCCTCCCTCCCTCCCCTCTCTCCCTCCCTCCAATCCCTCCCCTCCCTCCCTCCCCTCTCTCCCTCCCTCCACTCCCTCCCCTCTCTCCCTCCCCTCTCTCCCTCCCCTCTCTCCACCCCCTCTCTGCCCTCCCCTCCCTGCCCCTCTCTCCCCTCCCTCCCCTCCCTGCCCTTTCTCCCCTCCCTGCCCTCTCTCCCCTCCCTGCCCTCTCTTCCCTCTTCCCCTCCCTCCCTTCTCCCTCCCCTCTTCCCCTCCCTCCCTTCTCCCTCCCCTCTCCCCCACCCTCCCCCTCCCCCTCTCCCCCCACCCTCCCCTCCCCCTCTCCCCCCCACCCTCCCCTCCCACTCTCCCCCACCCTCCCCTCCCCCTCTCCCCCCCACCCTCCCCTCCCTCCATCCCCCTCCCCTCTCTCCCTCCCCCCTCCCCTCTCTCCCTCCCTCCCCTCTCCCATCGCTCCCTCCCCTCTCTCCCCCCCTTCCCTCTCCGGCCACTCCCTTATAACCCGCCCGTGGTGAATAACCCCGGTCGATATCTCGAACTCGCTCTTCGGCCAGACTCGTGAAACTCCTCCATCTTGTTGTTAAATCCACGACGTGCGAATGTTACGCATTTTCTTTTTCCCACGCCTCCCTATTCCCTTCACTGTCCGCGGTCTAGGCAGCGGCCACCTTCCTCCCAGAAAAGGGAGTAGCAATAGAGGGCGTCTGTGTCCTATCCGCGCTTATCTCGTTGCTTTTGGTCCGCCAGAATCCCGCTACGCTCACTCTCGGCGCTGTGCTCCCTGCAAGATTTGTTAACGTGTTTCAGGGACGCTCAAGATATAGAAATCAACTAGTCGGGCTTATTAGGAGTGTGTTCGGAGTTGGTTTTTTTTCCCCCGCTGCCCTTAAGAGGGGAAACTTGTCTCCCCTCGAGTGGGAGACATCCATATATCTCGCCGAGAAATATCTTCTTCTGACTTTGCTTTAGGCTGCTCCCGGGAGATTCATAGTTTTTACGTTATTTAATGTCGTCATTTTCTTTCGTCGTGTTTCGGGAGAGAATCAATTCCAATGTTTAAATAAAGATCCGTGCATTATAAGACTATTTAACCGTATATCGAATATAATCGCTATGTCGAGTTGACGTAGGATAGAACGAATACTTGGATGATTTTTTAGTATAAATTATCTTATTTGTATTTTCCGAAGAAGCAAGCATTTAAAGGCCGGAT